>JAPVLO010000878.1:0-321022 GCA_027257055.1 Cephalopachus bancanus
GTATTGTGAGGTTTGTGTTTTACGGTTTCTAGCATCCAATGGTTTAAAACATGCTGTGACAAGCCCGAAAGGTTGTACAAATGTGAAAATGTTAATATTTTTAGCTGGAAGATTAGATGTTTTTAATAGTATTTGCCAATTTATTGACACATGACTTCTGCAAAGAAGGCTCTTGAGGCTGCTATAAATATAACTTGTTTTTAGAATTCACAAATGACTGTTGCATATCATAAGAAACATATATTTGAAAAGCTACAATAGACAAGTGGGACCTCATCAAACTGAAAAGTTTCTGTACAGCAAACAAACAAACAAACAAAAACTATCAAGAGAGCAGGAAGACAACTCACAGAATGAGAAAAAATTATTTGTTAATTATGTATCTGACAGAGGCCTAACATCCAGGATCTACAAAGAACTCAAATGAGCCAAAAAGGGGGAAAAAACCCCTATTAAAGAGTGGACAAAAGACATGAATAGACATTTCTCAAAAGAAGACATACGAGCAGCTAACAGACACATGAAAAAATGCTCAGCCTCATTAATCATCAGAGAAATGCAAATTAAACCACATTGAGATACCACCTAATTCCAGTAAGGATGGCCATCATTAATAAATCAACAAACAACAGATGCTGGTGTGGGTACAGAGAAAAGGGAATGCTTCTACACCGTTGGTGGAAGTGCAAATTAGTCCAATCTCTATGGAAAACAGTGTAGCAATTTTTTTTAAACTAGAAATTGACTTTTCATAAGACCCAGCAATTCTCCTTCTGAGAACATACCAAGAGGAACTTAACTCATTCTACAAGAAAGATACCTGCACATGCATGTTTAGTGTTGTACTATTCACAATAGCAAAAACATGGAACCAACCCTGCTGCCCATCGAAAGTGGACTGGATAAAGAAAATGTGGTACATATACATGATGGAGTATTATACAGTCATAAAGAAGGTTAAAATTACAGACCACAATAAACTGGATGGATTTAGTCTATCATACTTAGTGGTCTATCACAGAAAAAAGAACCGAATACCACATGTTCTCACTAATAAGTGGATCCTGAACATTTATCATGATGCTACTAGAAAGGGATCAGCAGTCACAGGACACTGCCAGAGGAGGGAGGGAAGAGGGAGGGGACGTGGCATCACAAAGGGTATCTGATCCTAAACCAGGGGATGTGAGGACCAGTTGAAGGCCCGAACTTCACCTGCACAAAGATTACTCATGTACCCAATCCTGACTTGTACCTCACACCTCAATAATAAAATAAAGAGAAAAAAAGATATATATTTGGTGTTCATTCCTGTTTTCTGCGACAGAGCTCCTAAAACCCCTATTATTTCCTGAGCGATAGGGATGCTAGATGCATCTTTTGTTCTGATATTTGGTCAGAACTCTGGTTCCTAACACAGAGCTCCTACTCCCTTGGAATTTGCTGGGTGACAGGAGCATCTTCTGTTCTAATGAGGCATCTCTTGCTAAGCTTCTGGATGGAGGTTGGTCACCAGAAAGAACAATCTATGATTAGAAGCTTGAAACTTTAAGTCCCCCATCACACCTCCCATCCTCTGGGAAGGAGAGAAAGGTTGGAGATTGAATAAAAAATCAGTTATGCCTACATGATGAGGACTTTGTAAAAACCCTGAACTATGGGGTTTGGAGAGCTTCCAGGTTGCTGAATACATGGCGGTACTTGGAGAGTGGCTTACCTGGAGAGGGTATGGAAAATCTGTGTCCTTTCCCACATGCCTTGCCCTATGCCTCTCTTCCAACTGGCTGTTCATTTGTATCCTATGTAATATTATTTATTTATTTATTTTGAGTTGGAGTCTCACTCTGTCACCCAGGCTGGAGTGCAGTGGCCACTCCCGGCCACTGCAGCCTCGACCCGCTGGGCTCCGTCAATCCTTCCGCCTCAGCCTTCCAAGTAGCTGGAACTACAGGCGCACGCTACCATGTCTGCCTCATTTTTTAATTTATTGTAGAGATGAGGTCTCGCCAAGTTGCCCAGGTGGGTCTCGAACCCACGGGCTCAGACCATCCACTCACCTTCAGCCTCCCAAAGCGCGGGATTACAGGCTGAGCCACCAAGCCTGGCTATCATTTATTTTTAAATGGGTAAATATAAAGAAAGTGTCTCTCTGAGTTCTGTGAGCCATCCTAGCAAATTATGGTACCCAAGGAGGGGACTGTAGGAATCCCAATTTATAGCTGGTTAGTCAGAAGCACAGGTCATAACCTGGGACTTACAACCAGCATCTGAAGTAGGGGAAGTCTTGTGCGACTGAGCCCTTAACCTGTGGGATTTGACTGTAATTCCAGACAGATACTGTTAATTAAATTATATTATTGAATTAAATTATAGGACACACTTGGTATGTAGGAAAAAAGTCTCACACATCAGAAGTGTTGAGCGGTGAGTGTGAGAGTAGCAAAAAGTTTATTTTTTCCTATCTCATACAACTATGGCTATCTCTCAAGATAATGTAACCAAAAAATTATAAGCCTCATTAGTTCCCAGGCCACACTTTCAGAACTTATGACCATGTAATATGGAAGGAGTTAAAATTCAAATTCGTTTTTGTACCACCTGTGGGGAAAAGGTCTGCTAAAAGACTCAAGACTGACTTATAAAGGGGTCCTATCTCCAAAGTTCTTTTTTTTTTTTTCTTTTTCGTTTTTTGAGTTGGAGTCTCAATCTGTCACCCAGACTGGGTGCATTGGCATGCTCTCAGCCACCGCAGCCTCAACCTGCTGGTCTCAGGCGATCCTTCCGCCTCAGCCTTCCAAGTAGCCAGAACTACAGGCACGTGCTACCATGTCTGGCTAATTTTTTTTTATTTATTGTAAAGGCGAGGTCTCGCTAAGTTGCCTGGGTGGGTCTCGAACCCGTAGACTCAGGCAATCCACTTGCCTCAGCCTTCCAACATGCTGGGATTACAGGCTGAGCCACCGAGCCTGACCCAAAGTTCTTTTTAAGTAATTTTCTGAGACAAATAATATTGTAGGGAGTAAATAATTTTCCAAGCCAGCTTACAAAAACCTCTTTTAATCTATAACCAGAAAATTTAAACTGATAATACAGTTCACAGTTTATGGGTGCCATTCCTATGAGAAAATGTATTTCAAATTCAAAGCTAAGACATCCAACACACACCTTCTCTTGGTTCTTGGAGGCTCCTCAGAGACAGTAGACCATTTTGTGCAGTTACAAGTAGCTTCAAGGATTCTCCCAAAGTAGCCCCTAAGAACCCTATGAGTATAATTTCCTGTGAAAATGGCATTGTGGGATATATCTAATTCACTTGAAAGGACAAATTGTTTTGTTTTTTATGGCAGAAGAATGCTGTTTTCATAGAAATAAATATCCCTAAATATACATGTCTTCTCTGATTATAAAAACAGGTTCACCTGCTCAAAATACTTTGTTGGAAGTTGAAGTCATAATTTGTACAAGCACTTTTACAGACATAGCTAACCAGGGATATTGCGTTTCTGAAAACACATTACAGAATTCCAATCATTCAGGAATTCCAGTAGCCTTTCTCAACACTATGTTTTAATGATCAAGATTATAGTCTGTGCAGTGCTTCAAATCTAAAAAAGTTAGAAGTGAGATAGTCATTTCATTCCCCAGTGAAAATTCATCACTACCAAATCTGTCAGGAAGCTTGTGCCATCTTAGTCTCTCTGCTGCTGGCCTCAGCCTCTGGCCCATGTTCAGGAAATACCAGGCTAAAAATGATCACCCAGGTCAGGCCATCTCCAGGAGGTGGTGGACCAAAGCAGGGTAAATCACACTGTGTACTTCCCTACCCCACCCTCTACCCCTCACAGGCAGGAAAAATCACTTTAAAATGAACAACCTGCATAGCCTAGAAAGATAAAGAAAATAAGTAGCTTGAGAGGGGTGTGGGAAAAGAGCAACACCTCTGGCATTACCTTGGTAGGGGTGAGGAAGGGTGGCATTGGATGAATGTACAGCATGTATGCATATAAGCCTTGGGTCTTTTTTTAGTGCTGGCCAAAAAAAAAAAAACATTTCTCTATAGCCAACCCTGTCTCAGTGAGTCACTGTCCAGCTATCTGGTCAAATTAGTACAGCCCATTAAAGCTTGTGACAACTGCCCTGCTTCATTTGGGATGGCTCTGACCAAAATGGTAGCCAAGTAATTTTGATCTTGCTCTTCATCCCCTCTCAGGCCTGGCAAGGTGAGCAAGAAGGTCATTTCAGTCTCTATTCTTCTTGATTCTCCCCTTAAAAGAGTGTCAGGCCATAGCTAGCTCTGAGTCGAGGCTACACATAGGGAACCAGAATAGACAATGAAATTAATAAGAGCAAAGAGCAATGACATAGGGAGATTATATACAAAGGAGAAAAGAGGAAATAAGTCCTAAAAAAGAAATGACAAATGAAGAAGCAATTTGGGAAGTGGTTGAAGTGCAGAAGTTAAATCTCATTTCCAATTACTTTGTACTAACAGCAATTTTTTTTTTTTGAGTCAGAGTCTCACTCTGTCACCCAGGCTGGTGTGCAGTGGCATGCTCACAGCTACCTCAGCCTCAACCTGCTGGGCTCAGGTGATCCTACCACCTCAGCCTTCCAAGTAGCTGGAACCACAGGCATGCACCACCATGCCCAGCTGATTTTTTTATTAATTGTAGAGACAAGGTCTCGCCATGCTGCTTAGGATAGTCTCGAACCCCTGAGCTCAGGTAATCCTCTCACCTCCACTTGTCAAAATGCTGGGATTACAAGCATGAGTGACCATGCCCGGCAATAGTAATCTTTTTCAAGGTTTTCACAAACTACTTTTGTGAAAAATTTAACAAACCAGACATTAGCCTGATATGAGTTCCTTGCCCTCTCAGCCTGTTGAGTTAGGGACTATACAGGCAGGACTACAAATATGCAACTTGGTAGAACAAGAATTAGCTTCTATAAGATCTCAGGGACAATAGGCTTCACCCTGTTCTACTTTTCTTTACTAATAATTATCATACTGAAGTCTCTGCTGGGTTAGCTTAGTGGCCAGCTAAGAATTAGACAAAGATTTTCTTAAACTCTTGGAACCAAAATGTTTCCCAGTCTTGGCTAAGAGACTCTGTGAACATGTTGGGTCATGTTTTCAATTCTCAGCCAGGCAGTTGATAACTCTGCTTTCGTCTTCACTTTCTGCTTGTGTAGAGCTCCAAGGTCAACCAGAGTGAAAGCTCAGGGCCTAGGAAATGCACACAGTCATATGATGTATGTGATCTTCTAGATTCCCGGGAATATGCCCAAACTTTCCAAAGCCCCTACAATCTCATTATCCAGCTTTTCCTTTAAAGCTTTTTGGTTAGCTAGAAATGTTATCTACTGGTTCAGACAGCTGAGAAGCAAATCAATGGCCTCCAATAGTTTGGTTTTTTTTTTTAAAGCCATGGGGAAAAGGTTTTGTACAACTCTGAGCAAGGTCAAATAAATCCAGTCTTGCAAGTGGGGTCTTCTGGGGAACACCAGACAGATCAAATAATGACAATTATCTAGAAATAAGGCTCTAAAAGAGCTCCAACCCATCCTGTCTCCTCTGGTGGCGACCAGGCTGCTTGTTTTCCCTATGATGGCAAGCTGTTGATTTTCAAGGCTACCACAGAGCCAGGCATGGTGGCTCACACCTGTAATCCCAGCACTTTGGGAGGTGGAGGCAAGAGGATTGCCTGAGTCCAGGGATTTGAGATCAGCCTGGGCAACTTGGCGAGACCTTGTCTCTTCAATAAATAAAAAAATTAGCCAGGCGTGGTGGCATGCATCTATAGTTCCATCAACTTGGAAGGCTGAGGTGGAAGGATTGCCTGAGCCCAGCAGGTTGAAGCTGCAGTGGCCGTGAGCCTACCACTGCACTCCAGCCTGGGAGACAGAGTAAGGCTCTGACTTAAATAAAATAAAAAAAAATTTAAATTTAAATTTAAAAAAGACTACCACAGAGCCAGGGAGAAAGGAGAAAGGAATGGGAATAGGATGAATAAAAACACCACAAAGAAAGTTTACTGTTCTTACAAATATGCTGTCATTTTTTTGAACACATGTTCCCTGGATTGCTGCAAGACTTTAGTTCATTTACAGAGTTCTGAAAAAGCTGATTCTGATTATTTCTGCCAGGTTTTTTTTTTTTTTTTTTGAGTTGGAGTCTCACTCTGTCGCCCAGACTGGAGCGCAGTGGCCGCTCCCGGCCACCGCAGCCTCGACCTGCTGGGCTCCGGCGATCCTTCCGCCTCAGCCTTCCAAGTAGCTGGAACTACAGGTGCGTGCTACCATGCCCGACTAATTTTTGATTTATTGTAGAGATGAGGTCTCGCCAAGTTGCCCGAGCAGGTCTCGAACCTGCGGGCTCAGGCAATCCACTCACCTCAGCCTCCCAAGGTGCGGGATTACAGGCTAAGCCACAGAGCCCGGCTTCTGCCAGTTTTTTAATGGACATTATGGAGAGAATTTTCAGAGCTTCCTTACTCTGCCATTTATGCTGATGTTTTGTCATTTTAATAATATGTTTTCCAATGATTGAATATATTTCTAAGGGCTGTTTAGGAAAATTTCAAGTAAATGAGGTGTCCCCCTTCTTATATCAAGTCTCCTAGATTTTATGGGACTTGTGCTAGAAAGAAAGGAAGGAAGGAAGGAAGGAAGGAAGGAAGGAAGGAAGGAAGGAAGGAAGGAAGGAAGGAAGGAAGGAAGGAAGGAAGAAAAACCACAAACTCTCTAGAGTGAAATCAAAAGGCCACAGAATCTCAGGAGAGGCATGGGATATAGAGTAACTTCCTTGTAGGTCACTCAATTCTGACAGCATGCCATGATACGGCTGGTGCCAAAACAGCCTACTCAATAATACATATATATTTGATATACCGTCAGATTGCATCTTCAAAAACAGAAAAATGCCCGTAGGGGTATAGTTATGGTAATGGTTGAATACTCAGCCGGGCTCTGTGGCTCAGCCTGTAATCCCGCGCCTTTGGGAGGCTGAGGTGAGTGGATTGCCTGAGCCTGCGGGTTCGAGACCTGCCTGGGCAGTGAGACCTTATCTCTACAATAAATCAAAAAATCAGCCGGGTGTGGTAGTGCATGCCTGTAATTCCAGCTACGCGGAAGGATCGCCGGAGCCCAGCAGGTCGAGGCTGCGGTGGCCAGGAGCGGCCACTGCACTCCAGTCTGGGCGACAGAGTGAGACTCTAACTCAAAAAAAAAAATAGTTGAATACTCTTTCATATTTCATCCACAACCCCTACCAAGTACCTACTATGTGTTAAGCAAAGAAGATAAAGCATCAGTGAGATACAGCCTTCAGCCTTAAAACACTTTTGAATCTAGTGGCGAGGACAGGTCTGGAAACAACAAATAAGAAGTACAATAAGTAAAAGAAAATGATGTGGAAGGCAGGGGGGAGGAAAGGAAATAAATACAGTAATTAATTCCAACTGGGGGTGAATGGGTCTACAACAACCTAGAAAAGGTGACATCAGAGCTGAAACTTAATGGAAATTAGATACAAGTGGTAAGGGGGAAGGGAAGAAATTCCTGATTGAGGGAGCACCAAAAGGACTTGGCAAGCAATGGAGCGTAGGGTGGGGGCAGGGGAGAGTAAGAGAGAGAGAGAGTCAAAAATAATTTGGAGTTTTCAAGTGCGGGGTGATGAAATTGTGGCAGAAAAACATGCGAGTGTGTAGGGAGTTAATAAGCTTGAACCTGCTGGACTCATAGATTTGGTTGACAGAGGGAGGAGAGATTTTTTTAAAAGTAGAGAAGTCAACCTGCACAGAGCTTTGGAAGGCAGGCATGGCAGATGGCACGTTGATTTAGCAGTGCCTAGGAAGACAGGAAGACAGGAAGACACCAAGAAAACCAAATTCTGGCCCAGTCTGCAACTTTTTTTCACCCCCTTCCTTTTGGGTTAATGCACTGCTCTATTTGCCCCCAGCCTCTGGTCACCTGTGCACAGGCTCTGTCCCATCTTCATTTGTCTTCCTCCCTGTGCCCTGCCTTCTGACAACCAAAAACTTTAAAAATAGAAGATTGGGCAACAATTTTTAGCATTTCAAGTGAATTTTCACATTCAAAACTAGAAATTTGCTTGAGTTTACTCAGTAAGTCATACCCTAGCAATAATAGGTTGTCAAATAATAAAAAAAGACATGAATGATTTATCTACAGACCAGTATAAACTTTGACTCCCTAAGAGAATAGTGCCATTTTCAGACTTACATTAGAGAATCTTAACCAAAAGGTTATCACTCAGCTAGAGAGGACTTCATGAGATTCTGTTTAACCGACCAGTGTGGGCAGTGGTGGAGTACAGGAGGCTGTGCCTAAAATATTTCAGGGCAAGTCAGCAAAGGAGTAACCAGTTCAGTTGACAAGAGACCATTGTTGAGCAATAAGACCCTTTGGTTTTCAGCTAGAAAAATCAGTTGGGCCATAGATAACTTGGCCCCACAAAATACAACATTTCTTAGACATTTCCGTCAATTCCTACCACTGATATAATGGTAATGTCATTGACAAACATAATGAAAAATTGTGATATTTCTGTGTTTCCTCTAAAGTGATGCTTTGGAAAAGCTCATTCCCTTTTTAAATTATGTTCGCTGTTGTTGTTTTCACATAGGGACAAATTGCTGCCTCCTGCCTGCTGACTGAAGTACACTTGGAAACGTCCATGAGGAAATGGGATTCCATGCACAAATGGTCAGGAATGAACCTAACACATAGATCACTACATTTCCAAACTGCTACCTCTTTTTGCTTTTGATAAAATAACTCTTCTCTTTTTGGAAAGATGCATTTTTTTTCCCCAGAAGAATACAAGAGACTAGCTTTGAGAGGAGAGTTGAAATGCCTCTGTGATAAAAAGGCACTAATCAGAAGATGCTGCCTTTGTAAAGGCTACCATCTTTGTTGATAAGACATACTGGATGTATGGATGGGGAAAATATTTGGTTGGCTATGTAATTCAGGACTTGGGGCATCTCTTCCACAAACTGAGGTAAGAATCACCTTGATTCTTCATCAACAGGTCTTAATAATCAATCTGCTAGTCAGTTGTCACTGAGTAGTTGCAAGAAAGAATGATTTGATTCCCAAGGAGGACATTTTCATATTAGTGTCACTGCCAAGTCATGCAGTGGTTCAAAAGTAAGCCTATATGGCACTGTATCTTTGATTTTCGACAGTAAAACCAAACTAAAAGGCAACATATTCAAATCTTAAGCTTGTGGCTCATGTAGGAATCAAGATATACCATGATAATATTTAGTCAAAATAAATAGTGTATCGACTGATTTTTCTCTAATCTCCTGCATGGTAAGGAGAAGGAGGAAAAGGAAAGAAAAGAGGAGGAAACACCTTCATCACCCTTGGAAAAAGCTCTCTGCTAGGAACCCCAAAATTTAGCTTCTAGTCTTACCCTACCACTTAACTTGCTAAGTGACCTTGGAGAACCTACTGCACTTCTCAGGCCTCAGATTCTTTATCTATAAAATGAGTTGTGTGTTTTTCAAACAGTAGATCATAATTTACCAGTGGGCTGTGAAATCTATGCAATCAGCATTTTAAAAAATAAAATTGAACAGAACTTCATTAGAGTGTATTGCACATAATAAGGATAAGTATTTTTATCATTAAACTTGTGTGTATAAAGCCAGGTGGCAACGTAAAATGTATTTCTCGTTGTGTTATGAGAAAAAAAATTAGAAAGCCCCAGTCTAGACCTGCATTGTCCAATACAGTAGCCACAACCCATATGCAATTGTTTAAATTGATTAAAATTAAAGATAAATAAAATTCAGTTCCTCAGTTGCACTAGCCACATTTCAAGAACTCAATAGCCACATGTGGTTAATGGCTACTATACTGGATGGCACAGACACAGGACAGTTTTATCATCTCAAAACGTTCTACTATACACTTCTATTCTAAGGGCTTGTCTTTTTAACTTGTTCTTTGAGTTGGAGTCTCACTCTTGTTGCCCAGGCTGGAGTGCAGTGGCATACTCATGGCCACCGCAGCCTCGACCAGCAGTATTCAGGCAATCCTTCTGCCTCAGCCTTCCAAGTAGCTGGAACTATAGGCGCATGCTACCACTCCCAGTCAATTTTTTTATTTATTGTAGAGACGAGGTCTCACCAAGTTGCCCAGGTGGGTCTCGAACCCGTGGGCTCAGGCAATCCACTCACCTTGGCCTCCCAAAGTGCTGGGATTACAGGCTGAGCCACCCAGCCCGGCCTCTAAGGGCTTTTCTACGGTTCTGTAGGAGGTAGAGGTAGCATGGGTTGTTAGGAGGAGTATGCTGAGGCCTACAAAGAGAAGATGGATTCACTTGTCTCTCTCTTAATAGAGTCTGTGTATGAATTTCTAAATAAATGAACCAATAATTATTTATTACATTCCAAACTTGATTCTGTAAGGAATACAAAAAATGCATCCTCACAAACATTCACTAAACGTTAAGTGAGCCAGCTAAGGCATCATAAAATTTTAATCTAATAAAAGATATGAACCTCATGTACAAGAAAGAGCTAATAATAAAAGGCAATGTACAAGCAAGTATTGATAATAACTAAGTGCCATCAAAATTCAGAAAATGCGGAAATTAAGGAGGATTTAAGTCATCAGGGACAACATCAAAGGAGGAAGTTGGATTTGAACTAGTCCTTGACTTATTGTTTGGATTTGGATGAGTGAGATAAGAGGGAGAATATTCTAGATGAGGGGAACACCATACGTATGCATGTGTTAGAGGGGGTGTAGGTTCTGAGGGATGTTGAGAAAGGAGATTAGAGAGGTGGTGGGGCCAGGATTGTGGAGGGTATAAAGCCAGCCAGGAGAGTTTGACTCTCAGTAAAGCTATTGGCAGTTTTCAGAGCACTTTCATGTGATCATGGAGACAGACCCTTGAGAAAGGCTGGGCAGGGACCATTACTTCCATTTTAGAGTTGAGGGAATTGAATCTCATAGAGGTGGTGTGATTTATACAAGGTCATATAGCTGGTGAACAGTATAACCAGGATTCACATCCAGTTAATCCTACTTTTCATCCAGTATTCTTCCCACTATTTGCTGTTGTTATAATGAAAGCTGGATTCAAGGCACCAGGAGGCAAGGAACCAATGAGAAAGTTATTATAATAATCCAGGCATAAAGTACTGAAAGCCTGACCTAAGGTGGCAAGAAACCAGATGCTCTGGTTATACTCTAAAACAAACTGACAATGCAATACTGACTGTTTATAGGAGAGAATACGAGTAGACAGTCTGAGGTTAGAACATTATAGCTATGTTTAACTGAAAATTATCTAAACTACTCCAAATGAATAAATATTAACAATATAATTCATATACTGTGTCCAGATTTTTCCAGACAGCTGGAGGCAATGTTTTGGACATGGTTCCCAAGCAAACAATACTTTATATGTCTATGCATTATTATGAGGCATTTCTGTCTTGGTTGTGTTTCTTTCCCCTGTCAATTTCAATTTTCATTTCTCAGAACTAATTGGTCATATGATCTTTTACCTCATCTCAATTTTGAGTGAGAAAAAAACTGTAGTAAAAAGGTGAAAGAGCTAAAGGACTTTGAGTTTTTCCACACTATTCAGTAAAACTACCAGCTTAGCAATTAATTAGTTAATAAAGATTTACTAAGAAGATATTAAGATTTGCCATTGCCAGACTAATTTTAAGAGATCTCCTTGCTGGTGTCACTAAAATGCTGTTTCACCTGATAGGAATCAAATACAAACTCATAAACTTGGCATTGAAGACCTTCTCCAAAAGGGCCACTTCCTACATTTCCAGTTGTTTCCCACTGCTCATTACTCTTTCATGATATCTATGCTTTTTAGCCAAAATAAACCATCCAAATGTCAATTTAGCAATCCTTTACTGATTGCCTACCATGTGACCAGCACTGTGCTAGGCCCTGGGGATAGCAACATATCTTAGTAATTCCAAGTCTAATGAGAAGAAAGGGAGACAGAAGAGTTCATTTTGATACAGCATGGTGAGTGTCTGTACAGGGAGCCAAAGGAGGACAGAAAATGGTCCTCTAAGCCAATCTGAAGCACAAAGGAGGCTGTGGAAAAAATGTGATGACAATACTCAACCTTAAAGAATGAAAATTAAGCAAATTGGGCAAGAAAAGGACATTTCAGATGGAGGAAGCTTGTACCAAAACACGGAGGGCTGAGAAACTGTGGAATAGTGATGCCGTGTTGGGACTGGCAAAATTTGAAGCTGGAGAGGCAAGTAGGGCCAGGAGATGCCAACCTTGGCAAGGCCGGTAAGAATTCTAAACTTAACCCAGGCTTCCCAGAGCCCCTGAAGGATTTCAAAATACACCTAGAACTAAATCTAGTTATTCTGCAGTTTGCAGAACAGAAGTGTGATAAGAAATCATCAGAAAAGCAAATCCTAATTTTTTGAGGTAAATTATCAAATTAAATTGTTAAAACAAATTAAAGACCTAGTGACTATCTTTGTTGAAGAAGGGGTTAAAGTGGGTCTCTGTCTCACAGCATGGTAAGTGTTACAGCACCAAGGAAGAAAAGAGTCAAGGGAGAAAAGAGTTCTTTCCAGGAAGAGTACTCTTTAATGCAATTTCCCAGTTTTCTCCTCAGTTTACAACCACCTCACCCTCTTCCCAGACCACAGGAATTTTTCCCATAACCTTTCTACATCACACTTCATTAGTAAATGTTGCCAGCAGACATATGATATATAAAAATTCTTTACCAGATGGGAACAATAGACACTGGGAACTCCAAAAATGGGGAAGGAAGTGGGGGCAAAGGGTGAAAAACTATCTATTGGGATACTATATTCACTACTTAGATGATGGGTTCAATAGAAACACAAGCCTCACCATCATATAACATACCCATGTAACAAACTTGCACATGTACCTGCTGAATTTAATTTCAAAAAAGACTAAAAACAAAAGTAAATACAAATTATTTACCTTCAACATAATGTAAAATTATGCTTCCAGAGTTAAATCTTGGATTACATAAAATTATACATGTAGCTTCACTTTCAATATAAAAGATGTATTCCAAGTTAATCCTAAGGCAAATTTCTATAAAGTGAACTTCATTTTGTGATGTTATTTTGTGATTATTTGAACCATGTTACCCTAAGAAGAGACAATTTGATCTCATCCCAAAAAGATAGTTTTCAATTTAATGGCTCCACATCCCTTATGCAAACTGTATGTACCAGACACCAGGAAAATAGATATCTACTCACAAGCATGAAAAACCCAGCCCCACTGACTGATGTATTTCTCATATAAACTGACAATATAGATCAAAATTATGCGAATCACAAAATGTTATTTCATTATCAGAAGTAGATACATAGTTCTAAATTTATCCAACCCTCTGTACACACACACATCAAATCTAAATGCAAGCAGTTAAGGGCCTCGGATACCACTTGTAAGGCTAATTTATTAAAGTTTTCAATTGATAGTATTCCAGAATGCTATCTATATTTCCAGACTCACTTTGACTATAAATTCATGAAGTTATTAATTGTTCTTTTCTACTACAGCATTAACTAGTCTTCATCAGAGTAACATATTGAATCTGTTAAAAAAAATTAATTGGGGCCAGGAGTGATGGTTCATGTCTGTAATCCCAGAACTTTAGGAGGCAAAAGTGACAGATTGCCTGAGCCCAGAAGTTTGAGCCAGCCTGGGCAACATGGCAAGAACTCGTCTCTATAATAATAAAAAAAATTTAGCTGGGCATGGTGGCACTCGCTGTAGTCCCAGCTACCTGGGAGGATGAGGCAGAAGAATTGCCTGAGCCCAAGATTGAGGCTGTGATAGCCATGATTATGCCATTGCACTCCAGCCTGGGTGACAGAATGAGATTCTGAATCAAAATAATAAGAATAATAATTTGGAGGTCATTAGGCTGAGATAGCTCTGGCTCCTACTTAAGCAAACTAATACTCACTGTATTAGAGTACAATGTAAACTAACTCACTGTAAAGAGTACAATGAAACTTAAGTTTGAATAATCAGAAACCACCAACTAACCTCTAACTAGAGACTTTACCAATCATAAGCCACCAACTAACCTCTAACTAAAGACTTTCCATTTTAACAAATTAAAAAAAATTTTTTTGGTTTTACTTCTGCAAGCACCTTACAAGTTTTCCCTTCACATCCCTGCTATGGAGCCAAACCACTTGTTTGGTGCTGCCCAGTTCATGGATTACTGTCTGCTCAAATAAACTCTTTACAATTCTAATGTATCTAAGTTTATCTTTAACAAATTTGTTCCCCAAATATTACTGAAAGAAGCATAATAGACTGAATAAAATGCTGGCCTGTGAATTAGGAAAGCTGGGTTCTATTTCTGTCCTTCCTTCTACTGTCAAGTTACTTTGGACCAGTCTTTTAACATTATAACATTTCCTTTTCTCATCCATAAAGTGAAGATACTACTTTCCCCATAGGACTGTGGTGAGGATTGAATGAGAAAGTGGATATAAAAGTGCTTTATAAACTTTCAAGAAATGTTAATACACCCTAAAGTAAGTGTTTAATAAGAGCTTGGCCTAGATGTGGCCAATGGAAATATACTTAAATGTCAAAGCCTGTACTTCAGTTTCACATATATTACATTTCATGAGACAGTATCAACAAGTATACTCAAAATCTAACATCTCTGAGAAGTTGGAACAAGTCCATTATAATAAGTACTAAAGATAAACACATGAAGATAAGTACAATTAATAACTTACATCTTTGCTTTTCCAAATTATGACTTTTAGTTGCATCTCTAGGCATGTAATATCCATTGCATTCAGTTCACAAATCTAGAACTTTGAACTGAATCTGCAACACCCACACAGTACACATTGTGCTGCAGTTCCCACCCCCATTCCAGAATTTCACAATAACTGCCCTTGAAGATTGCTTCCATATCAACCTTATGCCATCCATCATGACCCCTATAGCAATATGCAAAAATACTCCTCACTCTGAACTCCTTGTCAGTGTCCCAAATACCCTATGACAGAGCCCCAAATGGACAGTGCCTTATTTTGTGTTACTTTTGAAGTCTGTTTCTCTGATGAGAGTAAGTGATATAGGCCAGAGTTGCCTCAAAATGCTTCCTGTCACTAACAATTCTTTCCAGCAGCCCCAGCAGGAAACCCCCAATTAGAGAGCCCTGCAGTGTGCAGGGAGCTTGAAAGAAGGAGAATGTAGGGTTATATGGTTTCAAGGGCCCCAGTAATTCCTATAGATTTAGTTCTTAGTCCAACAACAAAGCTCTCCAAAGTAGAATAATTCTACAGATAAACAAATGAAATAGATTAGAGAAGGTAAATCCTGAACCTCTCAGGACCTTTGAAAAGTATTACCTTTGGACATCAATTCAATCAAGAAGGCTTTGCTAAGCCCACTGAGTGAGATAGGGGTTCAATTTTATAAAAGTAGGTTGACGGCAGCAAGATGGTCCAAATGACAAGGAAGGAAACAAAATAAATCCTTTTGGCACGTTCGAGTTCCTTGTAGATCCCGAATGTTAGGTCTTTGTCAGATATACAGTTGACAAATATTCTTTCCCATTCTGTGGGCTGTCTCCCTGTTCCTGCTCTTTTGATGATTTCTTTTGCTTTGCAGTTTGATGAGGTCTCACTTCTCTATCTTACCTCTTATGGCATGGACATTTGGGATTTTGATCGGGAATTGGTTGCCTATTCCAATTTCATAAGGGTGTCTCCTGTGTTTTCTAAGATTCTTATAAGTTTGAAGTTTTACATTTAGGTCTTTCATCCACAAAGAATTCAAACGTGCTCAAAAGAAAAAAAACAAGCCGGGCTCGGTGGCTCAGCCTGTAACCCTGCACTTTGGGAGGCGGAGGTGAGTGGATTGCCTGAGCCTGAGGGTTCAAGACCCGCCTGGGCAATTTGGCGAGACCTCATCTCCACAGTAAATTTTTTAAAAAGGGCCGGGCTCGGTGGCTCAGCCTGTAATCCCAGCACTTTGGGAGGCCGAGGTGAGTGGACTGCCTGAGCCCGCGGGTTCGAGACCCACCTGGGCAACTTGGTGAGACCTCATCTCTACAATAAATCAAAAAAATTAGCTGGGCGTGGTAGCGCGCGCCTGTAGTTCCAGCTACTTGGAAGGCTGAGGCGGAAGGATCACCGGAGCCCAGCAGGTTGAGGCTGCGGTGGCCGGGAGTGGCCGCTGCACTCCAGTCTGAGTGACAGAGTGAGACTCCAACTCAAAAAAAAAAAAAGAAAAAAGAAAAAAAACCCAAATAGCCCTATTTAAAAGTGGGCAAAAGTTATGAATAGACACCTATCAAAAGAAGACATATGAGCAGCCAACAGATACATGAAAAAATGCTCAGCTTCATTAATCATCAAAGAAATGCAAATTAAAACCACACTGAGATACCATCTAACTCTAGTCAGCATAGCCATCATTAATAACCCAAAAAACAACAGATGCTGGAGAGGATACAGGGAAAAAGGAACGCTTCTACATTGTTGGTGGGAGTGTGAACAACCTCTGTGGACAATGTGGCGATTCCTAAAAAATCTGAAAATCGACCTTACATATGATTCGTCAATCCCTCTTCTGGGAATATACTTGGAGGAACTCAAATCATTCTATAAAAAGATACCTGCACATATATGTTTATTGCAGCACTATTCACAATAGCAAAAACATGGAACCAACTGTGCTGCCCATTGAAACTGGACTGCATTAGAAAAATATGGTATGCTGGGCTCGGTGGTTCAGCCTGTAATCCCGCGCTTTGGGAGGCTCAGGTGAGTGAATTGCCTGAGCCCGCAGGTTCGAGACCCGCCTGGGTAGCGAGACCTCATCTCTACAATAAATAAAAAAATTAGCCGGGCGTTGTAGCGCACGCCTGTAGTTCCAGCTACTTGGAAGGCTGAGGCGGAAGGATTGCCGGAGCCCAGCAGGTCGAGGCTGCGGTGGCCTGGAGCGGCCACTGCACTCCAGTCTGGGCGACAGAGTGAGACTCCAACTCAAAAAATAAAATAAATAAATAAATAAAAAATGTGGCACATATACACGCTGGAATATTATGCAGCTATAAAGGACAAAATTATGAACTTTGCAGCAACTTGGATGGATTTAGAGTCTGTCATACTCATTGATGTATCACAGAAACAAAGAACTGAGTAACATATGTTCTCACTCATAAGCACACCCTGAAAATTTATCAGAATATAAGAAATGGACTGGCAGTAGCAGGATACTGCTGGGGAGGAGGAGGCATAACATCAATAAGGATACCTGATTTTAAACCAGGCAAGGAGGCAACCAAAGGGTGGGCCAAAATTCACCTATATGATAACCACTTGTATACCTAACCCTGAATTATAACCCACAGCTGTAAAATAACAATAATAATAAAATAAAGGCTTCAAACAAAGGAAAAAATAAAATAAAATCCTAATATCCTAATATGGATTCACGAGAGAGAGGGAGAGAGAGAGAGACTGACTCTAAATGTTCTAGGACCATTTAGTACAGGGGGAAACATTTAAAAATATTTCTCTAGGTCTTAGAATGCCAGTGTATGATAGGATAATATAAAAACTGATATTCATAATAATAATCTTTACTCAAAAAATGTAATTATGTTCCATATACTCTATTTAAGATGTCAAGGGAGTGGTAGACTGTTCTCTAGAAAATTCCATTCAGGATGGTTAACATCTCATGGTGCTTAAATTAGGAAAATCATGAGCCACTTAGAAAAATTGCTTATTAAAAATGCTCTTTTCTTAGAAAGAATCAGGTAACAAGTTTTACTCTATTTGGTGAGGTGAGTATTGGGTGTACAATAAAGACAAGTACTATAGGATGCTAGAAACAGGAGATGAACATGGATAAGAACTTTCACAGAAGGCTTCATGGAGGAAGTAGGACTCAGGGTTGAGTTTAATTTGAGATTCTCCATCCAAAGCCTGGTGCAGCCTTTCTTGATTGTTACCCTTAGGCAGTCCTGTCAGGGCCTCAAGTTCAGTGTCACTAAAGAAGACTAGTCCTTAGGGAAATTTCATGACAGTGAATTGAAAAAAAATGAGAAGATCCTGGTCCCATTCTACTGTGGTATAAAGGAACCAGCCAAAGCTTCAATGCCTGAATAAGCAGAGCCTCTGACATATACAGAAATTTTGCTAATTAGCAAATAATTTGTGAAACCAAGGAAAGGCATTACATTCATAGTTTTACACCCTGACATTATTGGAAAAGCAAGGTTTAGCAAAAAATTTTTACTTAATAGTCAACTTGTATTTACTATTATAAAAGTAGACCAATGAGAAACTATTGTTAAAAATTGCTGAAATAAAGAAGACAAAAGGAAAATATAAGACATCTATACTCATGGATTGGAAAACTTAGTAGTGTTAGGATATCCATACTAACCAAAGCAATACACAGATTTAACACAATCCCCAATCAAAATCCCAACATTTTTGCAGAAATAGAAAAATGCATCTTAAATAAGCCAGAAACAGTAAGTTAAACACCATATGTTCTCACCAATGTATGAAAGCTGAAAAAGAAAAAAAAAGCCAATCACATAAAACTAAAAAGTAGAACTTTTAGTTCTACACTAAGATTGGGAATGGTAGAGGGAAGGGAGAAGGAAAGCTTTGTTAAAGGAAACAAACTTACAGCTAGATAAGAGGAATAAATTCTAGTGTTCTATACCACCACTGTAGAATGACTATAGTTAACAATAATATATTACATAGTTACAAATAGCCAGAGGAGAATATTAAATGTTCCCGACACAAAGAAATGATAAGTGTTTCAGATGAAGGATATGCTCTTTATCCTGATCTGATCACTATATGTTATATTTATCAAAACATCACTATGTACCCCACAGATATGTACAATTATTATGTGTCGATTACATTTTTAAAAAATTATTGAAAAGGAAAATTCATCCTAAAATTCATTTGAAATCTCAAGGGACCCTGAATAGCTAAAACAATTTCGAAAAAGGAGAACAAAATTAGAGGACTCAAACCTCTTGATTTCAAACCATATTACAAATCAACTGTTAAAAAAGACGTGTATCAATAACCTAACAAATAATTCAAAATAACCACTATAAAGATGCTCAGTAAGTCCAACAATAATTAATAAACAAAATGAGAATATCAATAACGGGTTGGAAAACAGAAAAAAAGAGCCAAATAGAAAATTTGAAGCTGACGAACATAATAGCCAAACTGAAAAAATTCATTAGAGGGATTCAACATCAGACTTTATTGAGCAGAAGAAAGAAATGATGAACTTGAAGACAGGTTATTTG
The DNA here is from genome assembly GCA_027257055.1 of Cephalopachus bancanus. Classification (NCBI taxonomy): domain Eukaryota; kingdom Metazoa; phylum Chordata; class Mammalia; order Primates; family Tarsiidae; genus Cephalopachus; species Cephalopachus bancanus. The sequence continues at coordinate 19,373 of JAPVLO010000878.1, forward strand.
AAATTATCTAGTCAGAGAAACAAAAAGGAAAAAAATAGAAAAGAGTAAAGGAACCCTAAGGGACTTATGGTACACCATCAAGTGAACAAATATATGCATTATAAGATTAGAAGGGCTGGGCATGGTGGCTTATGCTTCCGTGAACTACAGGCACGCGCTACCACGCCCAGCTAATTTTTGATTTATTGTAGAGACGGCGGTCTCGCCAAATTGCCCGGGCGGGTCTCGAACCCGCGGGCTCAGGGAATCCACTCATCTTGGCCTCCCAAAATGCTGGGATTACAGGCTGAGCCACCGAGCCCGGCCAACTTAATATTATTAAAATGTCTATACTACCTATAGTGACTTACAGATTCAATGCAATCCCTATCAAAATCACAATGATATTTTTTACTGAAATAGGAAAAAAAAATCCTAAAAGTTATATAGAACTGAAAAAGGACCCCGAATAGACAAAATAATCTTGAGCAAGAAGAACAAGGCTGGAAGCCTCATTCTTCCTGATTTCAAAACATACACAAAGCTACAGTAATCAAAACAATATGGTACTGCCATAAAGACAGACAAACAGACCCATGAAACAGCATACAGAGCTTAACAATAACCCCAAACATATATGGTCAACTGATCTTCGACAAGGGTTCCAAAAATACACAATGGGGAAAGGATAGTATCCCCAATAAATAGTGCTAGTAAAACGGTATATCCACATGCAAAAGAATGAGACTGGACCCTTATCCATATCCTAGGATCAACTCAAAACAGATTAAAGACTTCAATATAAGGCCTGGAACTGAAAAACTCCTAGAAGAAACCATAGGGGCAAAACTTCATGACGTTGGTATTGCCAATGATTTCTTGTATATGACACCAAAAAGACAATCAATAAAAGCAAAAATAGATAAATGGTACTACATCAAACTAAAAAGCTTATTTGCAACAAAGGAAACAATCAACAGAACGAAAGTCAACCTATAGAATAAGAGAAAGTATCTGCTAATCATCTGATAGGGGCTAATATCCAAATTTTTTAACCCAACAGCAGAGATAGATAAATAGATAAAATAACCCAATTAAAATGGACAAAGGAATTGAATAGATGGTTCTCCAAGAACACATACAAATGGTCAATAGGAGTATGAAAAGATGTTCAACATCACTAATTGTCAAGAAAATGCAAATCAAAACCACAATGAAGTATGATTTCATATGTGTTATGATGGCCGTTATCAAAGAAACAAACAAAAAAAAAGTGCTGATGAAAATGTGGAGAAATTGGAACCCTGTGTATTGTTGGTGGGGATGCAAAATTGTACAACTAATGTGGGAAACAGTATGGAGGTTCCTCAAAAACTTAAAAACAGACCTCTGAAATGATCTAGCAATTCTACTTCTGAGAATGTTTGAAATCAGGATTTTGAAAAGATATTTACACTCCTATGTTCATTGCAGCATTATTCACAGTAGCCAAGAGGTAGAAACACCTAATAACCATCTACAGATATATGGATAAAGAAAATGTGGTAAAACCATGTAATGAAATATTATTTTTCCATAAAAAGGGAAGAAATCCTGTTATATGCTACAACATGGATGAATCTTGAAGATATTATGTTAAATAAAATAAGCCAGACACAGAAGGACAAATACTGCATGATTCTAAGGTAGTCATGCCCATATAGAAACAGAAAAGAATGGTAGTTGCCATGGAGTTAGGGAGAGAAAAATAGGAGTTGCTGTCCAATGAGTATAGAGTTTCAGTAATGCAAGATAAAAAAAAAAGTTCTAGAGACTGGCTGTACAACACTGTGCTTATGGTTAACAATATTATATTATCCACTAAAAGCTTGTTAAGAGCTAGATCCCATGCTGCTTTTTTTTAAGCGCAATAAAAAAAAATATGTGACATGCAGCCGGAGCAGTGCTGAGATAGAAATTTATAACACTAAATACTTACCTTGCAAAAGAGGTAAAGTTTCAAATTAATAATCTAATTTCCCTCCTTAAGGAACTAAAAAAGCAAATTAAAATGAAAGTAAGCAGAAGTAAGTAATAAAGATAAGAGCAGAAATCAATAAATTGAAAACTGAAACTCCATAATAGAGAACGTCAATGAAACAAAGAGCTGGCTCTTTGAAAATATTCATAAAATTGACAAATCTCTAGTAAGACTGACAAAAAAAGACACAAATTATCAATATCATAAATGAAACATGGAATATCACTATAGCCCTTACAAACACCAAAAGGGGTTACTACAAACAAAAATGTACATATAAATTTGACAATTTAGGTAAGTTGGATCAATTCCGGCTACTCAGAAGGCTGAGGCGGAAGGATCGCCAGAGCCCTGCAGGTCGAGGCTGCGGTGGCCAGGAACGGCCACTGCACTCCAGTCTGGGCGACAGAGTGAGACTCCAACTCAAAAAAAAAAAAAAGAAAGAAAAGCACAAACGACAACTCACCCAATATAAATTAGATAATTTAAAAAAAAAACTATTAAGAAAATTGAATCTATAATTTTATTTGTTCGTTTATTTTTTGAGACAATATTTCACTCTGTTGCCCAGGCTAAAGTGCAGTAATGCTATCCTGCCTTGACCTGTTGGGTTCAAGTGATCCCCTTACCTCAGTCTCTCAAATAGTTGGGACCACAGTCATGCGCCAACACATCTGACTAATTTTTGCATTTGTGTGTTTCCCAGGCTGGTCTCAAACTTCTGGGTTCAAGCAATTCCCCCGTCTCAGCCTCCTAAAGTGTTGGGATTACAGATGTAAGCCTCCGTGCCCAGTCCAAATCTATAATTTTAAAGCATGTCCCCAAATAATTATCCAGTGAAACCATCTGGAATCGAATGTTTTTTTTTTTTTTTTCTCTGAACGAATTGTTTTATTTTGGAAAGAATCATGCTACATCGACTTAAATTTCTTAAAATGAGATCTCAATAAGATTGAGTACATTAGAGCATTAAGGACATTTTGTATCTTTGGTAAGTACAGTTAAAGATTCAGAGAAACGCCGGGCTCGGTGGCTCAGCCTGTAATCCCGCGACTTTGGGAGGCTGAGGTGAGTGGATTGCCTGAGCCCGCGGGTTCGAGATCCACCTAGGCAGGTGAGACCTCATCTCTACAATAAATCAAAAAATCAGCCAGGCGTGGTAGCGCATGCCTGTAATTCTGGCTACTCGGAAGGCTGAGGCGGAAGGATCGCCAGAGTCCAGCGGGTGGAGGCTGCGGTGGCCGGGAGTGGCCACTGCACTCCAGTCTGGGCGACAGAGTGAGACTCCAACTCAAAAAAAAAAAAAAAAAAAAGATTCAGAGAAACTACATAAAACATGGGGAAGAAGGGATGCTTTATATAACACAGTAGAAGGTAACTTTAAAATAATACACTCTTAAGGAAAATTAACAAAATCCTAATCACCAAAATACATGACATTGTTTTTTATGAACCCCATGTGAAAATGTTTAAAGCTGTCAAGATATGTCAGAAGCTTGCAAGATATGAGCCCATAGTAAGTCTCAAACAGTGTACATTCTTTCCCATCATTAATTTCCTTTCATGCCAGGGGTATTCCAACATCTGCTGTTTCTGAGGTTGTAAAAATGAACTTATAGCAACATCTGTTGTATCTGATGTGTCTTTTCCCAGAAAATCTTGAAAATTTATAGGGACTTAGCACAAATTCCTACAAATACATCAGCAAGAACCACAATGGATACTTCTTTGAAAACCACATACATCATTCGAGCCACATCTTGGGACATTATAAAGGCCTCACCATTGCAATAATCTGGGTAGTATTTTTCTGGGTACTCACTAAGAGGGACAAATTCTTGGCTATGAGGATCTCTGTTGGGTGTAACTTGATGAAGAACTCTTCCTACATAGATATCTTCAAGGTATTCTTTCAGATTGAGAAGATAGTCTACCACACTTGGTATATTAACAAACATCTCTTCATTCACCTTGAGAATAAACAGGGCATTAGAGCAAAAAGTTACAGCTCACTATGTCATTACACAATCTCTTCTAGAAGATAGAAGAGGAGAGAATACTTTCCAACTCTTAATACAAGGCCAATATTGCATTGATACCACAATCAGACAAAAACAGGATCAAAAAATTAAATTACAAACCGACATCACTCATGAATAGAGACAAAAATCCCTATCGAATATAAGCAAATATAATTCAACAATATATATTTCTTTACTTTTTTTGTGTGTGTTGGAGTCTCACTCTGTCACCCAGACTGGAGTGCAGTGGCCGCTTCCGGCCACCGCAGCCTCGACCTGCTGGGCTCCGGCGATCCTTCCGACTCAGCCTTCCGAGTAGCCAGAATTACAGGCATGCGCTACCACGCCCGGCTGATTTTTTTGATTTATTGTAGAGATGAGGTCTCGCTGCCCAGGCGGGTCTCGAACCCGCGGGCTCAGGCAATCCACTCACCTCAGCCTCCCAAAGTCGCGGGATTACAGGCTGAGCCACCGAGCCCGGCTAACAATATATATTTCAAAAATACCATCCAAATAGGGTTTATCCAAGAGTGCAAGGCTGGTTCAACATTTGAATATCAATCAGGGTAATCCACCATTTTAACAGAGTGAAGAAAAAAATCACAAGATCATATCAATGTAGAAAAATGAATTTGACAAAGTTCAACAGCTATTCATAATAAAAATCCTCAGAACACTAAGAATCAAAGGGGAACTACCTAAACTTGAAAAATAATTTTTACCAAAAAAATCTACAGATAATACCATACTTAATGCTGAAAGACTACTTTTTCCCTAAGATTAGGAACAAGCCAAGAATTCAGCTCACACCACTGCTATTCAATATAATCCTGGAAGTAGTAGCCAGCACTATAAGGGAAGAAGAAGACATAAAAGGAAAAAAAAAGTGGAAAGGAGAAAATGCCACTGTCCTTCTCTGCAGATGACAAGAATAGGCTACACAGAAAATCCTAAGAAATCAACCCTCAAAAAGAGAAAATACAAAAGTTTCAAAAATGTAACCCCTAGAACTAATCAGTGAATTCAGCAAGGGTTCGATATATAAGATCATTGTACCAAAATAATTCGCATTTCCATATACTAGTAATGAATACATGGAAACCAAAATGGAAAATATAATACCACTGAGAGTCACTTTTAAAATGGAATACTTAGGTATAATTCTAACAAAACATTTAAAGTATTTGTATACTGAAAACTTTACAATGCTTATACAAGAAATTAAAGATCTCAATAAAGAGAGAGACACGCTGTAGTCACAGATCAAAAGACTCAACACAGTAAAGATGTCAGTTTTTCCCAAATTAGTATACAGGCCTAACACAATTCCTATCAATAACTCAAAAAATTTTTGTTTAGATATAGGCAAGCTTACCCTAAAATTTATAGGGAAAGGTAAAAGAACAGGCGATATTGGAAAAAGTAGAATTATTCTATCCAATTTTAAGATTTATTATAGAGCTATAATATTCAACACTGTGTGGGATGGCAGAGAGACAGACTCAGAGATCAATGAATCAGAGTGGAAAACCCAGAAATAGACTTATACAAGCACAGCATATTTATCTTTCACTACCATGCAAAAGAATTCAGTGGAGCTGAAGCAATTGGATATTCATCGTCAAAAAAATCAACCTTGATCTAAACCTCATACTTTATACAAAAATTAGCTCAAATTTGAGCATAGACTTGAATGTGAAATGTAAAACTTTCAGAGGAAAATCTAGGAGAAAACTTTGAGAACTAGGGCTTGATAAAGAGTTCTATACATGACAACGAAAGTGCAATTCATAACAGAAAAAAAATAAGTAAATTGGATGTTATCAAAATGAAAGCTCTTGCTGTAGAAAATCCTATTAAGATGAAGACAAGCCAAAGACTGGAGGCGATTATAAACTACATATCTGACAAATAACTGGCACCTAGGATACTTAAAGAACTCTCAAAACTTAACAATAGGCCGGGCTCGGTGTCTCAGCCTGTAATCCCAGCACTTTGGGAGGCCGAGGTGAGTGGATTGCCTGAGCCCGCGGGTTCGAGACCCGCCTGGGCAGCGAGACCTCATCTCTACAATAAATCAAAAATCAAAAATTACAGGGCGTGGTAGCACGCGCCTGTAATTCCGGCCCCTCGGAAGGTTGAGGCGGAAGGATCTCTGGAGCCCAGCAGGTCGAGGCTGCGGTGGCCGGGAGCGGCCACTGCACTCCAGTCTGAGCGACAGAGTGAGACTCCAACTCAAAAAAAAAAAAAAAAAAAAAAAACTTAACAATAAGACAAACAATACAATTAGAAAATGGGCCAAAAATGTAAAGAGACATTTAATTAAAGAAGATATCAGAATGGCAAATAAACACACAAAAAGATGTTGAACACTATTAACCGTTAGAGAAATGCAAACAAAATCATAAGATATCACTACACACCCATCAGAATGGTTAAAACTTAAAAAAAAAAAAAAACCCAAACAGTGACAATACCAAATGCTGGCAAGGATGCAGGGACACTGGATCTCTCATATATTGCTGGTGAGAATGCAAAAATGGTACAGTCACTTTGGAAAAATAGTTTGTCAGTTTCTTTAAAAATTAAACATATACTTAGCATATCACCTTATAATCACTCTCCTAGGCGTTTATCTCAGAGAGATGAAAATTTACATCTTCACAAAACCCTGTGCTCAAATGTCAATAATAGCTATGTTTGTAATAGCCAAAAACTGGAAATAAAAAAGTCCCTTGACAGATGACTTGTTAGATAAACTGTGGTATGTCTGTATCATGGAATATTTATCAGCAATAAAAAGTAATGAACAATTGATATTTATTGGGGTGAGTCTCAAGGGTATTATGCTGAATGAAAAAAATTGGAAAAGATTACATACTTTATGATTCTATTTATATAAAATTATTTAAATGACAATTATAGTGAAGAACAACAAATTAGTATTTGTCAGGGGCTATTAATGGCAGGGGTAGGTGCTGAGTGTGACTATAAAGAGGTAGCACAGAAAAGATGGAATATTTCTTAATTGAAGTGATGGTTAAATAAATTTACGTGTCATAAAATAACACAGATCTATACACACGCATCATTCCAATATCAATTTCCTGGTTTTGACATTGTATTATAATTATGTAAAACATAACTATGTAAAATGTGAACCAGATGAAGATTTATATAGAGTTGTTCCGTACTATTTTTGTAACTTTTGTGAATCTTTTATTATTCATAATAAAAAGATTTTTTTTAAAAGAAACCATTTATAAAGCAAGCAATCCTAAAACAAGTATGGAAGCTAAAACTCAGAAGGTAAATAAATAAAATGTTTTATTATAACAGCTTACAACAGTATGCCAGTTTTATGAAGGATAGATTTTAACTGGGGAAAGGTTGTATAGGCCAGTGACATACCATATCAAGGACATTTAACTGTGGGACCAAAACATGTGATCCAAAAAAAAAAAAATTAGAGCCACAGATTAAAATGTCTCATCTTAAATCAGGCATCTGACAGTTGCAAAGTGCTGGCAATAAGCCCCATAAATTACATTTGCAAGCGATGAAAAATCAGTTGCAAAGGGATTTGGGGCCAGTTCAAATCTTATCTAGTAAGTGGTGAGAATGGTTACGTTTCATGCTAGATAACCCAGAACCCATTCCTGTGACTGTTGTGCAATTATTGATTTGCATATATCCTATGTGAGATGTCCTCAAGTTGTTTTTCAGTATAGAATGTATTAATTTCCAGTTGGGCTATGGAAAGAATATTTGCACTGGGTAAAATATTTAGTGAAAATTAGAAAGGAACAAAGGAGGGGAAATGATCTGTCTTTGCACTGTTCAAAATGATAATCACTAGCCACATGAAGCTACTTCGATTTAAAACAATCAAAATCAGATAACATTACAAATTCAGTTACTAGACACATCTCAGGTGCTCAAGAGCCCCATGTGGCTAGTGGCTACCATACTAGAACAGCATAGACATAAACTTTATCATCATCACAAGAAGTTCTACAGGACAGCACTGCTCTAGAGCATGAAAAATTTGTCATTTTCCCACATTCATAGGAAGAATTACAGATCAAAGAACTCTGACAACAATTGGTATTGCATTATCTGGGGTTTGCATTTAAACATAATCTCATTTTCAGCAATATTTAGCAGTATGTTGCAGTGATTACGTGCTAGGACTTTGGGGTAGAATAAACCTGGATTTCAATTTTAGCTCCAACTTATACTAAGTTTTGTGACCCTGAGTATGTTAACTTCGCTCTTCTATGCCTGTTTTCTCATTTTTCAAAAAGGTAGGGGCTGGAGGATAATAGTACCTACCTAATAGAGTTGTGAGGATTATACAAAATAAACTCAAGATCTGACACATGTGATCTATAAATGCTGGTTATCATTAGCATATTATTCTTGAAATCTAGAAGATAACTTGGCTTGTTCTAGGACCTAAAATCTAAAATCTAGAATCTATTGCTTAGTGGAAAAGGCAATAGGGAACATTCAATCATATGAGCAACAAGGGAGTCAGACCTTAACAGGGCCCCTTTTAACTCTTTATGGACATAAACAGCAACCACACCACTCCTCCATAACGTAGGACCAGCAACAAAAGAGAAGAAACCTCCTCTGAGATCTATTTGTCTTATAGCTTTCAAAAATTCAAGGAGTACCTTATCCTAGGCCTTATGGGTCTCAGAATTGAAAGTTAATCTCATGTCATATCAAATAAAATAAAAGCAAAATATACTGTTTATGAAAGATTACCCAAGCATGACAGTAGGAGAGGCACTTAGAATTGGTTTTTCCAGTTGTTTCCAGCAATTAGATGTGATTCCTTAATGCATTATTATGGTGAAATGTCACTACACTCAATACTTTGCGAATACTATATAACAGGCCTGCTGTACCTCCATAGTCAACTAGATAAATGTTTACTGAGTACCTACTATATACAGAGCACTTTTGCTCCACACCAGTCATCAGCAAACTATGGCCAGCAAGCCAAATTCAGCTCACGTGTTTGTGTGGCAAGCAAGGTAAGGTTGATTTTCACTATTTTTGTTTGTTTGCTTTTGGGTTTTTTTTTGAGTTGGAGTCTCACTCCTTTGCCCAGGCTGGAGTGCAGTGGCATGTACGCTCATGGCCACCCCAGCGTCGACCTGCTGGGCTCCAGTGATCCTTCCATCTCAGCCTTTCAAGTAGCTGGAACCACAGACGTGCGCTACCACACTTATTTTTTATTTTATTGTAGAGACGAGGTCTTGCCAAGTTGCCCAGGCTGGTCTCAAACCTGCAGGCTCAGACAATCCACTTGCCTCGGACTCCCAAAGTGCTGGGATTATAGGCTGAGCCACTGAGCCAGGCCAATTTCCACATATTTTTAAATGGTTAGAAGAACTGCCCTCAACCACATGGCATCTGAATGGCTTTGGAAATTAACTTTTGCTGCAGACTTGATAATGTTTCGTAATTAATTCAACCTAAAATTACAAGACAAAGCAATGCTTACACGTGCGACTTACACTGTAGTAAGGTCATTTTGACAACTAACATTGTTTGAATCACAAGTAATGTCAAGATACTTTATATACTTCCCATGCTGTCACAAGTCAAAACAACAAAATCACAAAGAGGTAACACGTTACACCCACTAAAATGCCTAAATTAAAAGATAGACATTAAAAAGTATTGGTAAAGATGTAGAGAAATTTGAACCATCAAACACTGCTGGTGGGAAGATCAAACGGTACTTTTATAAAGAGTCTGGAAGTTCCTCAAATAGTTAAACATAAGAGTTATCATACAACCCAGCAACTCTCTCCTATATATGTACCCAAGAGAAAGGAAAGTACACGCCTGAACAGAAACCTGTACATGAATGTTAATAGTAGCATTATTTATAATAATCAAAAGGAGATAGCCCATAAATTGATAAATGGGTAAACAAAATGTGTTATATCCATAAAATAGATTATTATTCAGCCATAAAAAGAAATGAGTACTGATATATGCTATAACATCTTAATATTAATCTTAAAGATATTACACTAAGTGGAAAAAATCAGATATAAAAGACAACATATTGTATTATTCTACTTACATTAAATGCCCAGAAAATGAAATGAAAACCCATAGAGACATAAAATATATTAGTGATTGCCTAGAGCTGGGGGTATAAATAGGGAATAACTGAAAATAGGCACAAGTTTTCTTTCTGGGGTGATGAAAATGATTTAAATTAAGATTGTGGTGATGGTAGGCCAGGCATGGTGATTCATGCCTATAATCTCAACACTTTGGGAGGCCAAGGCAGGAAAATGACTTAAGTCCAGAAATTCGAGACCATATGGGCAACAGAGCAAGAACCTGTCTCTACAAAAAATAAAATTAACCTGGTATGGTGGCACAAACCTGTAGTCCCAGCTACTTGGGAGGCTTAGGCAGGAAGATGGCTTGAACCCAGGAGGTCAGGGATACAGTGAGCTATGATCAGACCACTGCACTCCAGCCTAGGTGACAGAGAGAGACCCCATTCCAAAGCAAAATAAAAACTTAGGGTGATGGTAACACAATTCTATAAACACTATAATCATTAAACTGTACACTTAAAAATCAAAACTACAAATTCAGAAGTCAGTTTAGTAGTTATCAAGAGGTGGGAGTGGGGAGAATAAAGTTTGGGGTATAGTTAGTAGTAAAGAAGCATGAGAGAACTTATATTTTGACAGTAGTAATGGTTACACAACAGCATGTATTTACCCAAGTGCATTGAACTTTCCACCTAAGAAGGTAAGATTCACTATGTGCAAATTATGCCACAATAAAGCTGCCTTTTAAAAAGTTAAAACAAGAAGCAAGATCTCCATCTCTGCAAAAATAGGTAGCATTATATATTTTCTGAGTTCAAACTACAGTGCCAGCAGCAGATTTTGGACATTGAGGCAAGTGCAAAGGATATTTCCATATTTCAAAATCCATTTAACTGTGCAGTCGAGCAGCTTTTTACCAAATCTTCCATTGGAAATGATAAATCTGCAGTGTAGTGATATACTAAAAGATAATATTTAAGAGAATTATATTCCAAGCAATGAATATGCTTAATTAAAACCATATGCTTGTTTGCCCTTGATAGTACATGATGACAATAGCACGTCACTTCTGTAGACTTCATCCAAAAACATAACCTCAGTCTAATCATTAAAAACATATCAGACTAACATAAACTGAGGGATTTTCTACAAAATACCTAACCAGTACTCCTCAAAATTATCAAGGTCGGCTGGGCTAGTGGCTCAGCCTGTAATCCCAGCAATTTGAGAGGCCGAGGCAAGTGAATTGCTTGAGCCCGCGGATTTGAGATCAGCCCAGGCACCTTGGCAAGACCTTGTCTCTACAATAAAAATCAAAAATTAGCTGGGCATGGTAGTGCACACCTGTAGTTCCGGCTACTTGGAAGGCTGAGGCGGAAGGATTGCTGGAGCCCAGCAGGTCGATGCTGAGGTGGCCATGAGTGTGCCACTGCACTCCAGCCTGGACAACAGAGTGAGATTCCAACTCAAAAACAAGCAAACAAACAAAAAACACTATCAAGTTCATCAAAACAAGAAAAGTCTGAGAAACTGATACAAGTCAGAAGAGGCAAAGGAGACAGTGCCTAAATGAAATGTGGTTTATTAGTTGTGCCAAATATAACACAGCAATATAAGATGTTAATAATAGGAGATTCCAAAAATGGTGAGAATGGTGCCAGTAAAATATTTACATTCATATGCAAAAAGATGAACTTAGACTTTTACTACACTACACAGAAAAATTAGCTTAAAATGAATCAGACTTAAATGTGATAGATAAAACAATAAAACTTTTAGAGGAAAACATAGGAGAAAATAATAGAGATAAAGACTTCTTAAGTACAACATCAAAAGTATGGTCCATAAAAGAAAAAAAAAGATAGATTGGACCACATCAAAATGCAAAACTTTTCACTTCAAAAAATACCATTAAGAAAAAGAAAAGACGAGCAGCAGACTGGGAGAAAATATGTGCACATCACATACTGACAGGGACTTGTATCTAAAATATATAAACAATCCTTATCACTTAACAATAAAAAGACAATAACCCAATTTAAAAATGGAAACAAGAAGTTGCGCATGGTGGCTCACCCCTGTAATCACAGCACTTTGGGAGACCCAGGCAAGAGGACAGCCTGAGCCTAGGGGTTCAAGACCAGTCTCAGCAACTTAGCAAGACCTTGTCTCTGCAATAAATAAAAAAAAATAGCTGCGTGTGGTGGCATGTGCCTGTAGTTCCAGCTACTTGGAAGGCTGAGGCAGAGGACTGCCTGAGCCCAGCGGGCTGAGGCTGCAGTGGCCATGAGCATGCCATTGCACTCCAGCCTAGGTGACAAAGTGAAACTCCAATTCAAAAAAAAAAAAAGGAAAAAAGATATAATAGACACTTCACCAAAGAAGATATACAAATGGCTGATAAAAACATGAAAAGATGCTCACCATCATTAGTCATTAAGAAATATAATGACAATGATGATATATCATTTCACACTCACCTAGAATGACTATAATAAAAAACACAGTGCATAATAAATGTCCGTGAGGATACAGAGAAACAGGAACCCTCAAATATTGCTAGTCAAAATGCAAAATAGTGTTTGTACTTTGGGAAATAGTTTTGCAGTTTCTTAAAAAGTTAAACATAAATTTTCCTTATGATCCAGTAATTCCACCCTTAGGTATCAACTAAAGAGAAATGAAAACATGCCTACACAAAGACTTGCATATGAATATTCTTAGCATTACTAGTCATAATAACCAAAAATTGGAAACAACTTAAGTGTCTACCAGCTGGTGAGTAGATAGACCAAAATGTGTTATAACCATAAAATGGAATACTATTCGGCAATAAAAAAGTAAGAAAGTACTGATACATGCTATGGTATGGATAAACCTAAAAAATATTATGCTAAGTGAAAGAAACCAAAGCCGGGCTCGGTGGCTCAGCCTGTAATCCTCGCGCCTTTGGGAGGCTGAGGTGAGTGGATTGCCTGAGCCCGCAGGTTCGAGACCCGCCCGGGCAGCGAGACCTCATCTCTACAATAAATCAAAAAATCAGCTGGATGTGGTAGTGCATGCCTGTAATTCCAGCTACTTGGAAGGCTGAGGTGGAAGGATCGCAGGAGCCCAGCAGGAGGAGGCTGCGGTGGCCGGGAGCGGCCACTGCACTCCAGTCTAGGCGACAGAGTGAGACTCCAACTCAAAAAAAATAAAAAATAAAAAAAGAAAGAAGCCAGACACAAAAGACCACATATTGTGTCATTTCATTTACATGAAATGTCCAGAATAGGCAAATTTATAGAGACCAAAGAGTAGATTAGTGATTGCCTGAGTCTGGGAGTGGGAAGGAGGATCAACTGTAAAGGGGCATGAGGGATGTTATTTAGTGGATTAAAATATTCTAGCCGGGCTCGGTGGCTCAGCCTGTAATCCCGCGCTTTAGGAGACTGAGGTGAGTGGATTGCCCGAGCCCGTGGGTTTGAGACCCACCTGGGCAACTTGGCGAGCCCTAATCTCTACAATAAATCAAAAAAAAATTAGCCGGGCATGGTAGCGCGTTCCTTCGTTCCAGCTGCTTGGAAGACTGAGGCGGAAGGATTGCCGGAGCCCAGCAGGTCAAGGCTTCGGTGGCCAGGAGCGGCCACTGCACTCCAGTCTGGGCAACAGAGTGAGACTCCAACTCAAAAAAAAAAAAAAAAATTCTAAAAGTGATTTATGGTGATGGCTGCCCCACTCAATAAAGTTACTAAAAGTCACTTAATTATGCACTTGAAATAGATGACTTTTATGATACAGAAAATGTACATCAATAAAGCTATTAAAATAGAAAAAATAGGGGAAACTGGGTGAGGAGCATATAGGGACTCTGTACTAACGTAGTAACTTTTCTATAAATCTAAAACTATTCTGCAATTTTATTTAAATAAAAGTAAAAATTCTAAAGTATGTGTTCATGGATTGATATCAGTATTTGGCAGTACCTATCTGCATAAAAAAAATTTCAAAAACTAAATAGATAAAATCTCATTATAGATCAGCATTAACAGATGAAGATTCAGAATCAATTTTGATGATAGAGAACATTATTAACTTTCAGCCCCAATTAAGCAAAATGTTATCTCCCCAAAAAGATGTTCATTCTTCTCATTAGTAGTCCTGTATTACAAAAAAGTATTCTTCTTATTATTATTATTATACTTTGAATTTCATCAATAAATATTTGCTGAAACTTTCTCCCTTGCCATAAAAGTACCCACAAAACATCTTTTTTGGCCTGCAAAGTCTAAAATATTTACTGTCTGGCTCTTTACAGAAAGTTTGTCAAGCCCTGTTCTACACCATAGCATGGTAACAAACATAATCATTCTCTTTCTTGAATTTATTCTTATCATTTCCCACTTTTGGCATAACGCCCTTTTGGATATGTCCTATAAAGGATAAGCCTTGCATCACTACTCTATGGCACTATTTTGAATTTCCATAAAAAGAAGCACTATTAGCTTGATAGTTCTAGCAAAGTCTAAATGTCATCGTGAATATTGTGATATTTAAGTACCAGCACCACAGCCTGATATCCTTAAGATGACCCTTATCAAGCTGTGATGTCACCAGACTGAGGTCTCTTAGATATCAAGTGGCTTCCACGGCATCACACCCTGCCTTTGGCATCACCCTGGCACATCATCTTAGTATGGTGTCATACGCTATCACTGCTGTGGCAGAACCCTGGCCCCGATGCCACTCCACCGAGATGCCAGAGTAATTAACCCCTACTTTTTTCCACTCCCTGGGCGGTGGCAGGGAGGGGGAGGGTAGCCACAGTCACCGGTTCGAGCTCAGGAGGTAGTACTTAGCTCCAACCGTTGTCCCTTCCGCCTGCCACCGCAAGTCGGGGACCCTAGGGAACAGGACCTTTAGGTTCCCATAACTCTCTTTCCCTGCCCCCGTAACCGTTTCGAGTAGCCGACAATGGCCCGACAGCGACCACCCACCCCGACTCTTTCACACTGCTCCACTCGAAGCCGCTCCCCGTACCTGACTCCATTCTCCAGCTGTCATCCTGGGCCAATTCCACCGGCAACTTGACTATGGGCGGTCGCAAGGAACCCTGGAACTTGTAGTTCCACGCTGCTAGGGGCCAAGTCGGTGAGGGCTGCGAATGTACCTTCCAACCCGGAACTGCCCTCAAACTGAAACTCCCAGTGGCGCCGCGCGATGGGAAAAGAAAAAGAGAACGAGGAAGGTCGGTGATTGGTGGAGTTCCATTGGCTCTTTTGATTGGCACCCGGGGCCGGAGACGTGAGGCGGGCGTTACTCGCGTCTCACGGAGATCCTGGGAAAGCGAAATGGAGGGGTGTGTGTCTAACCTATTGGTCTGCAACCTGGCCTACAGCGGGAACCTGGAGGAGTTGAAGGAGAGGATCCTGGCAGATAAATCCCTGGCTACTAGAACTGATCAGGTAAAGCAGCGCTAAGGTCTTTCCGCAGTTGCAGCTGGTCGCGTCGGCAAAGCCCTAAGTGGCTTCCCGGGCCTGACCCAGGCGGAGGCCGGTTCTTCGAGAGGCAGATCGCCGCCCCCGCCGCCCCATCAGTCCCCCGCGGTCACCTCAGGACTCGCAATCAAGCTGCTGGAGCTAGCTCCGCAGACCTCAGTTTTTTCTTTTTGGCCCGCCTCTTAGCTCGCTGAATTTTGGATATTTCTGGAACGTCTACCGCATTTCTCAGAAACGCCCAAAACGTGAAGAGGAAAGCTTTTTGTGTGGATTTCTTTACCTTTACTAGTGTATTCATGTAACACGTGTAAACTACGCCTCTTATGTGCCAGACAGCTTGCTAAGAGCTGGGGAAGCGGCCGAGTGAGGAAGCAGACAATAAAATAATCACAAAAATATATGTCTGATTACAAATTGTGATAAATACTCGGGAGAGAAGTTTACATGGTGTTTTCAAAAAGCGAATATTATGGTAATTGAAAAGGCTTTGTAACGGAGGGAAGGTTAGGACGAGTGGGATTTTCATAGGGAATGAACGGACGTTCTAAGCAGAGGCGAACAAAAGTGAATGGATGCTGGGAAGTGTTTCTACTCTCCTGCTCAAGGACCCTCATTCTCACCGTGAATTTCTTCTATAGAAGGATTCACAGTGCCCTCAGTAAGCCAAGAAATATTTATAGATTGCCTTCTGTTTGTTATGGAATTTTGATAAGCACTGGCGAAACTGTATCATGAGTCTCCAATTTGTGTTTTTTTTTGGAAGAGAATTCGAAATCAAGAGACTTTTCTCTTTTCTGGAATTTTCCTTTTATTACTCAAACCTGAAAACTTTACTTAGTTTACCTTCATTATGGTCTGATAATTAAGAATTTAAATTTAAATGTAATAATTCACATTAAGATTTAATGATACTCCTTTAAAATTTAACCATTCTTCCATCCGTCACGTCAATGGCTTTAAAAGGTAGGGAACTATTCAGTATTAAGAGACTTAAGAAACATAACAAAATGCAATTTGTGGACCTTGTTTGGTTCCTGATTTAAACAAATTATTTGAAAAAAGACGTTAAGGGAGACAATTGAGGAAGTCTGAATACAGACTGGGTATAAGATGTAAAGGAGTTGGTGTTAATTTTAATAGGTGTAATGGTCTCATAATTATATAAGAAAGTACTCCTATTTTTTAGATACTAAAATAGGGATGAAAAGTCTTAATATTTAGGATTTGTTTTTAAAAACCTCAGCAAGGAAAAAATTGGATGAAGCAAATATGGCAAAATATTTGTTGTTAGATCTAGGCAACAGGCATGTGGATTTCTACTATATCCTGTCTATTATGTTATATGTGTTTGAAACATTTTGTAATCAAGTTTAAAATTCCATTTTCTATTACATAGGGCTGACTAAGAAATATAGCAGTCACTGCAAATGGGATTCCCTTTGAGAAATATAGCTACTAGCTTATTATTTTTTATGAAATGTAATTTTATTGCTCTCTAATTCTGTGTTTTCTAGATAGTTTTATAGATAATTTCAACTCGTTTTATGAACTTTCTTTCCCCATAAGGTTCGTGTGTTCTAGGTATCTAACTTCAGGTCAGTGTAGAAATAAAGATTTTGGAGTCAAACAAACAGGGTTTGTTCACCATTTACTAGTCATGTAACCTTGGACAAGTCACTTACCCTGAGGAATCTTGGTTTCCTCATCTGTAAAGTGGGGCTATAGCCACTGTATGAGAGGAAACCCCCCCAAAAAAACCAGTATTATCTTTTGGAGGGCGGGCCTCTTGTAGTACAGTCTTCCCCAGCTAGGTGAGTGTTCTAGGAATCCATCTGCATGAGTGTACCAGCTAGCGTTGTTGTGAGAGGCTGCATTTGGCTTCAGTTAATTTTTTTTTGGAGATTCTTTCAATACAAATATTTGTCCATTTCATGATGGGCAATTTACAAACACACCTGCACACACCACACTGACTGGTCAGCAGTTTTTGACCCAAAATGGCATGACTCCAGTGCCCTATCCTCCCTATTTACCTGGTCTTTGACTTGAGCTGCAGAAGCACTAAAAGGCATCAAAATGGATGAGTTCAAAGACTATTTTGAGCAGTGGAAAAAGCATCTTGATAGGTGTATTGCATCAAATCGAGAGTACTTTGAAGGTGACTGAAGTTCAAATATGTAAGAATAAATACATACATTTTTATAAATAAATTCCAGGTTTGTTGGATTCCCCCTCATATAGGATGGTAGGGATTAAATGAGATGATGCATGTAAAACTTCCAGCACAGTATCTGACATAAAATTACATAAATAATATAATAATAAACAACCAAAGCTCTATTTCTGCTAAAGCATTGAAATTGGTTTCTTGTTCTGCTTTCATTGCCGTATTCTGCACAAAATTACTTACATTATTCAATGTTATTCTCCCCATGTTACTAAAATGTTAGTCTCCTCATGTTACTAAAATGTTAGTTTCTCTTATACTACACAAAATTACTTACATTAATCAATGTTATTCTCCCCATGTTACTAAAATGTTAGTCTCTCTTATACTAGTAAATAATATGGTTTAAGCTTACCCACCTGAGGATCCAGTGTTCTCCATTTCTTGTTTTGAAACCATAGATTTGCTAGCACCAATACTATTCTTTTCTGCTTTTTTGCCTTCTATTTCTCTTCAAGAATGTTTCTCTTACTGCTTTTCTGTTTCCCATGTAGGACAGCAGAACTGCATTGCATTGGGCATGCTCAGCCGGACATACAGAAATTGTTGAATTTTTGTTGCAACTTGGAGTGCCAGTGAATGATAAAGACGATGTGAGTATTAAGCTGAGTTGATAAATTTCCAGTTATCTTTAGACTCCAAACTGGTGTTTACTGAAGCCTGAGTATTAAGCTCTTAAAATTGTAACTTTTACTACCGGGAAGTTACAGCATAGCCCTGGTGATCAAGCACGAAACCAGTGATTGCATTATTTTAGAATGTTAGTTTTGCTACTCATACTCTATGATTTAAGGTAAATCATGGCTTATTACGGTGACCCCTAAAAGACATAAACCCTTTTTGTTATGTTGGAATTTTTCTGGTAAACATTGCTTGAATAATGAGGGCCTAGATACCTTTTTTGTTATAGAAAGAGATTTATTGTATGGTTTTGGTTATATTAGGATTAGATTTATGGAGGATAAAAATGGAAATTTTTTTGTAGACAAAGATTCCTTTGCCTATGTAAAGTTCTTTGTAAACCCTGCCTAAATGTTAGCATGAATCCCTGTGCCCTTTCCCCCTGGTTTTTCTACTACTCAATTCTTTTTATAGGCAGGTTGGTCTCCTCTTCACATTGCTGCTTCTGCTGGCCGGGATGAGATTGTAAAAGCCCTTCTGGGAAAAGGTGCTCAAGTGAATGCTGTCAATCAAAACGGCTGTACTCCCCTTCATTATGCAGCTTCCAAAAATAGGCATGAGGTATGGTTCCATCCCTAGGCTACTTCTTTTGAGTTCTAAACATGTACGCAAATACAAATAGATGTCTGCATTGTTTTCTTCTCCATCTTTCCAGATTGCTGTCATGTTACTAGAAGGTGGGGCTAATCCGGATGCTAAGGACCATTATGAGGCTACAGCAATGCACCGGGCAGCAGCCAAGGGTAACTTGAAGATGATTCATATCCTTCTGTACTACAAAGCATCCACAAACATCCAAGACACTGAGGGTAACACTCCTCTGTAAGTGACAAGTAGCACTCATTTGTATTCTACCCGACATTAGTCCTCTTGCAATAATTCTTACACATCATTTTTTTTAAATTCTGCTTATAAATGCAATTCATGTTAATGGCAAAAAATCTAAAAGTATACAAAAGTATAAAGATAAAAATTGCCTATCACCTTGCACTCAGAAATAACCACTGATGACATTTTTGTTTATGTCCTCCCAGACTTTTATATGCAAATGTAAATATTTTACACATATATTATTTAGCAAAATTGGGGTCATAATGTGTGTATAGTTTTATATCTTGTTCTTTTCACCTTGTAGTATATCATAAGCATTTTCCAAGGTCATTAAATAAGTTTAAAACATTTTTAATGGTTATATACAATTTTATTTTGTGGATGTGTCATAATTTAATCATTTCTCTATTACAGTATATTTAAACATTTTTTTGTTTTTCACTATTATAAATAATGCTGCATTGACCAACTTTATACAGAAACCTTTGGCCATACAGAAACCTTTGGCCATTATTACCTTGGTGTAGACTCCTAGAAGTTAAATTGCTGAATCAACAAATACACACATTTTGAGACTATTGGTATATGTTACCAGATTGCTTCCAGAGGAGTTGTATCATTATACCCTCCCAACAGCAGTTTAAGATACCTGTTACCCTCCACCAGCACTGTTATCCTTTTGTTATGTGAAACATGGTATTTCATAGTTGTAATTTACCTTTTTACTCTCGGTGAATTTCGACATTTTTTAATGCCTATGGCTAATTACATTTCTTCTCTAATTGTAACTTTGTGTTCCTTTCTCTGTTTTCTTTGAGGAATTAATTTGTTTTTACTGTTTTTAAGTGCTCTTGACTGGACATAGTCAAAATATTAACTTTCTGCACTGTTAGTTGAAAATATTTTTCTCAGTTTGTCTTTTCATTTGGTTCATGATTTTTTTTAAATATCAGAAGTTTTTAATTTCTGTGTAGTCAAGCCTGTTAATCATCCCCCCAGGACTAGAAAGCTCTTTCTCACTCTGAAATTAGTTAAATAATTACCTATGTTTTATTATAGGTTTTTCAAATGTTTCATTGGTTTTAATTGAGGGTTATTGTTATTGTTTTGCATTTCACTCTTAAATCTATCTGGAATTGAATTACGTTTAGGACCTGAAGCTGACCTCCACCTTGATTTTTTTTTTTTTTTTGTCATACTTGGCTACTTTTCTTCTTTGTTGAATGGTGACTTTTGTTTGATCGAGAATTTGAGTCTTCTTTTTACGCCAGAGTGAGGTTCATTGAGCCTTTTCCAGTTTGACTTTAAACCAACTTTTAAAAAGTGTTGTTTTCTTAACTCTTAGTTTAAAAAATATTTCTTTTGATTCTAAGAGACTCTTTCTAGAAAGGCCTGCACATTCTAGCTCTTTTCTCTATAACTAGAAAGGCAGAATTGCCTAGAAGAGGTCTAGGAGTCAGGCAGTATAGAGTCCTTAGAAGAGCATAGGATTTAGGAATAGCTAGATGCTGTTCACTCAGCTCAAACTCTGCCACTTACTAACTGTAGTAAAAACTTATATTAAGCAACTTAAAGAAGTTACTTGACCTTCCAGAGTCTTAATTTCCTCTTCTGTAATATGAGGATAATAATTCCTTCTTCACTAGATTGTTGTGAAGTTTAGGTACAATAGCATGTAAAGTGCCTCCTAATACCCTGCCTGGCAAACTGTAAGTGACTGGCAAAGGTTAGTTTCCTTCTCCACTCAGTTTACTGCTCAGCCATTTCAATAGAGGCAAGAACTTTAACCTCTGTCACCATTTCAACTGTAAAAAGGTGATAATACCTTGCTAACTTACAAGGTAGATATGTGGGTCAACTGAGATAAATATCTATTTATTTTTTATTTTTATTTTTTGAGTTGGAGTCTCACTCTGTTGTCCAGGTTGGAGTGCAGTGGCACACTCCCGGTCACCACAGCCTCAATCTGCTGGGCTCCAGTGATCCTTCCGCCTCAGCCTTCCAAGTAGTCGGAACAAAAGGTGTGCACTACCATGCCCTGTTAATTTTTTATTTATTGTAGAGACAAGGTCTTGCCAAGTTGCCCTGGTGGGTCTCGAACCTGCGGGCTCAAGCAATCCACTCACCTTGACCTCCCAAAGTGCTGGGATTACAGGCTGAGCCACTGAGTCTGGCAAGATAAATATTTTAAACCGAACTGCTTTTCCAAACTTCAACACACAAAAATAAATTAAATCTTGTGGTTGAAAAAACAAATTGCTATTAACAGATTATGAATAGGGACTTTTCTAAATTCTAACCCTGAGTTATCACATGTAGGTTTGGGGGTAAACTACTATTAATCTCTATAAAGTGAGGAAGTTGTTCCTTAGGCTGGCATTTAGATCTCCTTCTCTATTCCAAGTAAGTCCAGAATTAGGATTCACGATTTAGTATTATAAAGGTATTCCTCTGAATTTTACCTTATAAACAGTCTTCCCCATGCAAACTGATTTTTCTTTACTGATTAAATAATTTTCTAATATTATCACTGCCTAATAATATGCACTTTAGACTACCTAGGAGGAAATCCTAACCATTACATAGATTTGGTTGTGATTATTTGATCTTTGTCATCTCTGGTTTCAGACACTTAGCCTGTGATGAAGAGAGAGTGGAAGAAGCAAAACTGTTGGTGTCCCAAGGAGCAAGTATTTATATTGAGAATAAAGAAGAAAAGACACCTCTGCAAGTGGCCAAAGGCGGCCTGGGTTTAATACTCAAGAGAATGGTGGAAGGTTAAGCAGCTTGGCTGTATTCTTACTTTGTATGTTTTGTTGTTGTCTCCAGTGTCCTGGAAACTAATATACTTGTACACAAGACATCATCTATCAATAATGCAGTTTTCTCACCTTTAAGGTCTTATAAACATGTTGACCATTGTTCTTACTGAGATAGTCATTCTGAGCTTACATCTTGCTTTCCAGGCATTGAATAACTGTTGCGATTGTTCTATTGTTGTTGTGTACTATTCTGTATTGAATTTTGGTTAATTTTGAGTAAGTGATTCTGTGGATGTTGAGAGTCTTCAGTACTTTCCCATGCACCTTTTATCCCCATTTGAGGCAGGAGAGCCCTGATAGCAACAGGCCAGTTGTTCTGCCAAATGGTTCTAGGTGGATTTTAGAATGTTCCTCCATGCAGTTGAAACACATCTTAACTTGTTTTTCAAGTACACTCAGGCCTATGCCAAATATTTGTTTTTTTCAACCACGAGATTTAATTTATTTTTGTGATAGGAGGAATACGTATATATTTCAGTGGACCAAATTTTAAGATGGAGGGCATGCTCTAAGATCATGACAAACAGTAGCCCATGTATGTAAGTATTTTTCTGATGAGTTGTTTCTCTCCAAAGTAAAATGTATGGTTTTTAAAAAGGAAGTTTTAAAGCACCTATATTGAGTTATCCTGTATTGAAAAGACTGTCAGACTTGTCAAAATAACATGTAACAAAAATGTATTTTGATTTGTATTTCAGAAATTAAAAAATAAAATGTTGAAAGAACCCGTCAATGTTTCTTTCAAATCACATTCAGTTATGCCTTAAAATCCTTAGTAAAGACGTTTCTCAGTTTTTTGTAGCTTTAAAGTCAGCAAAACTAGTAAAGCTTGAACTGTAGTTAAAATCTTTAAAAATGATATTCATCTGAATTGCTAATTAAATGTAGAAAAAAAGGAAATTAATAAGTATAAACGCAAGCTCAATTTAGGGAAGAATCTTTAATGATACTAGTCATAAAACCTAATGAACTCCAAGTGACTCTTCAAATTATTTTTCAATTTGAATTTTATTTTGCAAATATTGCTTGAAATAAGTGATCCAAGTGAGCCCACAAGCTTGCATTAATTTTAGGTCAAAGATATAATAACCAGTAGCTAAAATGAGTTTTGTAAACACAGACTGTGTTGTTGATGTACAAACTCTTTTTACATAAATATTTTGAGTGCGGATTATTGAAAACATCAATCAGGCAGGCATCTTATGGAGCAAAACTCTCTTTACTGAATGCTGGTGGTAGAGTTGATCGCAGAGGAAATAATTTCTAATTTTTTGTAGTGTGATCAGAGTAAAGTTTTGTCTAATAAGGTCTGTTAGGACTGAAGGTATTTATTCTTCATAAATATTAAGTTTATTATCTGAGGTAATAGACTTTGTGGGTGCAAAAGGAAACTCATCCTTGTTCTTCAATAAGCAACACAGATGGAACCAAGTCACAGGTAATTTGTAGGCTTTTGACATTTTAAGTAAAGTGATTTTTTAACAATACTTAGATCACTGATTTATATAAACTAAGGACATTAGTGGCCTTGGACATTGACCAAATTGATTTCTGTTCTATAGGAAATCCTATAGAGGCAAAGCTGATTCAAGATCAGCAGTTTTTTAGTTACTTCAAGAATAAGCTTTAAAAAGATGACAATTTAATTGTAAAACTTAACAGAATATGGGATGGAAGAAATTGATCAATGGAAGCAGTTGGAAAATTTTACATTCCTAAATATCTATTGTAGAGAGTACAGTTTCATTGAGGTTCTGTGAGTCTCAAGGTAAATCTTCATTTTACTACATAATTTTTTACTTAATTTAATTGTATGACATTGGTGTTTGATTTCCCAATTTCTTAACTTACCCCAACTACAATGAATTCCTTACATGGCTGTGTCTGCTGCTTTCTTTTTCCATATTGTTACACTGTCAAGCCCCCAAATCAATTTGTTGGCACGTTTGATATAGTATGCGAATTCTATACTTTGGGGTCTATGGTTCGGGCTTCACAGTTCTATTGACTGCCTAAAATTGAATGCAAAATATGTATGTGAAGTTTTCTGGGAAGAGAATTCATAGCTTTCATCAAAGTTCCCAAGGGATCTGTGATTCCCTTAAAAGGTTAAGAATTCTTGGGTGAAAGAAAAACGAATACTGAATCAGTTGTCAACAGATGTGGGTTCTACAACAGTATCATTTCACCACAGTTTTTAGTATATAAGTTTTTACATCCATTCTCACCATAGCCTTTAAGAAGGCAGAAGTCATCTTCATTTTACAGATTTGAAAATATCCAGAGCTACTGAAAAAGCCGGTACTAAAATCTTACTTTCTTGGATCCCAATTCATTTTCTTTTCTGCTTCTACTGAAAATCAGTGGATCAAATGAACAGTACTCTGGCATTTTGATAATAACTGATTAGTTCTAATACCTGCCCTGGTACTTTTCTTTAAATTGCCTGTGACATAATAAGATATACATACTTGGTCTCAGCCCCCAGTTCTTGACACACTGCTTTTAAAACCCTTGTAATTACCTGAGTGTTGGGGGTGATAGGGGTATCTTACACAGAGCTCCTAAATCCCGTGGGATTTCCTGGGAGATAGGCACATCTTTTGTTTTAATGATGCAATTCCTGGTGGGCTCTTGGATAGCCTTAGAAAGGGGGCTGTTAACAACTGACCAAGGCATAATCAGAAGCTTGGAGCTATCAGCCCCGTTCCCCAATCCTCCAGGGAGGGGAAGGAGGTTGGACATTGAGTTAATCTATCACTCCGGTGTGATGAAGCCTCCATAAAAATCCCTTCTGTGCTTCTGAGTTGGTGAACACATCCACATGCCAGGAGGATGGTGCACCCCAACTCCATGGGGATAGAAGCTCCTGTGCTTGGGGCCCTTCTGGACCTTGCCCTATGCACCTGTTCAGCTGGCTGTTCATCTGTATCCTTTATAAT
This sequence comes from Cephalopachus bancanus, assembly GCA_027257055.1. Classification (NCBI taxonomy): domain Eukaryota; kingdom Metazoa; phylum Chordata; class Mammalia; order Primates; family Tarsiidae; genus Cephalopachus; species Cephalopachus bancanus. The sequence goes on from JAPVLO010000878.1 coordinate 44,474, forward strand.
AAACTGGTAAACAGAGAGTTGTGTGAGTCATTATAGCGAATTATCAAACTTGGCGTTGTGGGGACCTCCAATTTGTAGCCAAGTAGGACAGAAGTGTGGGAACCGTGGGCACTCGATATGACTGGCATCTAAAGTGGGGGCAGTCTTGTGAAATCTAATTCTTGACTTGTGGGTTCTGTACTAACTCCAGGCAGTTAGTGTCAGAACTGAATTAAATCATAGTACTCCCAGTTGGTGACCACAGAGAATTGAATTGCTTGGTGTGGAAACCCCACACATTTGGTTTCTGAAGTGTGAGTCAAGGAACAGTTTTCCTTTATGCACTTTTTTTTTTTTTTTTTTTTTTGGTTTTCTGTAGCCCTCATTATCATCTCTGAATTATTTGTTTTGTTTTTAAATCAAAGCTTCAAAGACAAATTACTAAGTCTTTATTGATTGGTTTGAACATTTTATGAGGCCCTTTCTAAGCTTTTTCAGCATGTAGACATTGTAAAACAATCTTCCATTACTAAACTTGGGTTTGTTTCATTGAAACTAGTAGTTTAGTGCAGTTGAAAGAGCATTGTGCTGGGATTCAAAGAATCTGGATTTAGTCTTTGTATAATTTCTTTTTACCTCTCCTCACTGTGAGGGCTAGGTGGGACTATATAAAAATGAACCAGCTTTTCTAAAAGTATACTTACCCCTTCCTGTCTTCCCCACAAGTAATTCTTTTTTCTATTTCTTTTTGAGCCAGGATCTCTTTCTGTCACCCAGGATGTAGTGCAGTGGCACAATCATGGCTCACCACAGCCTCGACCTCCTGGCCTCAGATGATCCTTCCACCTCAGCATCTGCCTCAGTATCCTGAGTAGCTAAGACTACAGATACATGCCACAACGCCCAATTAACCTTTTGTTTTTGCAGAGATGAGGTCTAGCTATGTTGCCTAGACTGGTCTTGAACTCCTAGGCTCAAGTAGTCCTCTTGTCTCAGCCTTCCAAAGTGCTAGGATTGCAGGCATGAGCCATTGCGCCCAGTCAAGAATGTAAATCTACATCATCTCCCACCTCCAGCCCCATCATTATTAGTAGTGAGCCACTGTGTGTGTGAAAACCCTCAAGTGTGCTGGGGTTGAAGAAGGTTGAGTACTATTGATCTCAAAACTCTCTTCTATTTCTGAAATTCTTGCTGAAAATTCATCACACCTGAGTATTACATGGGCCCATGTAAAATTGCAGATATTAACTACTCAGCATACAATATTGAGGGGAAAGTCACCTAAGAGATATTTAATATGTACATGGTTTCTTAGCTATTGGTCAAGAATTACTACGTTTTAGTCCTTTTTTTTTAATGACAGATCACTATAATTTGGAGGCCCTCCCCAGTACAGTACAAATTCTAGCCTTTCTCTCCTGCAGTCAACACACTATTGTTGATAACATACAAGAATTTGTCGTCGTTAGCAAAATGGTATACTTCATGAGGTTTAAGTCTAACTCTGATTTTGCTCACCTTTGTACTACCAGCACTGGCATCAGTCCTGTCCTGGTTGATAGTAGCCATTCGACAAAGTACACTTAGGTGACTGAAGAAACAAGTGAACTTGGAGAGTATAACAATCTACAGCCAGAAAGCTATTCTGTTGACTTTAGAATACCCTAGTTGCTAAAAGCAGAAACTAAGAGATGAAAGAAGTTCCTAGAAATATTCCTGGGTAACGAGAATGAAGAGTTAAGAAACCCAAGGCTGACTTGAGATTTGGTTGAGATTACCTACTTAAATTTTAACTACTTATGGCAAAATAAATCAGTGCTCTCTCTGAATGAAAATTATTCAGAAATAATTTGGTCAAAGTTTAATTAGAATATTTTCTGATTCAGTGATGAGTACACAGGAAAAATCCCATTTTATTTCCTTATTGGAAAGCTCTTTAACACACGAGCTCGTTTTTTCTGCCTAAGTGAGATTTATTGAACAGAATTTTGTTATAATTATCTTACAGAGTCTCAGGATTCATTGCAAACATAAATATATAGTGTATTCTGGATGTATTTAAGGAGACTGGGGTAGAGTTGCACTGACTCATAGTAGGTTGAATGGATGGTAACCCACATGGTTTGATTTGAGATGGACTGAGAAGGCGGTTTCTCCCCCTCCCCCTTCTTCCTCTTCTTCCTCCTCTTACTCTTGTCTTTCTCCTCCTCCTCCCCCTCCTCTTCCCTCCTCCTCCTCCTCCTCCTCCTCCTCCTCCTCCTCCTCCTCCTCCTCCTCCTCCTCCTCCTCCTCCTCCTCCTCCTCCTCCTCTTCTTCTTCTTCTTCTTCTTCTTCTTCTTCTTCTTCTTCTCATAGCTGAAATTCCAACATTTAGACTCTTTGGATTGAGAATTATCTGTGTTCAAGAATGCTCTTTAAAAGATAAATACTCTCTGGCTCAAACCTGGAATCCCAGCACCTTGGGAGACTGAGGCAAGAGGATTGCCTGAGCCCATGGGTTTGAGACCAGCCTGGGCAACTTGGTGAGACCTCATCTATACAATAAATTAAAAAATTAACCAGGCACGGTAGCGCGCACCTGTAGTTCCGGCTACTTGGAAGGCTGAGGTGGAAGGATCGCATGAGCTCAGCGGGTCAACACTGGGGTGGCTGTGTGTGTGCCACTGCACTCCAGCCTGGATGATGGAATGAGACTCCAATTCAAAAAAAAAAGTTATCAACATGAATAAGATCACTGAGTAATGAAAGATCATGTTCACTGGACAAGAACAGGTTACCAAACAGCTACATTTTGAAAGGGTGGCAAGGGCAGAGGTAGATCCTGAGCAGTGAATCCTGCCTGAGGGATGCATAACTGAACGGATCACTGAACTATAGGAACATGAGAATCCTGGGTGTTTTGAAAGTAAGGTGCCACAAGGCCAGGAAGGGCACTGAAAGGAAATATCCAAAGGTACCATTTCAGATTATCTTCACGTGCTTCCCAACCTTGCTCAGCTAGGGTTTCTACCTGGGCAACATGTACTTGATATTTTTAAATCCAGATTTTTCCATTTATTACTGTCAAATTCATTATGTTGACTTCAGCTCAGCTTTCAAACTACCAAGATCTCTGAATCATCATTCTGTTTTACAGCCTAGTAGCCATTTCCCCTAGGAGCAAGTCATTCACAAATTTATTAAGTGTGCCCTCTGTGTTTTTTATCTAAGTCATTGGTTATTAATATTGGATTCAGGGAGTCTATAATTTATCTAAAATTGTATGTGACTTTGTGTGTATAAGCATTTTACGATGGAAATGGGTTCAGAGTTTTCAGCAGATTCACAAGGTGATCTCAAAAAACATGACCTCAAAAAAGGTTACAATCCACTGATCCAACTATTCATCAGTATTTTGAACAGAACAGTGGATAGAGTTCTATTAAGACTGCCAATAGTGCCTTCTTTCCTGGTAGCACTGATCCATCAGAAATTTTGAGGTTTAGTTATTGACTATTATGTGTCAGTCTCTTTTCTTATTTGCCTCTGTCATAAAAATGGAAGGGAAGAATGAATTCCAGCTACTTAGACATTCTGGTAATAGACATGCTTACATGCTTATTGCTTAGTTTTTAATCTCTAAATATTAGATCATTCCTAAGACCTTCATCATTTTGCTTCCTACACCCATCAGACACCATACACTACAGTATTATATTTAGTCTGTAATGGAATTATAGGTGTTTCAAAAATCCCTGAGATTGACTCTAAATCAACACATCAAAGAATATACATAAAGGAAAGCTTACTATCTCTTCTCTCCATGACACTGAACAAGTGTAATGTTAATTTCCATTTCAACCCACCCTAAAATCTACAAAGGTTCTATTTTAGTCTCTGTGGGTATAATCTACTTAAAAAGGAATTTGCAGTTTAAGAAAATTCTTTACATGAAAATCTGTGATAAATTAGAAATCATCACTTCATTTAAAAAGTATTTACCTTAGAAGGAAGTCAGACATACGATGAGGGACCCAGAAAACCACGGAATTATCTTTTGGAGGGAAGGCCCTTTATAGCACACTCAGAATTTGTTCCTCCAGGTCAAATGATCAACCAAAGTTTTTATCTGGAAGTTTTGAGAAGGTTATGTCATGATTTGCAGAAAAAACATCCCAAGCTGTGGCAAACAGGTGACTGGTTCTTCCACCATGGCAACACACCTGCCCACACCATGTTGAGCACTCAGCAGTTTTTGACCAAAAATTGCATGACCCCCATGCCCCACCCTCCCTATTCACCTGATTTCACCCCGAGCGACATTTTTTGTTTGCTTCCTCGGATGGAAATACTCTTCAAAGGGAAATGTTTTACCGATGTGGAAGAGGTGAAACAAAAAAATGGCGGAAGCACTAAAATGCATCAAATGAACTCGTTAAAAACCCGTTTTGAGCAGTGGAAAAAGCGTCTTGATAGGTGTATTGCATCTAATGGAGAATACTTTGAAGGTGTCTGAAGTGTAAACATTTAAGAATAAACACGCCACTTTTTATAAATAAATTCCAGGACCTCGCCCCCTTCATACAGTATCATCTCATTTGTTCAAGGGTCAAGGAAAGACAAAGCTAATCTCTAGTGACTGAAAACAGATCAGTGGTTGCTTAGATCCAGGGCAATGGTGGGCTGCACAAAGGGGCATGAGGGAACATTTTGGACTGATGCAAATGTTCTCTTCCTAGATGGGTGTGGTGGTTTCATGGGTGTGTTCTCTGTCAAAACTCATCAAATTGTACTCTTCAAATGTGTGACCTATCATACATAAATTATATGTCAATAAAGTTGTTTATAAAAAAGATTTACCTTAAGAATCATTAAAATGAGAATTTTTTGAGTATTATTTATTGAGCCTTAAAGTAAGATTTAAAATATGATTGATTCCACAAGTGGAAAGATACGTTTACCTGTAAGTTTCTTTAAGATAGAATATGGGTGAAATATGATTATGAAAAAGTTTTATAATGGGGAAGAAGAGGTTATATCAGTACATTTTAGTTAATATTTAGCATCTATACAGTATTGATATCTCTTTTTTAATGTGAAATGTACAAACAGCAAAACAAATTATTTAAATAATTAGCAGAGATTATTTAAAATAGATCTTAAGTGTTCATTTGGAACATTTTTAAAGTCTCCTTCTCAAAATAGATAGCATCAGACACAGTGATAACATAATAACCCATTAAAGACTAGATTGTACATCACCTATAACATCAACATTTTGTGTTTACTGAAAGAAAAATGTATTTGAAAATGCTTGCCTGTTTATTATGTAGCATTTAAAAATGGGTTATTTTTTTCAAATTTGCTATGCTCAGATATGGGATACCAGGATGACTCCTTGAAAAATCTAACAGAAAAAGGAAAATCTAACATGATGAATGAAGCATTATCTGGTTTTAAATGTCATGTACCAATTAATATGTACTCTTTACATATTCTTTTCTTTTTGACTTTTTGTCCCAATCTATGAAATAATGCTAGTGAGTTCTTAGTGGTGAATATAAAATGAATAGAGAAGCCCTGACAACTAATTTTTAGAATCTAATGAATGCTACCTTGTCATATGTGCATGTGGAACATCATCAAGAGTAGCTAAAAGTAGAGAAATAAGATTTTCAGAAACACGACAGGTACTGTTGGAAAACGCTTCCAACTAAGTTAAAAATTGCTTGCCTTGTTATTTGTTATGCTTACACATGTTAGTCAAATTGTTAGTACTCTATACCAGTAATACAGGAACCTTTGTTTATTTAGTAGTTATCTTGGCCTGTTTATTCTGAGTACTTGGTAGGAATGAGCACCTTGTTAGAAGAGGGTTGGTCAAAATGAAGGGCGGAGATGGGGGCTGGTTAGGTCAACTGAAATCCAAATGCTGGGAATGGGTTCCTTAATGATGAATGTTGTACTCAGGCCACTAGCTTATGCCTTAACCATTCCCTTTTCATCTTCACTTAAGGGTTCAACTACAATGTCAGGCTCTAGCTCTGGTTCGGGTTTCAGTTCCAATTCCAGATCTGGCTCTGGCTTTAGCTCGATCTCAAGGTCAGGCACTGGCACAGGCTCCTGTCCTGCAACATTCTCCGGGATAGAGTCTGGCTCATGGTCTGATTCCAGGATGGTAGCAGGGCCAGTCTCATGAATGGAAGATGGTAAAGTTGCTTCTAGTTGGGTGGCGTCTTCTGTTGGCATTGTTTCACTCTCTGCACTTTGGTTTACCTTTGTCATAGGCCTGCAAAAAAGAAGGACCAGAAAACACCAAGTTAGGGAAAAACTAACTTTGAAATTTCACATAGAACCATACATTCTGTAGTTTCAGTGACCATAAGCCTCTGACTTGAGGTAGTCTGTTATTTCTGATATTCTGACTCACTGTCAGGCTTCATTTTGGGTTCAGAATGGTTAGGTCTCAACAATATAATGAAAGTTCAAGACAGACAGATCAGTGTTTAAAAGGTAGGAAAACTGATTAGGCCCTTGTCTTTGTGGGCCTCTTGTATCATAAAAATATTTAAAATTATATTTTATAACAATGTTTATATAAATCCAAGTATGTTAATATGATATATTAAAACATTTTATTGAATCTAAAAGAGTTGTGATGGTTAAATAAGTTGATATACATAGAGTACTTGGAACAGAGTCTGGCACACAGCTCTCGGTGAGTGTGTATGGTAGCCATATCATTCCTTTTATAAAAAGTAATGAGAGTAAGCAGAAAGATACCTCTGGTATCGTATGCTAAAATGACTGCTTCAGAGTTGATGACTGAAAGTGATATGCTTGAGAAATAGTTGTGTGCAAGTAAAGACAACAAAATAAGGGATTACTCGAGTTCTGTGGTAGGCTTAGAATTTCTCTTCCTTTCCTTTGTTTTTGCCTTGATCCTTGCGAAGCACACAACAGAGATGATGATGGCAGCACCTATCAGGGTACCCACCAAGGCCCCCACAATGATTCCAACTTCTGGATCTGGAGGACACAAGCAGCTGGTTAATAGAGTGCAATATATTGTCAGTTCATGCCTGTGCATTTTATGACTAGTGGGGAATATTTGTGCCATTCACATAGCAGGAAAGTGACTTGCATATGCTGAGGGGAAAAATGGAAATCCCTTGAACTTTGCCAGTTGGACTTACAATGGAAAAAGAAAAACGACTGGCTTGACTATGTGCCTTAACCACTGATATTTGCACGCATAAAGAATAAAATATGCCAACCTGGGGAGGCAAGGCTGCTTTTGAAATGGAGTTTAGAGAAGAGAGTCTTGTGACACCATGGAACTGCAATCTGGATCACCAGAGATATGCCTCTATTATAGGCAGAGACATTTCACCAGGTTTTCCCAACGCATAGGTGAACTAGATCCCTAAAAACTTTCTCCCCAGCATCCATACTCACCAAGGAACCTCACACATTCTAGTCAATGGAAAGGGAAATACCCATTTTGATAAATAGGCATCTGGTTTGTTACATCAGTCTATAGAGAAACTTAATGAGTGTGAGACGATTCAGCTGATGTGTTGTCTCTGAGAGTTCACATCTGGGGTTACAAACCGGCTCATCCCCATTTGCCTCCCCTCAAACAAGGATGGACATCTTATATTTTGAGATGGGGGCTAGTTGAATTGCCTGATAATAATTCCTTTAATGTTTTCTGATTAAAAGAATACATGTGAATAATTTTAAAAGTTAAATAGTTTTACTACACCTCTCACAAAAACAACATTCCCCTACAGTCTTCTGCCCCATTCCTTCCCATTTCTGAGTTCCATTCACTAAAGGCAACCACTCAACTCTTTTTTTTAAATCTTCTTCCTTCCATGTTTCTGGTATGCTTGCTCTGATATGTCCTGATTTTTTTCCGTTTTCATCATACCCTTTCACCTTCCTACTCTGGAAGTTGTAGATTGAGCTCTTTTACACCACTTCCCCTTCAACCCACCACATTCTTCCAATATAGTTCTATCACAAGTTTTAGTTAAATCAAATTTTGCAGCATTATGACTATGAAATATTGTTCACAGCCGAGGGACATGATATACTATGGTTTTTTCTTGTATAACATTTTTAAAAATTTCCCCGAGGTAATAATTGTCTCAGTTGAGAATTTGTTTAGTTTTCTTTAATGCATTATCACTCATCTCCAAGTTTCCAGAAAAACCATTACATGTCTTTCTTTATTTTATTTTATTTTTTTATAAAGGTAAGGTCTCATGCTATGTTGCCTAGGCTGGTCTCAATCTCCTGGGCTCAAGCCATCCTTGGACTCCCAAAATGCTGGGATTACAGGTGTGAGCCACCACATCTGGCTTATACTTTTTTCAATCGATTCAAACACATCAGATAATCTCTTGGTTTCTTATTATTTTTCATCAGAAACATGCCTTCTGGAGCTCTCCATCCTCTTACCTCAGGATGGACTGGTTGCCCTCCTAAGCCTTCTATTCTACTGTCATCCTTCAACATCCTCATTTTATAGATGAAGAAAAGGCTTTGCAAGTTCCTTCAAGATCCAGCTCAAATAGTACTTTGCCAGTAAAGCTTCTCCCAGTTCTATAGCATAATTATACCTTCTTTGGTGCCTACAGACCCTGTGCAGAGCTCTATTATAGTAATTAATACATTTTAGTTTTTGTGCGTTTGTCCCTCTAGCTGAACTGTGAGCTCCTTGAGTGTAAGACATATATGCTCTTAATCTCTGTCTCCATCACTTAAACGAACCCCTGGCACATCGTACATATTCAATAAACATTGGAAGAAGGAAGGAAGGAGGAAGGGAGGAAGAGAGGGAGGCAATGCTGAACATCATTGGAAAGATTAGAAAGGAAGTGATACTCAAGTCCAAATCCTAGGTGTCTCTACATCTGCAGTATATTTTATCTCTGGGAAGGAAAAAAGGATTGGAGGAGATCTAAAGAAAAACAACAGAAATGATGCAGGAAAAATAGCTGAAAATGACATTAGAATGAAAGAGCAACTTTCAGGACAAATAAAAGAAAGCTCAACTTCATAGGAAGAGTGATGATCCAATAGAATTTATCACTCCTGGACTATATTAAAATGACAAATTCAAAGTACGTTGGAAAAAAATAACAAGATTCTAAGTGTTAATATGTGGTCCTTGAGAGATTTGGTGAGACATCCTTTGTAAGGGCTTGCCCCTGGATTGGCCCAATTTGACTATTCAGGGCGCTTAGGTCCTATGCTCAGAGAGTGAGTAAGCACGTTTGAATTGGAAGATTGAGCTCTAGAGGCACCTTGGCTCTACCAGTTACTAACTGGATGACCTTAGGTGAGTCATTTACCTCTTTGAGCTTCAGTGTCTTTTTCTGGAAAGTGAGGCTATCAATATATTATACTGTGACTCCCTAAATAGGCTAGTTGGGAGGAATGAGTGAAATGATGTTCATATAGCACCTGGGTGAGTGTCTGGAACATAATTTGTGCTCTACAAATATTAGTTACTGTGATTGTGGGCATGAATGTTTTTATTTATTTATTTATTTATTTTGAATTGGAGTCTCACTCTTGTTGCCCAGGCTGCAGTGCAGTGGCATGCTCACGGTCGCCACAGCCTCTATCTGCTGGGTTTAAGTGATCCTTCCACCTCAGCCTTCCAAGTAGCTGGAACTACCAATGCACGCCACCACGCCTGGCTAGTTTTTGTGATTTATTGTAGAGACAAGGTCTCACCAAGTTGCCCAGGCTGGTCTCTAACCCCCGGGCTCAGGCAATCCTCTCGCCTTGGCCTCCCAAAGTGCTGGAATTACAGGCTGAGCCACTGCGTCCGGCCGAGTGTTATTATTCATATAATTATTAGAGGCAGAGCTTTGCAAGCTATATGTTTGACATAGCTACAGAGTCACCTGGATTTACCAACAGCATCACGAAGAGAAATTCAGCCTGATGCCATCAGTGAGGCTATTGCTTTATTTATTGAACAGTAATGCCTACTTTCTAGGGATTTTATGAAGCTTAAGCAAATTACTTTTTGTAAAGAATTTAGAGCAGTGTGAGGCAAATATTAAATATTATGTAAGCATTAGATACTAGGATGGCCATTCATTGCATTAACCTGTAAATAAAGCACACAAGTCAAGAAATAGGAAGCACTAACCAGGGATCCTAATTCATTTATTTGGCTGACAGGCCAGACTACTTAACTTAAGGAGAAACTGTTAAAGTTACATTGTCAACTTACGTGAAGAAGTTAGGTCGATTTCACAGGAACTATTGCCAAGACTGTTGATGGCAGTACACTGGTAATAACCTTGTTCAAAACTTGTCAGATTTCCAATGACCAAAATTCCGGTGGTTGGGTCTGTTGAAATCAGGAAATAGGTTTTTGAGATCTCTCATGTGAGTACAGATCATATCAGCATAAAAGATCATCCAATGGCCACCTACTTCCCCATCTTGGCCACCCTTTCTTGAGATGTTCAGAGTCCAACTAGGCCCCTCAGAACTGTTCCAAAGGTAGCCTACCTGGAACTGTGCCTATTCCCTACATATTAGCCACCTCTGAGCTGACTTATAGAAGTTGAAGATCCATGGAACCAACCATGCTGCCCGTTGAAACTGGACTGGATAAAAAAAGTGGTACATATACACAATGGAATATTACACATTCACAAACAAAGACGGACTTTGCAGCAACTTGGATGGATTTAGAGTCTATAATACTCAGTTATCTATCACAGAAGCAAAGAACTGAGAACCATGTTCTCACTCGTAAGAAGACCCTGACCATTTACTATAATACTATAAAAAAGGGATTGGCAGTAGCGCGATACCGCCAGGGGAGCGGGGAGAATACATCAATAAGGGTACCTGATCTCAAACCAGGCAAAGTGGGAGCCAAAGGGAGGCCCAAACTTTGCCTGTACAATGACCACTTGTATACCTAATCCTGAATTGTACCCCACATCTTTAAAAATGTAAAAAAAAAAAAAAAAGAACAATAACAAAACAAGTGCCATATCTTCAGAGTTCTGGAAAGAGGAGATAGAGAGTGGAACTGAAAAAGTATTTAAAGAAATGATGACTTAAAACTTCCTAAATTTGTCAAAAATAATGAAGATCCATATTCAAGAAGCTGAGTATACAACAAATAGGATATACTCAAAGAAATCCATGCCATTTTTAAATGGTGAGTTTTATAATATGTGAATTATATCTCAATAAAAAATTGATTGCTTTTCTCTTTAAAAAAATAAGAAGTTGGAGATCACAATCATCATATGGGAGACAGGCATTATGTTTACATCCCTCCCCCACCCAGGAGAAAGAAGATTGAACTCAAAGGACAAGTGGTCAGCCACACTCCTGCTGTCAGCTAACCACAAGCACCAGGCCCTTCCAGGGGCTGCTAAAGGTTATACTTACTGAAGCTTTCTTTCACTGGCACGATATTGCTTCCCTCAAGTTTATACCAGTAATACACTGGGGAAGGTGTTCCAAGAGCAGAATGGCAGGAAAGTGAAATAATGTGGCCAGTTTCTGGTCTTCCTTGAATACTACAGAATGGCTTAGAAGGTTTGACTGTAAGGTAATGACAAAGAGTAAAAATCCTGCAGGATGAATGGTAGTCTGTGACAACTGCAGTCACTTCTCACTTTCATCTTACATAATGTGATTATTTTTAAAAAATCTATAAAAACTTATTTTGACAGTTTTCTAGTTGCACCACCAGGTGGGAGTAGAGCATTTCAGATGCAGGGCCCCTCTAGTCAGAAGATTATTAAGATTCAAATAGTGTTTCCTCTGTCTGCCTCCTCTGACTTATAATCATGAATTTCTGCATTGTGTCTTAAAATATGCCTTTATTAAAACAGTCAAATGTAAGCATATACTAAAAGACTAGGAACATAGTTTATACTTTAAAAGCACGGTTTTAAAGGAAAATAGAACACAAATATTGAGATAATCTGTTATTTATTATTTTTAAAAGCATTTTATTTTTGTTGTATTTTTCTTTTCCTTTATGAGTCTGTTTTTGCTTGATTTGTCTAGGGGTGACACAAAACAGTTGAAAAATTTGAATTTGCCTGTGTGCCTCATCAGTAGGGAAAGCCCATTTGGGGTATGTTTGCTACCCAGCACTGAAATCTTTATTCATCTTTTACTCGATATGCATATAGTTCTATGCCTTCTGTGTGCCTGGCATGGGACTAGCCACCAGGAAGTCAATGGTACCTTTGACACAGTTCTGAAGTGGGATGGGGAAGAAATGACAAATGAGTTTGGAGAAGGGCAGAGGTCATATCTTGGAGGACTTTGTATTTTGTGTATTTTATACTGAGAGCAAGGAGACCATGGAAGGAGTGCAAGTTGAGGAATGATGATGGTCATTTTAACATTTCAGTTGGATCACTCTGACACTGGGGATGGTTGAACCAAAGGAGAGGAGGCTACAGATTCAAGAGGTATTAAGGAAGTAGAATCAACAGGACTTGGATGAGGAAGAGGGTGGTATCAATGATGACTCCCAGGACAGTTGAGTACATGAGCCTGCCCTCCCCTGAGATAAAGAAGACAGCAGGAGGAGCAGGTTTTAGGGGAAGAAGTGGTGAGGAGGAAGGGGTGATAACGAGGTCTGTTTGAGACATACTGAATTTTAGTCGCTTATGAAAACACCTCAATGGAGAAATCCTGTGGGAAGCTGGGAATCTAAATCTCCTCAATTTTCTTACTTTGCACAGTTTACCCAACCCTCAATCTTATATACAGATCGTGACCTACATTTCTATACTTTCCAACTCACCTTCCTTATCTTAATTTGGATATGGAACCCTCCAAAGGCTTAGGTTTTCTAACTTACGTGAGTTAAACTTTAAATGTTCAACCCTCCAACTCTTAGCTGAAATTCAGTGGTTAGGGGCAGAGGTCTGGATCCACACAGAATACTGGCTCTGCAACTTTACTCTAGATATGTTTAGGCAAGTTGTCTAACTTAACCAGACCTTAGCTGACTCATCTGTAAAATGTGAATAAGAGATTATCTAACCTCTGGATGATTCAAAGATTAAATATAATAATGTACACAGGATCTTGCACATAGAATTGCTGTTGGCCCCAGGCAGGACTAATTCCTGCTACTAAAGTTAATCTTCCATTGACTTCTGCTCAACTCAGCCATCTCAGACTCTAATCCCCTGCACACATGAGCAGGAAGGCAGATAAATGTAGCTGTAACTCTGAAACATTTTATTATCCCTCTTTTAAGCATGCATCTTTTAATTTAAAGTGTTTTCCTATTTAGCTCTTTATTTTCTCTTCCTTACCAGTGAGTTTCTCAGAAAGAAACACTTTGTTGGATTTACCTATCCAAATTAGGCTATTTAACCAGAAGTTTATTGCAACTATCACAAGATTTAGATATTGCCTTTTTTAAAAATGACAATTGTGTAGACTTTACATCAGAACAGACCAATTTGAGCAGAAAATGTGGTTACCAGGTTTCATCACAGTGTCAGATACCAGGACTTGAACTAAACTGTGCACAAAAACTTGGAATGACAAATTTCTTGAGCCTAGAATCAACCCTAGATAGGCTTTTTTTTCCCCTAAGCACATTGTACTCCTTTAAAAAAAAAATTAACAAAACACTTAGTGAATCACTTTGAGCCAAGTCCCAAACCTATATATTTTCTAAAACAAATAAGTAAGAATTCAATTGACATTTAATCCAGTTAAAGTCCCCAGTAGAATTTGGGTGTTTTACTGGCAAATGCATTGATATATCATTTAGTTTTATTGGTTCAACAGAATTGGGGTGGGAGAAAAAGGCTCACCTCAGAAAAGAAATGAAAAGTGTATTTTCAAACCTTTTCTAAATTAATCATTTTCTTTTTACGAATATGTGCCAAATTGCAGAAGGTAGATGATGCTCATTCCAAATGCACACAAAATAATTATTCAAACTCTATCCAGGTATTTTTCAGGGATTAATTTTCCAAGGTTGTCATACCTAATGGAAATATCTCAAATGAATGGCTGTCCAAACCACTTGGTTCTTTGTTCATTGCTGTTTCCTTCACCTAAATAGTATCTTGCCACCTCAGCCCCTCATCTGCCTGACATACTCTTGCACATCCTTCATTCAGCATAAAAGTAACCTTTCTCAATAATCCTTCTCTAGTTCCCCTGATACAACTTTTTACTCTTTCCCCTGTGTTCTCACGACTCTCCTCTTACAGCTCCACTGTAAGCTTTTATGTTACACGTCTCCTTCACTACAATAAATTTTGGAGGGCTGGCACTCTTTTACATCTTCCCATGCCCACTGCTTAGCACAGTAACTGGCACATGTGTTTGACTGAATGAATGAATGCATGAACAAGTGAATGCATGGAGTCGACGTCCATTGCTTGGTAACAAAATGTCTCTGAAAGACACATAGGCATGAGAGCCATCTTTAAGGAAATATCAATACCTTTCCTCACCTGTCCCCATCTTGTCCCACTCCTCAGTCAAGGCAAGCAAAATATGCACTCTTATATAATGGGATTTCAGAACTGTATATAGTCACTACAATTTTAAGAGAAAATTAACAATCTCAAAATTTCCAGAAAACCTAAATTTGGAGGCTGCCTTTGTTATTTGGCCAATTAATAAAAATAAATTTTGATAGTTCCAAAACAAACAAGGAAATCCACAGACCTTTCTGCCTTTTATCTTGCCAGGGTTCTGACTGCTTAAGGAAAAGTCATGACACAATAATGGCTGGAACTATCTGACCCAAAGACTCATGGGAAAGAACAACACTGGGAGGAGGTGACTCTCAACTTCTTATGGAAATTGATTTGGGATCCTCTGAGTTTTAAACTTAAGAACATTAACCTTCTTGTTTAGTTTTATCTCAGGACTATTTCTAAGCCCTGGGATGAAGAGGCTTGGCTTCTTTAGGTTGTATCTGGTCAGAGCACCCGAGGGCCAGGGAGCAACAGAAAATCATTAGCAGATTAATCCCTCTAATGTTTTGAACATTAAAAAACCCTTTGATCTCTAGTATCTCATTTGAGCCTCATAACAAACCAGTAAAGAAGACAGGGCAGAAATTACAACCCAATCTCAAAATGATCAGAGAAAGACGGACTGAGTTGCATGAGGTCACTGAGTACAGGGTATAACCTAGAACTTAGATCTTCTGGCTCCTACTTTGATGCTTTGGCATTTATACCACACCATTCAGTTCCCATGTATGCGACTAGTCTTCCAAACTGAAACATAAACTATCCTAGAAAAGTACTTGAGTAGTGCTTCTCTTGTCTGCCCTTGTACCCCAATGTCTAGCACAGGGCTCAACAAAATAAAATGTGATTGATTGAGCTAATCCACTTTTTAGAATGAGTTCTTGTACACCTTCCTTCATTTCGAGGTGGGTAGATGCTGTGGCAAACCTCACAATCAATATCAGCTGGTTTCTTTGCGTCACCTGGGTAGCAAGCCAGGACAACTCTGGACAGCTCTCCTAGGTGTGTACCTTGTAACCAATTTGCTACTTTTCCAAGCTACTCGATTATTAAGTCACTGATTTGATCTAGTTCTTCCTTTCCTATGACATACCACACAGCTGAGAGAAGCAATGACTAGATAAACTCCATCTGGGGCTACTTAGAAGTGGGAAGCCGGGCTCGGTGGCTCAGCCTGTAATCCCGCGCCTTTGGGAGGCTGAGGTGAGTGGATTGCCTGAGCCCGCGGGTTCGAGACCCGCCTGGGCAGCGAGACCTCCTCTCTACAATAAATCAAAAAAAAAAAAAAAATCAGCCGGGCATGGTAGTGCATGCCTGTAATTCCGGCTACTTGGAAGGCTGAGGCGGAAGGATCGCCGGAGCCCAGCAGGTCGAGGCTGCGGTGGCCGGAAGCGGCCACTGCACTCCAGTCTGGGCGACAGAGTGAGACTCCAACTCAAAAAAAAAAAAAAAAAAAAAAAAGAAGTGGGAAAACAGGAGATCAGTTAGTCAGTAAGGGTTGGCAGCCATTTCACCCCTCCCTTTGGTACCTCCTACCTCCAGGGCCTGCAGGCAGGAGCTTTAGCCCCTATGACCCTCTCAGAGGTTGGAAGGACCCCTAGAAATTGCTAAACTTGGGAGTTTCTCAAAGGCATAAACCACACCTCCATCACTGTAAACCTCATTGCTCCTAGCACAAAGTAGGCACTCAATAAAGAAAAATAAACTTCACATTCATTTTAAGAGCAGATGGGGCTTGCCCAATATCATATAATGAATGTTTGTATATAAATAACTTGATTCTCCACACTTGCTTAATGTGTGGTCCTTTCTTCCAAATAGCATTAGCATTTGAAAAAGGGACTTTCCTGCCTTTGTTCAAAATAATGATTTAATGATAGGAATTGTGGCAAGCTTAGAAAGAGTAATAAGTTGACAGTTGCCTCTCCTAGGTAGGTCTGGTTCTAATTGAAAGTTTCCTCTGAAAGAGTTGCTAGTGATCATTTAGTGGGACAGTGGTTTGTCCCATCTGTCAGAGATAGGAATCCCTGGAGATTGGGTCATCTACTGCTGTCATTTTGGCAGTTCTTTTGCTTGGGCAATTGTTTCCGTATGTTTTATGGGTGAGTTCTCAATGCTACTGTATGGGCTGAGTTGATGGCTTGTCTCCATTTCTCTGAAAATGAAAGGAGCAGGGAGGATGTTTACCTCTAGAGATTCAATTGGCATCATAGCTCACTGTCCTAACTCATTCAGTGTTTTAAGTTGCTCCAAGAAGAGAAAAGGCAGAAAAAAGTTCCCTTACCTAACACACGGACATTGAGGACGCCTTGATTTTTGCCGACAAAGTCTGGGGGGTTGTTAACATCACAGATATAAATTCCACTGTCTGCTGGTTGTATATGCGAAATAGTGATGGACGCATTACCTGGATCGTTGGACCCTATAATTCGATCTTTAAATTGCCCAGAGCTTCCTTCTTGTCCACCTTCAGAATAATAAATCTAGGACAGAAAAATAACAGAAATGAGAACTGGAGAAAGTGTCCAGTACTAGGATAAACTACCCGGAAGCTCCTTCTATCCATGTTACCTGGGATAAGAAACAGCATCTTTCCCCTATGAGGAACAGGTCCCTGTGCTCAAGTTTCTCAACTCGATGGGGCACTTTAATTTTCTCACAGCTGCCCATATCTGTTACCTCATTTGGGCCTCAAAGCAGTTCTGTGATGTCATCAGCACAGGGATTGGTACACCTATCTTACAGATAACTGGAGCTGACAGGATTCAACTCCTAAGCTTGGGCTAGGAGATCAAGATGCTCACCTGATGAGTCTACCTGGAAGAAACTCTTCTATGATGCAAATGTCCTGATGGGAAACCAAAACCATCACTTTTAGTTTGCTATTTTATAAACTTAAATTTTTTTTTTACCTTAACCAATGAGACTATCTGGCTTCTCTTAACGTTTGAATGTTCATACACAGTCCTTTGGATAAGCAAACTTGGGTTTGTTTTGTTTGTTAAAAGAGTAAGATTTCAGATTAGAAAGGCACCTGGGAAATAATTTGGTCTCATCTCCTCCTAGTGGTGTTATAAGGATGAAATAAAGGAATCTACTAAAGGGCCTAGGAAGTGCTTAGTCAATGGAAGTTACCATCTTTCTCCCCATGTGTCAGAAGGCAGAAATGGAATTCTTTCAGACAAATAAGGGACATCACACCCAGAGACATTAAATGACTCATTAAAGCCACAAAGATTCATTTATTACTATTTTAATTTACTAAACTTAAGAAAGATCTGGATTCTAGTCCCATCTCCATTAAAGGACACAAATACTTAGATTACAATGGCAACTGTGGGAGTAGTATGATGTGGGGAAAGACACTTGGTCTAGAAGTCAGGTGGCCTGAGAGCCACAGCTCTGCCTCTCACTGTGACATAGCCAGAGTAGGTGGCCTCTAGTCAAGTCTCCATGGCAACCTGCTTTTAGATAAGAAATAAAGTTAATTGCTCCAACCTTTAGTTTACATATCTGAACAAGAAACCAGAGCTATGTTTTCCAAAGTAAGATATGTATTTCCCAAGTATAGGTACTTAAGTTGATTGTAGGTGGCACATACGTGAAAACTTACAAATTATAATGTGTATTAGAGACATATTTAGCACATCAAATTTATGACTTCATGGATATTGTTGCTTAAAGGGTATACCCTATATACCCTAGGGTATATAGGGTATATAGTTTTTAAGATTTTAAGAAACCAAGTCAATACAGAAAATAATATTAAATACACAAATAGGACAAAAAGCATGTGGATTTACACAAATGACTGATGCTTAGAAATCACTGGACTAGGTCATCCCAGAGGTCCCTTCATAATATACACCTTCTATGCACACAATTTTTTAGTTTCACTGTGTGTGTTATTCAAGTGATTGCTTATTGTTCAATAAACTAGTATTGCCTTAGTCCAGTGAGACTAATTAATATTTTTATAAAATCTTCTAGAAGGTCTTATAGCTCATTTAATTCACTTCTCTCACTTTACAAGCAAACAAAAATCCCAGAGAGTTTAAAAAACACAGACACAAAATTAACAGTTGGGACAGGTCTAGAATCCAGTTTTCCTAATTCCTTGTCCTGTGTGCTTTACTGTAATAGGCCAATAAAAAAGGGGAAAAATTAGAAAATTGAAAGATATTGCCTAGATGAATTCAAAGGTATTTTCTTTTAAGCAAAAATTCAACTTATTTTTAAACTAAGGCAGAAAGGTAGGTTTTGAGGGAAAAAAAAAATTTTAAAGAGCATATTTAAGGAGAAAACCTGTCTCTCTCCTCTGGTTTTTCTAACATTAACATGCTTTCTTTTCTGCCTTAAATGCAGCTATTTATAATTTATTCATTCATACCTACTAAAAATCTCAAACTTTTGCCCCAGAATAGTCTTGTTTGACTTACAAACCAAAAAGTCAGTATTAACTCGAGGTATTCAAGTGAGACAAAAAGAGGTTCAACTAATCAGTGGTCTGTTACCTTCATTTGAGTTGACACTCACACTATCTTGCTTTCAATTTCACTAGCCAACACTAGACTTATTTACTTTCTAATTGACAGTTTCAGGTTCTGTTTTTTTCTTACCTGAAATTCAATCTGCAGTCCATCAAGAGAGCCCTTTATTGCCTTAACATCTGGCCACTTCCCCTGCTCCCAAGGAGACTGTGGCCACTGTAAAATATTAGCCCTGCTTTATGCTGATGCTTAATAGCATCACAGTGAGACACAACATCAGTGCTGCCTGAGGCCCCCCAGTAAGTCCTAGAGGAGCCATGTGCAAAGGACCTGGTTTCTATAGCGATCAGGAGGTCAAGAGAGTGTGTTTTAGACTAGAACTAGGACTTGAAAAGAACTCACTGTAGAAGCCTCATAGTTGGCCCTGAATCAAGGTGAAGTGAGCATATAAGCAATGAGGCCCTGGACCCTTAATTACCTATGAAAAGGGCTTTCACCACCCCTTCTATTCCAGTTCCTCACACTGTAGTCTAATAAATTTTGCCCTGTCATGAATGACACTAAAGGTTATCAGAGATAGGAATGAGGTATCAGGGATAGGAATGAGGGTAAGATGGGATAACAATAGAGACCTAAAAGGGCAAGGCCTTGGCCACAAGGTGCTATATGGGAAGGAAAGGCCAAAGGGTAGACAGTGCCCAGACACATTGATGGAGGGGCTTTCTTTTAGGGGGAAGTACATACTGTCACACTGTCTTTGTAAAGAAAAAAAAGAAAGAAATGTTTCCCTGAAACTGCTTATCTAATCACACAGGAAAGACTACAACTTGGCTTCATTTCCATAAAGGAATAACTTTTAAAAATCAAAGTGAACTGGGGCCAAGGCCCCAGCCCATGATTCTGTATGGCTTGTATACTTTTCAAAGAAGGAATATTGTCAATTTAGTGATCAAAGCAATTGAGGTCTAGGAAAAGCCATAGATGTTCAACAGGCCACATCTTTGGATGGGTGGGGGAGTCCTTCTTTAATAAAATCCATCCAAGTGTTTCCTTAAGTGGTACTTGTTGATTTTTAACTCACTTGCCATTTGTGCTTGTGTTCATGACAGACTGCCCTTCTTTCTCTCAATGTCCTTTCTGCCTGCCTCTCTGGGTAATCCTAGAGGCAGATGTGTGAAGTCACAATAGCACATTAGTTATAAGACTTCTTAGTATCACTTGGTTCATAGCTTCTTTTTTTTTTAGATTGGAAAATATAGTTTATTTAGAAAGTAACTTAGAAGAAAGAGGAGAGAGAGAGAGAGAGAGAGAGCGCCAGAGAGAGATTCACCTACCCCAGGTAGGGGAGGGGGCCAAAGCTAAGAAACATGGTGGTGGCAGCTTAGAGAGCCACGTGCACACACCAGAGTTTAGCAAAGCAATGGCTGGTTCATAGTTTGTAAAGTTAAGGAGACTTCAGGAGACAGATGGATAATGGAAATATGGGGAATGACTGGGAGGGACTGGTGGGTAGTGGTAAGATCATAAGGGACAGTGGAAGCTGTGGTGAACTAGACAGCCAATGCAAACAAAGCATTCAAACTGTTCAAACAAACAAACAAAATATGTTCACGGCCAAATTTGGTCCAGAGGCCTTCAGTTTGCACATTCTAATTCACCCTCTTCTATTATTAAGAAGAACACTGAGGCCCCAATAGAGGGAGTGATTTTCCCAAGGTTTCACAATCAATTTACAGTCAGACCTGGAATCCAATCCTCCTGATTCCCACTGAATGCATTAAGATGGCATTCATAGTTCTGCATGAGATGAGAAAGACGATTCCTGGGCAACCTTCCCCCTTTGAAGCCCTTCCATCCCCTACTCCAGCCCAACCTTTCTCCTGCCAATTGCTGCTATTCATTGGCATGATGCTTCCCATGATAAGTGTGTTCACCACATGCACTCAATATTTGCCAGCTGCAACTGTAGGCCCCTCAGTTCTTTGCAGAGCAGCCTTTCCCTTCCTACTGTGCCAAGTTCCCATTCACGCGAGGCAGTGCAGCTGGGAGCCAGATTTGTCCTAAGATATTTTTTCTCAGCTTTGTGACACTGCTTTCTTACAAGAGGCTTGGAGGATGGACAAGAAGAACTGAAATTATTCAGGCTGCTTTCTATGTGTGTCTGAGTTGGAGTTACTAAGTACTGTTAGCTTCCATAGGAACTTTTGCAGGTTCCTTTTGAGAATGTGGAGGGCATGGAAGTCCACAGCAAACCACCCATTATTTTCCTTTCAGCTTCTTGCTTTCCTGTACTGTTCATAGAAGGACAAGCCATAAGTGGTGGGATACAGGTATAAGGTGGCAATGATCTCAAGTCCAGAATTTTCTCTGGACTGTACTAGGGGATCTGGGGTTGCACATGCAAGAAGTAGAATATATATATATATATTAAAAAAAACAACTCTCCTGCCCCCAAACCACTCTCTGATCAGCCTGCCATTTGCCTAAGTACCTATCATTTGATTTGCCACTTTTGGATGAAGACATGGAGGGTCCCTACTTAAAAGCATTTCTTTGGAAGAAAACAAAGTAAGTTATCACTAATCAGTCCCTAACATCTTAGTAGTAGATTAATTTATTACAATTATATTATAGATTTAGCAGGAATAGACTACTGAGGGAATGGGACACAGAATAACTAAATTTGACGTTGAGTGGAAGGAAGAACTTGTAGTGTTTCTCAATGGATATGACACTGGCATTTTGGATAGACAATTCTTTGTTGTATGGCACTTCCCTGTGTATTGTAAGACATTTAGCATCTCTAACCACTATGAACTAATGCCAGTAGTGATTCCCAGTTATGACAATCAAACCAGCAATCCTGCCTCTATTTTCAAATGCTCTTGAGGAGACAGAGCACCCCCACCCACCGACATTAGAAAAGTATTTAATATAATACTACCTGTGGAGGACAGGTCAGGATGCAGAATCTGAGAATCCAGAGAGCATAATGACACTAAGTCCTGGGAAAGAAGTTATCCAAATTGTGTATGTGTTGACGATATTAGGATGGCAGAGGGTTTCCTCCACAATGAATATTCTAGAAGAGTAAGTATTGTCTGAGAGATTGATGTTAAGCAGGGTTAATGCATGTTTTGTTCCTGGGAAGGTTAGTTCTCTATAGTTTTACCAATAACAGGCTGGGTGGAAGAAGAGGCCATCTGTATGACCAGACAGGCATCTATAAGACCAAACGTCTGTGTTAGCCTGCCCATACTTGGCCTAGAGTTTTCAGCTGAGATTCCCTGTTGAGGGATTGATTATCTGAAGCTGTTAATATTTTCTGAGAGAAGGACCATGCTAATGAGTATCCTGATCCTCTTTGTCAGAGGCTTGTGGGATACTTCTTCAATCTCCATTCACCAAAGAAACCCTTTGGAGGGGATGGTCAGTAAGAAATAACATCTGGCCCTGGATATTGAGAAACACCAGATTTCAGAGCCAAATGCGAATTTAACACAATGATTTCAGGAAGGGGAAGATGGGCCTATGACAAGAGCTGGCCCTGATCAAGGCAACAATAGGGTCTCGGGTCTTTTGAAAGTGGCTGGAAAGAGTTCCAGACATGAACGTGAGGAAGTAAACTCAAGACTACTGGTTTTGCCAGTAGCTTATGTTAATGTAGATCGTTACCAAAGTCAGACCCTCCCATGCCACTCCTAAAGCTGGTGCCAGTGCCCTGGAGTCGCCAAACAATGAATGGTGTCCAGCAGTACACCGATAGTTGTTCTTACCTGAGAGGTCCAGCTACATCTTCCCCGGGCGTCTCTTGCATGCACCATTTTTAGACACTGACTGACTGCCTTTTCCTCCATACCCTCAGTATTGAGACACGGGCTGTGCTGTGTTTGAGCAGAAATGAGTGGATCTGAGAGCTGAATGCTACGTGGTATACTGCCACATTAACCCAGGAATTGAATTGAATCACTCAGTGGTCAGTCTGGCAACATCTTAGTCATAGAATTGTCTAATAGCACAGTAGTCTGTTTTTATCACCCCAAAAATGTCCCACCAGCAATCCCTAAATTAACATACAACATATGCTACAGAATTTTGAGTGCATGGAAATGTTCAAAGAGGAAACGGACTTGAAATGGAGACCAAATCCTATTTTGAAAAACAACCTCAACCCAGGATATCTGCAACCTCTTGGTTGAGCAGGGGCTCTGTCCAGGGATAAGAAGCGGGCAAAGGGTCTGGGCCCTCTCCTTAGCCACAGGGACCTGGCAGGCAGTGGAAGTGGAAGCCAATCTTTGGTTAGCATGTATCTGAAGAGCTCTGTCGCTGTTCAGCTGTATTAAGTGTATCTTATTGGGCTGGGCTCCTTAGTACCCATGACCCAGTCTCTCTGGGACACCAAGGGCATGGATGGAACAGGGATTTTACAAAATCACCATTTTACAGTGATGATGTTAATAATAATAGCTCACACTCATCAAATGCTTACTGTATGGGAGGCTTCCTAGTGTTTCACAAGCATCATCTCTTTTAATCTTTACATTAAACCTATAAGGTAGGTAAGTAGCCCCATTTTGCAGATGGGAAATTGAACTTCTGAAAGGTCAAGTAACTTGGCTGAGATCACCCAGCCTGTAAGTAAGTGGCAGAGCAAGGAGTAGACATTCATCAGAAGGTTTTCATTGGAGTTCCAAAACTACTCATTTGGAAAAGCAGAGAGAAACCCATGCCTGTAGGGTTCGGGGAGAGAGGGAAAGAACTCCAGCTCTCTTAGAAGAGATCCAAGATGGTTATAATGGCAATTTGGCAAGGGTAGCCTGAAGCAAGACAGAAAAACAGGATGAACACAAAGTATGCCTTTGGGGGTTTGTCTGTCTTCACTGTCCCCAAGCCAACAACTATCCCTGCTCTACCTTGTCTTCCATGTGGCTAAGCCACAGGCATAGTGTAGGTCTCATGCAGCTTTCATATAAGGATGCATGTTCTCCCTAATCCAGCCGCTCAGTGCAGAGACCCTCCTTCAATTTGGGTATACCAAAAGAGAAGACATCTTAAATTACATTTGTACTTGACATTTTGGATAATTAGGTGAATGACAAGTAAAAAAGCTACTCAATAAATACTTATTCGTTAATAGATTTTATTTTTACACTTGATCTTAGCCAAAAGACTGAGAGGCAATAGATTTTATTTTTAAAGTGCTTCCAGGAGATGTCATGGGCTCAAGCCACACTTAGTTCAATCATCTATACCTTCTTCCCTTGCATCTCCAGGTCTAGAAAAAGCTAATTGCTGGTCACAAGATCCTTTAACCTTGCAGCTCCCTCCCAGCTCTTCACTAGCTACACAGTTCAACTGTGGGCTTTTAACTTCCAGTGTCAGAAGAGGCATAAAGAAGAATTTGTGTTTTTGAACTTAGACTGGCCTTGCCTGGCCTCTAAGCAGTTGAGAATATCTTGACTTGAGTATCAAATAGAAAACGTTTCAAATACCTTGGCAAGGCCTCTCTAAATTCAGCACCTACTAGAAAACTGAGAAGGATTTCAAGCCCACAGATAAAGAAAGCATTGAAAAGACTAGTCAGGAAATTGAATTTATAAAAGACAGAAAGATCATGTGATTATTGTTGTTCAAAATGTAACTGAGAGAAAGCTGCAAAAGAAAGTGATAATTTCTCAGTTGACTCCAACATGCAAGGTCTTAGGTCAGGACATTTTGGGTGATGGAAACTGGTAGAATCATTGTTGATGGTGGGGGTCGTGCTGCTGCTGCTGCTAATCATAGTGGTGCTTACAAGGGATACAACTTATAGGGCTTTATATTTCCTCTGAGTGTTTTCATATACATTATGTCAGTTGTTTCCCCATGATTATGTTCTTCTACCATATTTTAAAGAGAGGCACAGAGTAAACAGAATCCTTACGGTAAGTGGTTCCAACTCCTTCTTATGTGAGAAAGACCACTGGATAGCAAGCTTGTCTCGGGAGGCCACAGTGGTGGTGTAGATGCAGATGAGAGTGACATTAGATCCAACAGTCACATTCATGAAACCATCTGGTATGGTCACTTGCACCACACTAACCTGACCTGAAAAGATAATCATCAAAAAGATAATGATATACACATTCCGATGACGCTTTTCATCACAAAACACTTCCAAAGATGTCTTATTTAAGGAACCCAAGGTGAGGAGAAGAAGATAGAATGAACCACACAGGAGAACTGAGCAAGCAATTGGGGAAGTTTCTGACAAATTACAATATGAAGATATTCAAATCCTAGGTGACAGTGAACTCATAACACTGAACTGGGAATTTCTTCTGTGTAAAGACACCCTCACACAGAAGTTCTTAAAGTCTTGTCCAGGGATTCAAAAATGTCTGTAAGTGTGAAGAACAACCAACCCAGTTTTCCCAGGACCAAGGGAATTCCTTGAATGTGGAACTTTAAGTTTTAAAATTGAGTAAGTCAGCCAAAACTTACCTGTTTGGCTAGAACTTTCAATGCTAAAACAAGGAAAATTCTGGGCAAACCAAGACAAATTGGTAATCCTATCTCTAAGATCATTTGCGGGGAGGGGGCGCAAGATCAAAATCACATTCAAAATACTAAGATGTTATTTATTTATTTTTCATTGTCATCCTCTCAGGAGTGTATGATGGAGTTTTCCAGAAGCTACATGAAAGGTAATGGTGTCATTGCTCTGCTGGCTAAAGGAATATGTGCTTGTATATTTTTCTATTATTTTTTCTCAGTTATAATTTCTGACACAGTAAACATAGATAAAAATAACTCATCTAGGAAAAGCTCTTTATAAAGTCTCTAATACCCAGTGATCTATCACAGAAATAAAGAACAGAGTATCGCATGTTCTCACTCATAAGTGGACTCTGAACATTTGCCATAATACTATCAGAAGGGGATTGGCAGTAGCAGGATACTGCCAGGGTGGGGGTTGGGACGCAACACCAATAAGGGTACCTGATTTCAAACCAGGCAAAGTGGTGACCAAAGGGAGGCCCAAACTTTACCTATATGATGTCCACCTGTATGCCTAATCCTAAATTGTACCCCACATCTTTAAAATAAAATATCAAAAACTCTTTGGGGTCCTCAATAATTTTTCACTGAAATTTTTATTGAGATAGTCGTATGTTCACATGTAGTTCTAAGAAATAAGACAGATGCCATGTATATTTTACCCAGTTCCCACCAATGGTAACATTTTGTGAAGCTATAGTATTATATCACAACCAGGATACTGGCATTGATACAACCCACTGGCCTTATTCATATTTCTCCAGTTTTATTCCTGTGTGTCTGTGTGCATTTAGTTCTGTACAATTTTATCACATGTGTAGGTTCGTGTATCCACCACCATAGTGAAGATATTGACAGTTCCATAAGCACAAAGATCCTACATGTTGCCCTGTCATAATCACTCACCTTCCTCCTGCACCCCCTCTTTGTTCCCAACCATTGGCAATTATTAGTCTGCATTCCACTTTTAAAATTTTGTCATTTCATAAATGTTATGTAAATGAATCAGGATAACATTTGGAATTGGCTCTGTTGCTCAGCATACTACCTTAAAAATAGTAGTTTATTGTTTCTTATTGCTTAGTAGTATTAGATGGCATATATGTAACACAGTTTGTTTAACCATTCACCCATTTAAGGACACCTGGGCTATTTACAGTTTTTGGCTATTAAATAAAACTCCAGTAGACATTCATGTGCAGATTTTTGTGTGAACATAAATTTTCATTTATTTGGGACAAATGTCCAAGAGTGCAATTGCTGGGTCATATATTAGATCCATGCCTAATTTTATATAAAAAACACAGTTTTTTAGAGTAACTGTACCATTATACATTCCCATAAATAATGCATGAGTGATCCAGTTTCCCTGCATCCTTACCAGCATTTAGTGTTGCCACTATTTTCTACTTTAACTATTCTAGTAGATGTGTAGTAATATATCATTGTTGCCTAATTGCCATGGCTATAACTTCCAGTACTATGTTGAATAGAAGAAGTGAGAGTAGACATTCTTACCTTGTTCTCAATCTTAGGGGAAAAGCATTTGGGGGAAAAGCATTCAGTCTTTCACCATGAAGTACAATGTTACCCGTAGATTACCTGTAGATGTTCTTTAACAAGTTGAAGCAATTCTCTGCAGTGGGTTGAATTGGGTCCACCAAAAATATAAGTCCAAGCCCTAACCTCTAATACCTGTGAATGTGACCTTTAGAAATAGAATATTTGCAGATGCAATTAAAGTTGAGGATCTTGAGATGAGATCACTATGGATTTAGGGTGGGCTCTAAATCCAATGACTGCTGTTCTTATAAGGAAATGAAGATTTGACACACAGGCATATAGAGGGAAAGGCCATGTAAAGACAGAAGCAGAGATTGGAGTGAAGCCAAGGAATACCAAGAATTGCCAACAGCCATCTAGGAGAGACTCATGGCACAGATTCTCCCTCAGAGACTTCAGAAGAAACAAACCTATCAATAGTCTGATTTAAAACTTTTGGTTTATCATACTGTTATCTATCACAGAAACAAAGAACTGAGTACCACACATTCTCATGCATAAGTGGACCCTGAGCATTTATCATAATACTGTATTAAAGAGATTGGCAGTAGCAGGACATTGCCAGGGAAGGGAAGAGGGGGGCACATAACATCAATAAGGGTACCTGATCCCAAACCAGGTGAAGTGAAGACCAATGGGAGGCCCAAGCTTCACCTGTACAATGGCCACTTATGTACCTAATCCCGAATTGTACCCCACATTTAAAAAATAAAAATAAAACTTTTGGACTCCAGAGCTGGGAGAGAATAAATTTCTCTTGTTTTAAGCCACCCAGTTTGTGGCAATTTGTTCCAGCAGCACTGGAAAACAAATACACTCACTATTTCTAACTCACTAACACTTTTAAAAACTTATTATTATGAATGAGTGTTAGATTTTGTTAAATGCTTTATCTGCATCAATTAATATGATAATATTTTTTCTTTAGCTTGTTGATATGATAGACTACACAGAATACATTCTGAATGTTGAACCAACCTTACAAACCTGAAATAAATCCCACTTGGTCATGATGTATAATTCTTTTCACACATTGTTGGATTCAATTTACTGGCATTTTGTTAGAGAATTTTGCACCAAAGTTCATGAGAGATATTGGTCTTTAGTTTTCTGTTTTTGTCTAATTTTAATATCAGGGTAACATTGACCTCATAAAATGAGCTGGAATTGTTTCTTCCTCTTCTATTTTTTGGAAGACAATGTGAAAAATTGATGTTAATCATAAATGTTTGGTAAAATTATTCACTGAAACTATCTAGGCCTGAAGATTTCTTTTGTAAAAGCTTTTAAAATTATGAATTCAATTTCTTTAATGTTTATAGAGCTATTCAGATTATCTGTCTCACATTAGGTGAGTTCTAGTAGCTTGCCTTTTTTTTTTTTTTAGAATTTGGCCCCTTTTTGCCTAAGTTGTCAAAATTTAAATGTAAAGTTTTTCATAGCATTCCCTCATTACATTTTTGTGACTACAGGATCTATAATGATATGCCATATTTCATTTCTGATATTAGCGATTTGTGTCTCTTTATTAGTCTTGATAGAGACTTGTCAGTTTTATTAATTTTTCCAAAAAAACAAACCTATGTTTTATTGATTTTTCCCTATAATTTTCCTATCTCAATTCCATTGATTTTAACTTTTCTCCCTTCTGCTTGCTTTGAGTTTATTTTGTTCTTCTTTTTCTAGCTCCTTGATGTAGAAATTTAAATTATTGACTTAAACCTTTCTTTATTTCTAATGTAAACATCTAGTGTTATAAATTTCTCTCTCAGCATTGTTTTAGCTGCATGCTACACATTTCAATATGTTGTATATTCATTTTCATTCGGTTCTAAGTAGTTTTTTAAAAATTCCCCTTAAGACGTCCTCTTTGATCCATGGATTATTTAGAAGTGTGCTCTTTAATTTCCACATGTTTAGAGACTTTTCTATTGCTGATTTCTAGTTTCATTCCATTGCAAATAACATACTCTGTATGATTTCAATTATTTTAACTTTGTTTAGGTTTGTTTTACAGCCAAGTACATGGTCTATCTTGATGAATACTTGGGAAAAAAGTGCATTCTGCTAATTGTTGGGTGGAGCATTCTATATCAAGAAATAGACTTTAAAGCTACTATGAGTAAATTGAATTGAGATTAAATCATAAAAATATTCAAGTAGATCCTATTAATTTGATTGTCTTTTTCGGCTTTTTAATATCTTTGCTGATATTCTGTCTAGTAGATTTATCAGTTTCTGAGGAGTACTGAAGCTCCCAACTATAATTGTGGACTTGTGTCTTTCTCCGATCAGTTTCTTTTTTGTTTGTTTGTTTTGTGTAAGAGTCTCACTCTGTTGCCCAGGCTGGAGTGCAGTGGCGTGCTCACAGCCACCCCAGCCTTGACCTGCTGGGCTCAGGTGATCTTTCCACCTTAGCCTTCCAAGTAGCTGGGACTACAGGCATGTGCCACCAAGGTTGGCTAATTTTTTTTATTTATTGTAGAGATGAAGTCTCACCAAGTTGCCCAGGCTGGTCTCGAACCCGTGGGCTCAGGCAATCTTCTCACCTTGGCCTCCCAAAGTGCTGGGATTATAGGCGTGAGCCACCGCATCCAGCCACTTGATTAGTTTTTGTTCATGAATTTTGAGACTTTGCTATTTGGTGTGTACACATTAAGGATCATTATGTCTTCTTGCTGGATCGATTCTTTTATCATCAGGTAATGTCTCTCTTTGTCTCTAGTAATTTCCTTTGCTCTGAAGTCTACTTTATTAGATATTAATATAGATACTCCAGTTTTTTAAATGTATATGGTATATATTTTTTCCATCCTTTTACTTTCAATCTACCTATGTCATTACATTTAATGTGAGTTTCTTGTAAGTAGCATATACAGTATTCCCCACTTATCCAAGAGAGATACATTCCACGATTCCCCAGTGGATGTCTGGAACTACAGATAGTACCAATCCCTATGTATACTATGTATTTTCCTACATATATGCTTATGATAAAGTTTAATTTATAAATTAGGTACAGTAAAAGATTAACAATAATTACTAATAAAATAGAATAGTTATAACATTATACTGTAAGAAAAGTTATGCAAATGTGCCCCCCAATCTCCAAAACTATCTTACTGTACTGTACCATGGATAACTGAAACCTCAGAAAATGAAACCATAGACAAGAGGGACCTACTGTCTGTCATTGGATTTGCATCCAATGTAATTACATTTAATGTAATTACTGATATGTTAGGTATTAAGTTGGACATTTTATTATTTGCTTTCTATTTGTTTCCTTTGGTTCTTATTCTGGTTCTCTTTTTTGCCTTCTTGTCAGTTACTTGAACATTTTTTATGATTCCATCTTGATTTATTCATAGTGTTTTAAAGTATGTATCTTTGTATAATTTTCTTAGTGGTTGCTCCCAGTATTCAACATTCATACATGAGTCATAATAGTCTAATGGTATCAGTATTTTACCACTCTGAGTGAAGTATATAAACCTCACTTCCATTTAAGTCCATTTACCTTTTCCACTTTTGAATGTCATCGTCTAGAGTATAAGCTGGTGCTATAATTTTTAATTCAATCATCAAATATGATTTATAGAACTCATTAATTAAAGGATAGTCTATTTTATATACACACATTTCTGCTCTTTCTGTTGTTTCGTCAATCTTTCTGATGCGTCAAGATTCTTTTATCCTTTACTTTCTGTTTGTAGAAATTCCTTCAGCTATCCTTTAAGGGTGTGTCTGCTGGTGACAAATCTCTTTGCTTTCTTTTGACTGAAAATGTCATTATTTCCTCTCCATTCTTGAAGAATAGGTTCATCAGATATAGATTCTATTTTCTGTCATCTCTGCTCTACTATTGAGTCCATCAGGTAATTTAAAATTTTTGTTAATATTTTTCAGTTTTATAATTTTGATTTGGTTTTTGTATGTAAAGGGAAAAACAGTTCAGTTTTATTTTTAAAAAATTCCAAGGGGATAAAATGGATATTGAGAGCGAATCCATAAATCAAAAGGGTCTTCATAGAAATAGTAGACGATTTCAAGGTATGGATCTTTCTTGCATTCTTGTATTATTTTATTATTATTTTAGAGACAGAGTCTCATTCTGTCACCCAAGCTGCAATGCAGTGGTATGATCATAGCTCACTGCAACCTTAAACTCTTGGGCTCAAGTGATACTCCTGCCTCAGCCTCCCGAGTAACTGAGACTACAAGGACATGCCACCACACATTTTTTTTCCTTTAACTTTTTGTAGAGACAAAGTCTTGCTATGTTGTCTAGGCGGGTTTACAACTCCTGGCCTCAAGTGGTCCTCCTGCCTTGGCCTTTGAAAATGCTGAGATTATAGACATGAGTCACTGCACCTGGCCTAAATTTTAATTTTTGTTTGGCAAATAATGATTGTATATATTTATGGGGTACCATGTACATATTTTTGGGTACCATTATAATACACACACACACACACACACACACACACACACACACACACATTGTGAAATGATTATCCAAGCTAATTAACATATCCACCACCTAACATATTTATCATTTTTTTGTAGTGAAAACATTGACAATCTATTCTTTTAGCAATTTTGAATATATATAGTATATTATTATTAGCTATGGTCACCTTGCTGTGCAATAGATCTTAAAAACATATTCTTCCTGTCTAACTGGAACTTTGTACCCTTTGGTCAATTTATTCCCATTTCTCACTCCCTCCATCCCACAGCACCTGATAACCACCATTTACTCTCTAATTCTATGAGTTTGACTATTTCAGATTCCACATATAAGTGAGATCATGCAGCATTTGTCTTTCTGTGCCTGGCTTATTTCACTTAGCATAATGTCCCCCAGATTCACCCATACTGTCACAAATGACAGAATTTCCTTGAAAAAAAATTGTAACTTCTTTTTATTTTCTACAATTTTCTATTTTTTCACTTGTTTTAAGATAATTTTAATTGATGCCTGAAATATTTTTATGATGACTATTTTAAAATCTTTGATAATTCCAGCAGCTGATACACCTCATTGTTGCTATTAGTTGCTTTTTCTCACTCAAGTTGTGATTTACTTGATTATTGGTATGACAGATGATTTTTTATTGAGCATTTTATGTATTATGTTAGAAAACTCCCATATTTAAATTGTAATGTTTATTGTAGCAGATCGCCACCTTATTTATGCTTCACACAGAGGTCTTGATCTTTGCAGTGTTGTTTTGGTCTGTTTGGTTAACTGGCATCACTGGGGCTTCCATTTGTCCCTGATCACATTACATTGCCTGAGGGAGCAGA
Organism: Cephalopachus bancanus; assembly: GCA_027257055.1. Lineage (NCBI taxonomy): Eukaryota > Metazoa > Chordata > Mammalia > Primates > Tarsiidae > Cephalopachus > Cephalopachus bancanus. Next base: position 76,872 of record JAPVLO010000878.1, read on the forward strand.
AAGGTTTCCCTAGGTCAGGCTGGAAGATGTCTCTCTGTAGGGGGTGGGTACGGTGAGAAACTCCTAATGGTGTTCCCTACTGCCTCGGTTTAGTGTCTCTGTGGTTGTAAGAGAGGAGAATAGTAATCGACCCACAGAGACAAGCAACTTTCCCAGACTGCGATACCTTCTGTGGCTTTATGCCTCTTGTCTGTTCTATCCTCTCACTTTGATATCTCTAGGTGAAAGTAGAGAGTCTCAGGCCCAGGGAGGAGGAAAATGCTTCTTTTGTCCACTACTGGTGGGGCCTTTGAAGATCCCACCTTGTCAGAGGTGTTGGGCACCTGATGATGTCAGAGGGACTCCCATCCCATTTGGGGGAGAAATACGCTTACTTGGGCTGCCCTCTGTTGTTAGATTGGGGATCAGAAAGTGCCAGAACTGGATCTCTTTCTTTTGTTAGGTTTTGTTTTTCCCAGGGTCCTAAACCAGTTTGCTTTCTTCTTACCACCTTTCAGAGTTCTTCCTTGGTTGTCTCTTGCATTATTTCCAGGGTTTATACTTGTGCTTAGTAGGGAGACACAAAAAGAAGGTCTATACTACATTGTCCAGAACAGAAATCGTCCTCAATTTTTGAGAGTGTAAAACGATCCCAAGTTCACAAATTTTGAGAAATGCTGGCCTTACAAAAAGGTGAGGTAATTGACCTGCCCATATGATTTGGAGAAATACCAAAGGGCTGCCTACCCACAAATCCAGGCAACCACGATACTGAAATTCTCAAAACTATACAAGCACTTTTCAAAGGGCTATGATAGATGACAATAATTTTGCTAACATTATAGAAGCACTGACTTATCTGATTAACTGGTTATATTATCCATTGCAAAGTCAGAGACTACAAAAGTCTTCTAGGATGGGATATTGGAAGAAAAAATCAAGTTCAAGAGATGTTCTCTATGCTGCCCTAGCTGCCTGCAGGGTTACAGATGGAATGGGGGGGCGGTAAAGGGATGAGGATACAGCAATCAGGAGAGGCTCAGAGGAAATTATACAGAAAGACAAATCCTTGTCTCCCTTTCCATTTTTGCATACCCAAAGACTTCTTTATTTCATATTGTTCATACTTAATGACAGTAGTCAGACAAAAGGAATTTAGGGGACTGACAGACATTTATAAAAAGTATGAGTAAAAGCAAACCATTGTACTGATTACACTTGGTTTCCTGGATTCAATAGCTGTGTTCTCTATTCCAGCCAGGCCACCTGGTCCAGCTACTTTCCTGCTAGAAGCTGGCAACAAATGTTTTGATGCACTGAGAAAAGTGCTTGAGTGTAGACACAAATGCAACACCTTTTAACTCCATGCAGTTTCCCTCTTCCCAATATTCTCCTCCCCGTGCTTTCCTGGTTCCCATAATGCCTTCCCTAAAAAGGAAACTGGGCTTCAGAAATCAGCTACTCTTGCCAACAAAAACTTCATTGGAGAAAGCTAGTTCCTTCCCACCCTCAAAGAGCCCATTTCCTTTCTCCTAAACATTAGCCACATTTTTGACTGTGCTTAAGTGATGACTTCCAAATGTCCTTCAGGTGTCCAAAACAAAAAAGAAAGAACTTAGAATTTGGTAGCCATTAAAACTCCTAGAACCTTTCCCCTGAAAATAGAAATTTTGGAGACATTATTTGACTGTCATTTTTGTTCTCCAGTTTGGGTCCCTTTATCTGTTAGTGGGTTGGCTAATGGTGAGAACTTATGACCAAGAAAGGCAAAACAAAAATTAAATATAGGGCAGTTTTCTTCCAGGTCCCCTCCTGCTGGGGAGCTTTTCTGTCTTCTTAATAAATAAATACTACTTTCTTTTTTTTATTATTATTTTTTTTTGAATTGGAGTCTCACTCTGTCGCCCAGACTGGAGTGCAGTGGCTGCTCCCAGCCACCGCAGCCTCGACCTGCTGGGCTCCAGCAATCCTTCCGCCTCAGCCTTCCAAGTAGCTGGAATTACAGGCATGCGCCACCACGCCCGGCTGATTTTTTTTTATTTATTGTAGAGATGAGGTCTCGCTGCCCAGGCGGGTCTCGAACCCACGGGCTCAGGCAATTCACTCACCTCAGCCTCCCAAAGGCGCGGGATTACAGGCTGAGCCACCGAGCCCGGCTAAATACTACTTTCTAAAAAAAAAAAAAAAAAAAACTAAAACTGAAACTAAAAACAGCCACAAACCCTTTGAAGGCCAGTCTTGGCAAAAGTACTTGAAGGTGGAGTAAGCACAGAACTCACACAAGGCAAGCCATTGAGAAGGTCATAGAGCCTAGCGACAGAGAGCAGTTGAGCACCTATGTTGTGCCACAAACAGTGCTAAACACCAGGAAAACAATAATGAAGAGGCAGACACAATATCTGCCTGCCATGTCAATGCAACAGGAAGCCACTTATAGTACAACCCAGAATGGAGGTGGATGAAAATCAAAGATTTGAAAACTATAAATCTGATTCAAACATTTCCAACATTTTAAAAGTACAAGATATGCAATTGTATAACTAATTTGAGATCTGTAAAAGGTTAGTAATACCATCTCAGACTTAGGATGGCAATTTCAAAATTTAAAGTGAGACAATATATTTTTAAGCATATTCCACATTGTGGAATAAGTAACAATTGGCAAAGCAAAACCTTCAGACCCTTTTATTGCCCAGATTCCCAATACTCAGCACCATAACCAATTAAATTCTGAAGAGAAGATGGTCTTCAGACATCTTCCAACCATAACACAATAACAATACACTTTGGTGCTGAGAGCTATGTATCTCCAGAGAAGCCTTTTTTTTTTAAGTTACATCATTCAATTAGTGCACATTACTGAAACCTCTGATTTCATCCTCTAGCCTAGTGCTGTCCACAAACTTTTTGCAATGATGGAAATGTTCTATCTCTTCTCTGTACAATTCAGGAGCCCAGATGGAGTCATTTGAGCACCTGAAATGCCACTAGTAAGAATGAGGAATTGACTTTATAATTTTTCTTGATTTGAACTAATTTAAATTTAGATAGCCACATGTGGATAACGGACACTGCAAATTTAGCCTTAAGCTGGAAGTGATTCTGTGAGTGTCGGGGAAAAAATTTCCCTTCTTTTGAACTAATTCATTCTAAATTGATAAATTATTTAAAAATTGAAAAAAGTGAGAAAAATCTCTACATAAGCAGGGCTGTGAATAAATAGCAAAGTAAAGATTTGTATCTGATTTAAACACAACTCAAGATTCCAATTTCCCTCACTGACTTGACCGAATTAAAAAATAAAACAAAAATGCAAATGTGGTTGAAATATGTGTGACACTTTTTAAAAATCAGTGGTTATTATTAAAAGAAAATAACCCAAGATGTATATATTCAAATTAATCAACACTTTTAAAATTTATTTAAATGTCTTATATTTTAGTAATGATTGTTCATTAATTCATTTAATACCCACAATGAGGCAAGTATTTTGCTTATAGAAGGATTATTATTTTCCTAATATACCACAGCAAAAATATCCCCCAAATAGCCACATTTAATCTGACAGATTTGAAGTGATGTAATTTCCAGCAACTTCATGTATAATTGCTTCATTTTTTGAGTTAGGAAATAATATAATCAAATGATCATTCACTTTTTTGGATTTAATTGTAAAACCAAAGTTCAAATATATCACTGCTTTAAAATGCATAACATATACCATCAGAAAATGAAAACCATATTAACATATCTTTCCAAGAGGTGATTAATATATATACAAGTACCTAAAGTGATATGCATGAATTTTTTGCACAATAAAATTTCATTAAAATTCGTTTTTCTGAAAGTTTCCTAAGAAGCCATTGAAAAATATATATACATTTTTTTTTGAGTTGGAGTCTCACTCTGTCGCCCAGACTGGAGTGCGGTGGCGATCCTTCTGCCTCAGCCTTCCAAGTAGCCAGAACTACAGGCGCGCTCTACCACACACGGCTAATTTTTGATTTATTGTAGAGACGAGGTCTCGCCAAGTTGCCCAGGGTGGTCTCGAACCCGCGGACTCAGGCAATCCACTCGCCTCGGCCTCCCAAAGTGCTGGTATTACAGGCTGAGCCACCGAGCCTGGCCTGAAAATATTTTGATTAAAATAAAATCTGTCCTGCTTAGTTGAACAGAAAATATATTTTAAATATGTATGTGAAAATCAATTCTGGTTATTTGGGATTTGGGAATGCAATTCATCATTTCAGCAAACATTTTTTATGCACCCACTATGTGCCAGACACCATGCTTGACACCAAAAAATGACGTTCTCTCTGGAACAAGTCCAGGTAGAATATCAAATTACGCATCGATGGAAATATTATCAGTTTTCCCACAGCCATGTCTGGATCAACTAATGAGCATTTATTTATTTATTTATTTATTTTTGAGTTGGAGTCTCACTCTGTTGCCCAGACTGGAGTGCAGTGGCTGCTCCCGGCCACCGCAGCCTCAACCTGCTGGGCTCTGGCGATCCTTCCGCCTCAGCCTTCCCAGTAGCCGGAATTACAGGCACGCATTACCACACCCGGCTGATTTTTTATTTATTGTAGAGATGAGGTCTCGCCAAGTTACCCAGGCGGGTCTCGAACCCGCGGGCTCAGGCAATCCACTCACCTCAGCCTCCCAAGGTGCAGGACTACAGGCTGAGCCATCGAGCCCAGCTCTAATGAGCATTTCTAATGCCAGGTATCGATTATCAAAATCTTCCTTTCTCTCATTTCCATACATATGTAAGCACAGCAAACAATAATATATTTTACCACATTTCTATTCTATCTGCTGGACTGACACTGCCATATTTTGTGTTGGGCCAGCTAAATCATGTATGTATAGATAGATGGTATATGTTCTACACCAACAAAACCAGTTATATACTAATTTAAGAATAAAATGCTCTGAAGTATTTGTTGGTCACTTTGATTGGGTCTTAGCCTAAAAGTCACAATCAAGTAAGATCCTGACGTCATGCTAAATAATTATTTAAACAATAAAAAATTGTAGGCAAGGTATAAATGTAATTTTTAATGTAATATATACACTTCCAAAGAAAAAAAATGATAATTTACCCAAATCTGAGTCCTAAGTTTGTAGGTGTTTTTTTTATTTTCTCATTATACAATTCCATATTCCCTAACATTTCAACAATGACCACACATTACATTTATAATCAGTAAAAATTACATATATATTAGTTACAGCAAAAAACCATTCTAGCAAATGTTCCAAACCCTATGTCTAGTATAGTCTCATGTAGGAAAGTGGGTGTTGACTATAGGTGTACTCTTAGAGAGCTGGAGCAGAAGGCCCAGGGCTTGACCCAATTGACTAATCCCTAGAAGTCTTTTAAGAAGGAACAAAGAGTTTCACTGTCTAAAGTTAAACTTAAATGACTATCACTAAGGGGAAGGGGAAATAGCAACATGTATTTCCAGCTCTAATGTCTGGTTAGGTCACTGAATAAATGCAGTACTGCCTTCTGGTAACATTTGACTCTATACAACATCTATGTTTAAACATTTAGTAATGGACATTTAAAGAACTATTACTAAACACTAGATAGCTTTGAAAAGTAACACTTTCTTCTAATTACAAATATGGTATAATATTCTTTATAGAAAACCCGGAAAGTACAGAAAAGCTGGAGAATAAAATCAAAATAATCCATAATCCCATCATCCAAATGCAACCACTATAAGCAGTACATAACCTTCTAGTAATTGATTCTAGGCATGTGCTTATATCCTGCTTTTTCACTGAATATTTTACCCTGAGCGTTTTTATGTCATTAAGTATGCTTAGTAAACCTCAATCTAATGACTGCCTAATATTACTAATGGCTTAAAAATCCTCTTTTTAGAATGAACAATATTATTGTTTCTACTATGGACCTAACTTATCATAAAAACAGTTTCAAAATTTATCTGGTATTTGAAAAAACTAGCTAAGGGATTTTCTGAATTAGTGATCTTTCCTGAGTATAACCAACATCAGGATTTTGACTCAAAGGAATTTTGTTCTGCTTAAATCCCTAAAACCGCCCATATTGTACACAACAATAAATCACTCACATATTTTCCAAAATACTGTCCTCGGATTGGAAAACCACAACTCCCTAAGGAATATTAGACAGTAAAGTACTCAGTAAATCTCTGTTCAACCAACGTGTATATCACAGCAGGCTTCAACCCAGGTTCCGCCTGCTGTAGCAAGGCAGGTCAATCACAGTGGGCTTAAAGGAAATTTTAAAGTCTGAGGAAAAATAATTTTTAGCACAAACTTCAGTTACTGAATAAATGCATTTGTTCACCTTTCAAACTAAGTAAAGAAAAATACTGTGATTTTTTTCTGAGAATATTTTAATCCAGAAGCTCCATAAAACAATTATATTACAGGCTGGCCCCGTAAAATATCAGCATGACACATATTGCTAAGCAAGAGTTCTGAAAATTATTTTACTCGGCATAATAATTACAATCCCTTTGAAGTACAGGAGAAAAATAATTCTATGCTAAAATGTGCGATTTTAGTTTCAAAGGAAACTCCATTTCCAATTATCTTTGGTGGTTTGGAGATCCTTTCCTTACCTGCAAGGCAGTTTAGGATCAGAAAGACCTTCCAAAATGCGAATACCATTGTGCCGAGGTTCGTTGAGAGCCAGGTCCCAGTGCTTGTTGGACTAGGCTGAGTTTCAAACTGGCCTCTTCAATCACACCGATGTTTGCCAGGCTTATCTGCTGGGCATCACCAAGCAAACGTACTTCTTTGGGCTTACTTATTGGGTACAGAACTTTCTCGGGGGAGATTTTCTTTTCATGGGGCGTGTTTCTTCGATATATTTGCTACTGTGTTAATAATAAACCCACATATTAAAATTCTTCAAGCTCTTTGTACACAGATTCTTTGAGTCTCATTGTTGAAAATCAATCTTACTAAAAGGTTGTACTTGTGGGGAGGGAGGAGATATCATTGAAAGAGTGCCTGTGCAAATAAAAGCTGACAAGGCTAATTTATTTCAAATAATTTCCTGAAAGTCTTATAGCATTGATCCACCAACTTTCGTTTACAAATTAGGTTAGTAAGTTGGAGCTATAAGGTTTCCTAGGGAGATGGGGTTCACAGGAAAGGCACAGGATTTACGAAGCGAAAAAGCATTCATTTCTATGTGAACAAACTCTGGACATGTCACTCTTTTTTGAAGCACTGGTAGTTGTCACCACTCTCCACTAAAACTGGCAGTAGAATGAGTTACATGCTCATGTCTCCTGGGTTAGAAACCTTATAGCCCTTATTCACTAACCTAATTTTGCAAAATAAGTGTAGTGAATAAATGCTTCAAGACCTATTGGATGAGTCTGAATTTTTGCAGAATTAAGTTACTGCATAGGTGCTATAGAGTTTCCTTGGAAAGGGGGATTCACTAAAAGGGGATGGGAAGCTCCACAGGTTAGAAGCTTCCGCGTGAACATGAACTGCTAACGTGAACGTGAACTGCTAACAAAGTTCCTCTCCTGCTTAAGTTATTCTGAGAAACCTAAGGGCCTCTTCTGGCTCTTCCCATGTGATCTCCAAGTCCTGTTGTTTTTGTCTCTACAATAACTCTCAGATTTGTGCTTTCTCCAGTCTGCTGCTTCTATCCTGGTCCAGTTACTCAGCTCCTTATCCCCTAGCCTATCATAGAAGTGCCCTGACTTCTTCCTCCTTCATCCTGTATACCAGCCACAGGCCAATGTCCCAACCCTAATAAGGCATTTTCAATAACACCATGTATGGACTCTTTCATCAAGCCCAAAGTCCTTAATCTAGATTCCCAACCTTCCAAGATCTAATCCTCACCTCATCTAAACCCTAGCCACATTAAATCATCCACTTGAAAAAAATACTGTCAAAATGTATTGCCTCAAATTGTTCAGTCACATGAGATGTGTTCAAGTTTCCAGTGATGCTTTATGAACTGTAACTTATAAAAAACGTTTGACCCCTTCTTACCTTAGTCAAGCCAATCTCCTACTGCTTCTCAGAAAGTCATTTTGCTTCTACCAGTCATGAATCCTCCTTATAGCCTGTCCTAGCCATGCTCACACCTGATATCAAACTTTGGTTCCAGAAGACTTCCATCACTACTTAGAATTTTCTCCTCCCTTCTCTTGCCATTCAAGTATAGTCTTAGTACAGATCAGTCATGCTGTCCTATGTGAAGATTTCAATGAACTCACATGCCACCCTTCTCTGGGCTCCCCCTAGCATAAATTTGCATTATACTTAGAGTCAATACCCTTCAATTGGCACTCAACTGTTCTCCAGTAATTTCCTATTTTTAACGTGTTTACCTTAAGTCTAGTACTGTGAACCCCTTTAGGGCAGGGATCAGGTCTTATACAGGAAGTTCTCAACTTATAAAAGGAAATGTCCCAAGATGTACTGGTAAGTTCATTGACTAGACCTAAGGGTACACACTTCTACAGAAGTAATACTATAATAGAAGTCTTATTGCCAGAGTTATGTGGCACATAGTGCTGGCTTGAATTGTAGGTACTGGGCTATATAGAGAAGGGAAGGAGGATGAGTGGCATGTGGCAGAGAAAGATCGTTCTTTACCTTTCCCAAGACATGGGTTGTGCACAATGCAACATTTTCCCCCAAATAGCTATTGCGTGTCTCTGACATCCACCTTTCTTTATGACCTCCACCTTCTTGGCTTGCTGATTCCTTGTTTCCCTAGTTTGCCCTAAGGGAAAACCTCATTCTCCAAAATGTTCCATGTTCCAAAATTACTTTTTCCTTTTCATCCCAATTTTTCATCCCTATTTCTGCCAGAAACACTCCCCTTCCAGACATAAGCTTCATGTTAGGAGGGAAAAATCAGTTTCATGAACATTCCCCAACATGTTTGCACTATTGAAAATAACATGCTTATTTTCCCCAAATAAATCTCTAACCAGGAGGATTAGGCAATAAAGAGAAATGGTTTGAGGAAGGAGGTTTTGCAAAGGAGGACAACTTGTAAGGTGGCCATCTGGAGATCCATACCAGCTCTTCTCAGCCTTAGTTCTGCCTTGACCTCTAAGTCCACCAAATCTTCAAAAGACCCACAGTTTTCACAATGGTTCCCCTGGAAGCAATAATGGCATTTCCAGTGGTGAGGAGACAGGATGGGGAAATAAATTTGTAAGTATAGTGTTAGTAACCCAGGGGCTTCTTGTATTTCCTTCCATGCCCAATAGGTCACCATAGCAGAGTAACCATATTATTGATCATTAAAACCAGGATACTTTTGATACTAAAAGGAATACTATTAGAAATTACATGATTGAGGCCAGGAGTCTGAGACCAGTCTGGGCAATATAGTGAGACCCCATCTTTACCAAAAAAAAAATCGTTTATTAGCCAGATGTGCTGGTGTGTGCCTGTCATCCTAGCTACACTGAAGAGGGAGGATTGCTTGAACCCAGAGGTTTGAGGTTACAGTGAACTGATTGTGCCACTGCACTCCAGACTGGGTTACAGAGCAAGACCCTGTCAGAGAGAGAGAGAGAGAGAGAGAGAGAGAGAGAGAGATAAATAACATGGGACAGACAGCATAAACTATGACAGTCCCAGAGAGAGAGAGAGAGAGAGAGAGAGAGAGAGAGAGAGAGAAATAAATAAATAACATGGGACAGACAGCATAAACTGTGACAGTCACAGACAAACCTGATATCTGATCACCTACCTACAAGGAATTACTAGGCACAAAACAGGTGTTAAGTAAGAGCTTGCTGATTAACTCAATGTGTCTGAACTGGTTGGTCCTAAGATGGGTGGGGTAGAGGGTATGATCTAAGGATATTGTCAAAATCCATGTGCACCAGACTCTCATACAAACACAAAACACTCTGGAATATTTAAGTAAAATATCTACACTGCTGTGTAAGACCTAACCAGGACAGGAAGAATTTTGTTAAAGCAAACTGTAAGAGATCATCTAAATTATCGCTTGAAGTTGAGTTTTGATGTTATTAACTGTTGCTCAAAAAAAGTGGGCCATTAACTGGTACATGAACTATTAAATATCCTTTGCATTTTGCAGGGCTTTTTAATTTTTAAGCTGCTTTTGCACTTTGTCTTCACAACTTTCCAATAAAATAAATAGGGCAGTTATTATCTACATTTTCTATATAAGAAAACTGAGGCTCAAAAATGTTGCCTTTCCCAAGGCCACATAGCACGTATTCGAAATTGTTCCCATCACACCAAACAGTGGCACAGTGTGATTGTAATGTAACAAATATACTACTACCCCGAGATTTCTTCCTTGGGAACTTTCAGAAATATGTGATATCTGATTTATCCCTCAGTTTTTTACTTAAAAATTACAAAAGTAATACACTTTGATTGTAAAAGGATTTCAAAGAACAGAGTATACCGAGGAAAAAAGTCCCCATGTATTCACTCACACTTGGAATCCCATGCCCAGGCTCACAAACGACAGGAGTTTAGCATTTTTCTCAGACCTTTTTTTATACATTTTACAAATGCATACACATACATGATGGTTTTTTAAAACATAAAGATGAACATATTATACATATTGTTCTATAATTTTCCTTTTTTCCCCTTAAAAAGACATTTTTATTATTTCTTTCTCTCACTGTGTCTAACTACATCTATAAATCTATTTTTAAACTGTATGGTATTTTTATAGTGTGGTTGTATCTCAATTTATTTAATCATTCTACTGGTGAATTCTTAGATCGTTTCTAGTTTTTCACTATTATAGACAATTGTGCAATGATCATCTTTTTGTCTAGATCTACTCACTCGTGTGGTTATTTCTGTAGATTAGGTCCTAGAAACGGAATTGCTGGATCAAAGGTAATGAGCAGTTAAACTTTTTAGTAAACCTCAAAATTGTCCATCAGAAGTTCTTTACAAATCTATACCTCCATTAAGAGTATATTGAGAGTGCCTGTTTCTCCACAGCCTTGTCAAAAATGAAAATTGTCAGTCTTTTATATTTTTAATTTTTTTATATAAACCTCCTGTGTTCATCAGTCTTTTATTTTTACTAATATTATGGATGAAACTTAGTGTTGCTTAATTGTTTTAATCTGTATTTCTCTAATGAGGTTGCACCTCTTTTCACAGGTTTACTGGCCTAATTGGTATTTCTTTCCCTGTGAATTGCCTATTTACAGTCTTAGCCCATTTTTCCATTGAATTATCTGTCTTTTAATACTATACAAGCACTCTTTATATATTTATATGAATCTTACTCTGTGTTTGGTCATCACATTTCTTTTTAATTTTATATGTTTCACCATAAAGAAATTTGCATATTGTTGTAGTTATCTACCAGTTTTTTATTTGCAGCTTCTGAATTTCACGGCTTCCTTAAGAAAGCCTTCCCCAATCCAAGATTATATAAATATTATTCTATATTATCATATAGTATAATATTATATACTCATCTAATGCTTTCATAATTTTGTCTCTTGCCATCTCAGTTACAGCAACTCTGTCCTCCCAGTTGTTTAAGACAAAAGCCTTGGTATCATCCATGAGTCCTCTCTTTCTCTCATATACTGCATCTAACTCATCAGCAAATTAGACAAAAGCCTTGGTATCATCCATGAGTCCTCTCTTTCTCTCATATACTGCATCTAACTCATCAGCAAATTCTTTTGGCTCCTTGTTCAAAAACTATCCAGACTCTGAGCACTTCCCCCACCTTCATTGCCCCCACCCTCATCTGAGCCACCAGCACCAATTGCCAGGATCACCGCAATAGCCTCCTAACTAGGCTCCCTGTTTCCACCCTTGTTTCCTCACAGTCTATTCTTACTACAGCAGCCAGAAGAGTCCTTTTCATATGTAAATAAGATCATGTCTCACCTTTGCTCAGATCCTCCACTAGTTTCCAATTTGGTTAAAACAGTCTTTAAAATAGCTTAGAAATCCATAGCCCATATGGTAAGTGCCTTGGTTAACACATTCTAGGCGGTTGATGGAGGACATTTATAAGCCCCTAAGTTTGCTAAAGTCAATTTTAGTGCCCTTTATGTTTCTCTTAGACCTATGCTGTCCAACACGGCAACCACAAGCTAAAAGTGGCTTTTGAAATGTGGCTAGTTTGAGTTGAGATGTGCTGTGAGTATAACATATACATTGGATTTTAAACACTTAGCATGGTAACAATAAAGCATTATATCATTCACTCTTATATTGATCATATAGTGAAATGAAAATATTTTGTATATATTGAATTAAATAAAATATATTACCAATATTTTTAAAAAGGAAAAGGAATAAAGTAGCTTAGAAGACCCTAAAATGATCTTTGTCACTTACTCCACTACCTCTCTGACATTATCTCCTACCATACTCTCCCGGCCTCCCAATACTCTGCTCCAGCCATACTGCTCTCCTTGAGCTTCCAACTAGCCTGTCATTTTTAGGGCATTTGTACTGGCAGTTAGCTCTGCCTGTGACATTTCCCCCCAATCCTGTATTGGCAGAAAACTGAAGCACAGGGAAATTAAGCAATTTGCAGAAATCTCACAAACAGCAACAGGTGAACTCCAGACTCATATTCTCATCCCTCTCAAACCACCTTAAATATTCCCATTATATAGCCCATCTCCTATTTCACATGCACAGTTAGTGTTTTCTTCCCTTAAGTGGGTGGTACCTATTGGCTCCTCCTCCCTTTCTTTTATTGCCTATGTCTAGTGAGCAGCCATTTTTGTCTTACTTTACCAGCTTCCAGTTGTGAAATGGCTGCCAGTCATCCCCCACACAAGTTTGGCCATTGTTGGTCAAAGTCTCAGTCCCCAGTAACCACCTTATTGCTAAAACTGAGGCTCAGAGATAAATTTTCAAAGATCACATAGACACCAGAGCCAAGACCTCAGCCCAAGTCAGTTGGCTTTGGAGTATGTTCTCTTAAATTATGATTAACTTACTGTGGCTTTAAGGACTTGACTTGGTATTGGCACATAGATATTTGGAGAATTCACTTTTTCAAGTTCATGTTATCTCAAAATGACTATTTTGGAGGGTGGCATTCATTTGGTGCACATGATCTGGTATATTTGTTGAAAAACAAAACTAAAATTATATAATCATCAACAGCAAACTTTCTAATTCTAGGTTAAGACTGAGTTGTCTTAAAAACAATAAAAAGAAGAGGAAACAGCACATTATTATATAATTCTCTAAACCAAGACGTTGGGTATCCCAGACTAGGGACTCTAGTCAGGGAAATTCTCAAGTGAATGCTATGATCTCATTATGCAGTGAGAGTGCTCCTTCCATCTGCCATCCTCATGTGTAAGGTCTGAAATTTTTTCTCAGCAATAAACCTAGTGTGAACACATAGTCCTTAAATGTGTCCTCTGTACACCTTACTGGAAGACCTCCAGGGGCCTCCAGAAAAATGCCAGAAGTGGACTTCAGTAAGGCTGTGGAACAAAGGAACTTCAGGGTATATCGAAGGATGGTCATGGAGGTTCCTTCCTGTAATCTTGAATTTGGAAAATCTGTATCTCCTGTTTTAGAGAGAAGAATCATGCTAAAAGTTCTCCTTTGGCAAGTTGTGTTTTAACACCAAGTATGAATCAGCTTGTATTGAGTAGCCTGGGATTGCTTACCTAGTGATAGTAAGGAGGCTGGAAAGGGTTAGTACCAGGAACTCTATGTTAACCGATAGTGTGACTCAACCTGTTGTGTACATTAAAGTGTTTGAGGACGCCTACTCCTAGGCAATTTGTGTTGACACACTGTACAAATACATGTCATAGACTCTACTTTGAAAGAATCACAAGCATGAGCAGTCTCACCCTCTCCCCAACACATACACCCTATTCAACGCAAAGAGAGTCTAGACTCTCCAATTTCTTGAATTTGGAGGAGGTCAAGATTGACTTGAACCATGAAAAATTACATTCTTATTATATAATTGCAGGGCCCTGACTTTTTTTTAGTCAAAGTCTCACTGTATTGCCCAGGCTGGAGTGCAATGACATGATCACAGCTCACTGCAGCTTCAACTTCCTGGGTTCAGGTGTTCCTTCTGCCTTAGCCTCCCAAGTAGCTGGGACTACAGGTGCTTGCCCAGATTTTTTTTTTTAAATTTTTTGTAAAGACAAGGTATTGTTATGTTCCCCAGTCTGATCTCAAGCTCTTGGGCACAAGCAATCCTTCCTCCTCAGCATCCCAAAGTGCTGGGTTTATTGGCATGAGCCACCACACCCAGTTGATTTTTTTAAACCAGTCCTATCCATTCTAGAAAGTTATGCCTGAGTGAAATTAGCACTCAAAACAAGAGATCCTTTTGGAGCCAAGAGATGGAAGTGGCTGAGAGATTGAAGCATTTACAGATACTCAAATTGGTTGATGGTATATATGACTTATTAATAAAAGTTACAAAATGCTGAAGACTTATTAGAGGACTGTCAGGCCCTGGGTGGAGTATTTCATATGCATTATGTTTCACAATAATCCCATGAAGTATTAGTTATTCTCCTTATTTTACACATGAGGAAAATGAAGTCCAGAGAGCTAAATGACTTGCCATTTGTCACAGAGCTTGTAAGCGACAAAACCAGTCCCAGGTGGGACTACTCCAGAGCCCATGCCCTTGTCCATTGTGTGATATGACCTCCTGGCACTGGGCAAGAGACAGCAGAATACATAGTCAACATGGTCCCTGCTCCCCAGGTTCACAGTCTTCCTGGGAAGACAAAACAAATACACATATAACAGGGATTAATATGGAGAAGTACATGATTATGAAAAGCTGCATTATATGACACGGACAATAGACAACAATTAAAAACAAATATAAGGAAGGGAATGTGGGCCACTGCAAGAGATATTTATGAACCTCCAGATTTTCATTGCTGAATGAGTTCCATGGGGTCCACCTGGCAAGGGAAAGAGATTCTGGGAAGGTTTTAGTAGGTCTTTTGAAGTGAAGATCTAAAATGGACAATAAAAAGAGAGAAGTAGCATTTCAGAGGTCAAGAATGGCATAAAGTGGCATAAAGACAGAGGCAAGATTGCTTGTATGGAGGGGCTGGAAAGAAATCAGTGTTGGAAATATCTAAAAAAAAATTAAGATGGGAGTCAGGATTGAAGGATCATACAAAGTAGACAGCAAAAGCAGGAGAAAATGTCAAAGGTGTCAAATTCTATTGGATTTGGTTTAAAGCAAAGGAAGCAAACAAAAGGCCTTGGAAGGGGGTTGTTTGTTTGCCAGTTTGGTTTTAGTGCTGCACAATGTTTTACACATGCTTTGTTATTGCCATCTTTGGTTTGCTTGTGTACTTGTTTTAATGACAGGCATACCATAGTGGCTAACAGCACAAACTCTAGAATCAGGCAGCTTGGTTTTAAACCCAGGGCCTGGCACTTACCGGTTGAAAGCTTTGGGCAAGTTACTAATTTTTTTGTGCTTCCTTTTTCTCATTCATAAAATGAGGTATAATAAGACTTGCCTCATAAGATTGTTATAAGGACTACGTAAGTTATAATTTCCAAAGTGTTTAAAACAATGCCTGCTGATAGTAAGTGCTCTCAATATGCTTGTGGTATAAATACAAATTTAATTCATTAACCAACATTGAAATGTGGGAAATATCTAAAATTGCATAAAGATCTTCCTCTTGAAAAACAAACCTGGTACATGGGGCCATCCAGGCAGACTGCAGCATGGCAACAATTAAGGAGAGCTGAGCAGTGGCTGCTGCCTTCAGAGGAAGGATGCACCCTCCATCCCACAGTCCCCACCACCTCCTGCTGCTTATACCTGGCCCACTTCATGTGAGATTATGACTTCTGGTTTAAAGGGAAAGGAAAATCTGGTTCCTAACATTCTCTTATATTTGCAAAGAGAGTTCATAAAGGAAGGAATTTGGGCCTGAAACCCAGGCCTGGCTGAATTCACAGGATGCTCTACCCTTAGAGTGTAAGGGAAAGTATCTGTCCTTCTCCTTCAGCCAATGTCCCTCCTTGACCTCAAGTGCTGGACTACTGGACTGCACAAGCACTCCCCATCCCCAAAGCCTCCTCCACTGCCTCAGGTCTTACTGCCCAGTATGGCAGTCCTGATGGAAAGAAGGATTTAGGGCTCCTACAATCCTTTGCAGCAGTAACTCTGGAGGAAGGCCAGAGCTAAAATTATCAAAGCAAGAATGTGCAGCCTTCCTCTGAGTTGCCAGACAAATTATGTCCTCCTTTTAATGCTTGTTTAGTGGATTAAACTGTGCCTCATGGTCTGAAAAATCCACAGCTGAGGAATAATTTACACAGCAGCTAGCCCCAAATCAAACTGTGAGATGGACTAAGCTTTTCTTCAGAGCCACCATCCTTTAAGGCATTCCCAGGCAGCGAGCTTTCTAGTATTCCCTGGCTCTTTGTGTTCTGGAGCTGATCAAGGACACTCAGTAGTGAGCCCCAGATAAGCCTCCCCCAGTGGATGCCTTCCTTTTCTGCTCTCCAGGAGGCTAACAGAGCCCCACCTTGGCAGGGCATGCAGGCCTGCTGGCTCCTAGGTGTCACCCCTGGAGATGGGCTCCCACTTTTGTTTGTGGAGAATGTCTAATGGTGGGGATGTCAGGGAGTGCAGGAGAGTAGAAGCCATGGAGTAGAATTCTTTTTTTTTTTACTCTTTTGGTGTGACTTCCTGGAAGAGGGAGAGGTGCAGAGGTGAGAAATCTGAGACTGGTTCTAAGCAGCAGCATATCTGATGAATAACAGCCCCAGAGCCCTTTCCAACTGGGTGGAGGTGCACAACCTGGCCCCATCCCCAACCAGCAGGAAACAACTTTGGCCAATCTCCACCAGTTCATGACCCTCCCAAGGCAAATAGTGCCTGGTCTCCTGTGGGACCTGCAACTGAGAACCTTGTGCGAAGGACTCTGGGTGAGGAGAGAGCTAAGGGAAGCATCTATCTGTAGGGGAAGCTATTTTGACCTACACATATTTCCCTGGAACTGCCACTACTCAAGGTTGAAATTACTTATCCCATTATTCAGTAACGCTATGTGTTCAGTTGGTGGTTGCATAGGTTAATGACAACATTGTCTGGCCCTCCATTGCCTCTCTGACCTCATCTCTCAACACTCTCCACCTTGCTCACCCCTTTGCAGTCTTCTTGCTATTCTTCAAACATGCTAAAATGGCTGCCACCTCAGTGTCTTTGCACATGCTGTTCCTTCTGCCTGGTGTGCTCTTTTCCAAGTATCTGTATGCTTTGTTCCCTTCCTTTTCTCAACTCTTTGCTCAAGTGTAACTTCAGAGATCTCTTCCCCAACTACCCTATATGAAAGTGCACCTGTCACACTCTAACCCCTTACTCTACTTTTATTTTCTCCTTAGAGCATTTGTAATCACCTTACATTGCAGCACATACTGTGTTTAGTGTATTTCTGCACTAAAATATGAGCTCTGTGAGGGCAGAAACTTCGTCTAGCATGTTCATTCCTGTATCCCCATCACCTAGAACCGTTCCAGGCATATTATAGGGGCTTAATAAGTATCTCCTGAATAAATGGATAACTGGATAGAGAAGAGGTGCATATTCACATACAGGAAAGTGACATTGTAAACATGCATCCATTCTATTTATTTACTTTCCAAATAAATATTTCCTGCGTGCCCTTATGTCTCAAACTTTCCAGTCAGTCTAGTGGAAAGGAAAGATGAGTAGACTGGAAATGACAGTACAGTGCAGTAAGTAATACCCAGGGTTTGGGAAGGCACAGAGAAGAAATTGGTGAAGTCTTCTCAAAGGAGATGGCCCTTGAAGAATGGGAGATACTAGTCAGGAAAGAAAATTGAAGTGGGCTGTGGACAAGAACATGTACAAAGGGAAATAACAAGTGTAAGAACAGCAAGGCTTCTTGGGGCCACAACTTTACTGAGATGGGCCAGAGTGGCCAGGAAGGAGAGATGTGGGTAGAAGCAAGGCTGAAAACAAAGCAGAGGCCCTACTTTGAGAACCTTGCCTGCTGTTCTGAGGATTGAGCTAAGCCTTCAAGTCAGAATAGCAAACCTGTCAAACATCAAAGATCAAATTGTACAGCATGGTGACTATAGTTAATGACTATGTAATGCATTCTCGAAAAACACAAAGATAGTGAATGTTAAGTGTTCTCACCACAAAAATGCTAACTTTGTCAGGTTAATTAGCTAGAAGACACTACTCAACAATGTATACATACTTTCAAACATTATGTTGTACACAATAAATGCATACAACTATATTTTTAAACAAAAAACATGAAGAGATCCAACTCACAAATGTGTATCATTTGACTTATAAAATTATTTAAGTTTAGTGACCAGTATTTTATACATTAAGATATTTCAAACAAAAATCCAGAATTGTAGCTTTTCATGAAATACCTGGATATCACACCCTACCAGGCCCTCATGACTATGACTGCCAGCATCTGAGCAGGAGCTATCCCTGTTAAATAGGGTTTTAGTACTCCATTTGTCAGAGCCACCACCCAGCCTATTTCACGGATTATGTCATGGCTGATCCCCAGCCCCTAGTATGGCCAGGAAGTGACAAGACTTGGAATTTGAGCTTCTCTGTAAAGTCCATATGTTTACCTAGTGCACAACTAATTGCTGGCACAAAGAAGGGACTCTGTAATATGCTATTTGAAGAATGAACATACTCATACCATTGTCTCCTACTAGAAGATCCCTCCCTCTGTCTCTACCCTGGCAAATTTTGCACCATCTCTCAAAGTCTTGCTCAGATGCCACTTCCTCTAGGAAGTTTTCTCTGATTTCAGAAAAAATCACTAGGATGGTTAGAGCTGGGCTGTAGGTGGAATGGAAAATCTTGAGATCTGAACTTCGGAATTTGTGCATCTGAGTAGGGAGTGCAGAAATGGTGGAAGCTGAAAGACAACTGCAAAATAATTAAAAGAGACTCCAGTTTTTCCTTGCTTGGAACTTTGTTTCATTTTTTAAAAAAATTTCTTTTTTACTCTTCCTATCTCCTATATCTAAACTGGCATTGGGCAACTCAGACTTACAAAGATCACTTTCAAAAGAACTGTCCCAACAGCAGCCAAACGGAGATTGCATCAATGATCTCAAGAAAGAGTCGAGGCTGGGCACAGTGGCTCACTCCTGTACTCTCAGCACTTTAGGAGGTGGAGGAGAAAGGATTGCCGGAGTCCAGGGGTTCAAGACCAGCCTGAGCAACTTGACGAGGCCTCGTCTCTACAATAAATAAAAAAAATTAGCCATGTGTGGTGGTGCGTGCCTGTAGTTCCAGTTACTTGGAAGACTGAGGCGGAAGGATCACCTGAGCCTAGCAGGTCAAGGTTGTGGCAGCCATGACCATGCCACTGCACTCCAGCCTAGGAGACAAAATGAGACTCTGACTCAAAAAAGAAAAAGAAAAGAAAACAACAAAACAAAACAAAAGTAAAATTCATGATAATCTGGAACAATCTCTAACCATTCCAACTGCAAGTATTTTTGGAAATTGCAGTAAGAGAAAACAACCTGGGACAAGACCTATTAAAAAACCCAATCTTATCTTGGCTCAAGGGGTTACCTAGTGTTGCGGGGCTTGCTCCCTGATGCACATCAGCCAAATAAGCCTGTCACCTCTATTTGAGTCACTTTAACAATTTTAGTCTTTCACAGTTTTGGTCCTGAACAGCTGTGACCTGGATTGGGTTTGGATAGGTCCTCGAACCTTCTGAGGTTTCAGATAAGGTCAGAACAAACTGAAGGACCTTCTTCCTCCCTTCTTGAAGGCCACTATCTGGTCTAATGGTAAGTCCTATTCCCACTCATATGTTCCAATTTGTGGTTATACCACAGAAGTTCCAGGTATTGATTCTTTGACAGGTTAACCTATTGTTTGACTAAAGTCACCTCTTCTATTTTCCTTCTGTCTTTCAGAGTTCTCTGGCCTTTCAGTTCTTTGACAGCAGATAATTTGATAATGATCACAAGGTCGGGCAAGGCCTTTCTCCCTTCTTCTGTACTGGGCCTTTTTTGTTATGAGCTAAGTGGTATGACTTCAAGAAAGACAATTTTTAACTGCGGTGGTCCATTTGGGACTCTTGGAACATGTTAACACTCATACATTTGCATGGCTCCTTAGAGCAAAAAGGAAATAAGATAGCGAATATACAACGAGTGGCTTTCTGGTAAGAAGAAAAAAAAAAAAAAAGAAAAATCTGGAAATATTCCAATCTGTTGAGTCTTCCCTGCAAACAACCTCAGGCTTCTTTCTCCCCAAAGAGTTTCTCCTTTCTATCTAATTCTGTTTCTGTCCCTTATAACCTGATTCCTTCCTGCCCTCCCTTCTTTCTTGCTCCGTCCTCTCCTCTGTTCTTTCTCTTCCTCTTTTCCTTTCCCAGCTTCCTCTTACCTTTTGACCCATCCTTTCACCCTGTCTGGATATGCAAAAGTCATAGAGATAGGAGAAATTCTTTTAAAGGCAATTGATGAAAGTTTTCCGTCTTCCATAATTCCAACTTGTTCACAAGGACATGACAAATCTGTCTCCAATCTTAGGGACCAATTAGAAAGCACTTTTAAGGAATACTCAGGGTTGGACATTAACACTAACACTCCAACAACAATCTGCACATTTTTTAATCAATGGCCTTAAGCCTGAAATATCAGATGCTATTCAAAAACATAAAACAGGCTGGCAGACTGCACCTATTCATGAGTTACAACACTATGAGTCCAGCATTTTCTCGAGAGCACAGTAAACAAAAAGAAAACCATACCACAAACCTATGTTATTACAACTTAAACAGCCTGAGGGAAATAAAAGGCCCTTCACAGATACAACGCAGATGCAGATATTGCAGAGAAAAAGACATTGGGTCCACAATCATCCTGCTTGGGCAAGGAAACAAGACACTCAACCAGAGTTGGCAAATTTAGCAAATAAAAATAAAGAAAAATTTGAATTTCAGATAAATGAATAACACTTTAGCATAAGTATGTCCCATGAAATATTGGATATGCTCTTACACTAGGAAATAATACATTGCTTATCTGACATTCAAATTTAACTGGACTTCCTGTATTTTATCGGGCAACCCTATACTGAATTGAAAACAAGTGATCCTCCTCCTCCAATGAAAGTATCCTCTATTATTACCAATTGCTTTTGGATCAGCAAGGAGAAATAGCTTTATTTATTTGTAAATGGTCATCCAATTTCTAAAAGGTGGAGCCACACTCTTCACTATTAAATCCTTCTAGTTTCCTACCATCCTTCCTCAGAATAAAAAATTTCAGTGGTAGGACTTACCAATTGAACACATTTGCTCCCTCTCTCTCTAACCTCTTACCTGTCTCTTTGGGATCCTTAATTTCTCAATATATCTTTCTCTTCAGTCTTTCCATCCTCACTAAATTATTCATACAGGGACTTTTGAAACAATGGGGGTTACTGTTAGGTGTGTGCCCAAAGTACTTAAAAAAAAAATCTCTCAGTCACAAGCCTTTCCTGAAGCGCTCTCATACTTCTCTCAGCTTCTCAAGCATAATCTCCAAGACTTAAAATTTCTCTGATCCTCTACTTTGATCCAATAGTAGATAATTTGCCCATATGTTCACCTGATCTAACCTCTTCTCAAAAGGACTCTCTCTTTATCTTGGAAATCTTGCTTATAAGAGGTCATAAAATTTGTAAAGGTAAGTTACTAATTTCTTAGACCCAGTTTCACTATCTAAGCCATGATATATCTTAGGGAGGTAAATTCCTCCCAGCACATAAAAGTAAAGTCATTCAAAAATTTTCTCAATCTGTTACCAAAAGACAATTTACAGGATTTCTGGGACTTATCAGACATTGCAGATGGTGGATTCCCAACTGGCACTTTTTTGTGATGTGAACAAAAACAGCATCCCTGAGTATCTGCCTCAGAAGGTTGAGTTAGCCTTTGACCAACTCAAGGCCTTTCATTTTGGGTCACACTCAAATTAAACTAAGTCTTTTTTTAGTTTATATATAAAAGGGATAGTCAAGTTCTTAGAGTTTTATTTCAGAAACATGATGGGTATAACAATCTTTCTGTCTAGCCAGTAGCTAAAAATATCTTGCTTAAGGGCAGTAGCTACTGCTACATTTAACCTTGGGGTCACATTTCCACCTAATGGTCTTGAATGATGTTCAGACCTACTCTTCACCAAAAACATCCAACATTTATCTGCCTCCAGACTCATTTCATATTAGCTATTGTTTCAGTCTTCACTTTATATTACCATACATAGGAGTCTATGGGAGTATTGTACCCTTTTTAAAAATTGATATGTGGCCAGGCACAGTGGCTCAAGCCTGTAATCCCAGCACTTTAGGAGGCCGAAGTGAGGGGATTGCCTGAACCCACAGGTTTGAAAACAGCCTGGGCAAATTGGCGAGACCTCATCTCTACAATAAATCAAAAAATTAGCCTAGCGTAGTAGTGGGCAGAACTACAGTTCTGGTTACTTGGAAGGCTGAGGCAGAAGGATCACCTGAGCCCAGCAGGTCGACGCTGGGGTGGCCATGAGTGTGCCATTGCACTCCATCTTGGGCGACGGAGTGAAACTCCAATTCAAAAAAAAAAGGCTGGGTGTGGAGGCTCAGCCTGTAATCTCAGCACTTTGGGAGGCCAAAGTGAGAGGATTGCCTGAGCCCGGGGGTTCGAGACCAGCCTGGGCAACTTGATGAGACCTCGTCTCTACAATAAACCACAAAAACAAGCTGGGCGTGGGGGCGTGCATCTGTAGTTCCAGCTACTTGAAAGGCTGTGGCGGAAGGATTACCTAAGTCCAGCAGGTTGAGGCTGTGGTGGCCGTGAGCTTGCCACTGCACTCCAGCCCGGGAGACAAGAGTGTGACTACAACTCAAAAAAAATTGATATGCAATTCACATACCATAAAATTTATCTTTTAAAAGTGTGCAACTCCATGGTTTTAGTATATTCACAATATTGTGCAACCATCATCACCATCAAATTCCAGAACATTTTCATTATTTCAAAGTTAGCCCAATAAGTAGCCACTCCCCATTCTCATTACTAAACTGCTTTCTATCTCTCTGGATTTGCCTATTCTGAACATTTCATATGAATGAAACCATGTACTATGTGGTCTTTTTTGTCTGACTTCTTATACTTAGCATCATGTTTTCAAGGGTCATCTATGTTGTCTCATGTCTCAGGACTTCATTGTTTTTATGGTCAAATAATATTCCATTGTGTGGCTATGCCACATTTGTTTATCCATTCATCAGTTGATGGAAAATTGGATTTTATCCACATTTTAGCTATTATGAATAATGTTTCTTGAACATTTGTGCACAGGATTTTCTTTGAAGATAGATTTTCAATTTTGTGGGGTATATATCTAGGAGTAGAATAGCTGAGTCATGTAGTAACTCTATGTTTAACCTTTTGAGGAACTGCCAAACTGTTTCACAGTGTCATGTATAGAGTTTTACATTCTCACCAGTCATGTATGTTTCCATTTTCTACATCCTGACACTTGTTATTGTCCATCCTTTTTTTTTCTCCTCCTTACCTTCCCCTCCCTGTCTTTTTTTATTATAGCTTTATTAGGGGGTGAGAACTAGTATCTCAATGTGGTTTGATTTGCATTTTCTTAGTGACTGATACTGTTGACTGTCTTTTCATGTGCTCATTGACCATTTATATAGCTTCTTTAATACTGCCACACTCTTAATCTAGCTAATTTATTCTCTCTTCTAGAGGAGGAGAGAATCTCATAATTGTTTAATTTTAATCTGTGAACTTTATCTGCCTCTCTCTGATTTTCCTGAAACTCCTCTACAAAACCCAGACTTATAATTCTTTGTAAATTGGTCATATCTTGAGACTGAAAAAGTGTACTTTCAAGTTAGGTATGCTGTCACTATTTCCCAAGAGCTTATTGAATATAATCACCTTCCTGAAGTCAAGTTAGCACAACTAGCTGAACTTATAGGCTTAACTCTAGTCTACCAGCTAGCAAAGAATAAAAAGGCTAACATATCCAAAGACAGCAGATATGCCTTTGGGGTAGTTTATGATTTCAGCATGCTATGGAAACAACATAGTTTTCTAGTAGCTGCTAGTACTTTCAATAAGCAGTGTAAGCACATTCAAGCTTTACTAGATGCTCCCTCAAGGAAGTGACTATAATTAAAACAGAAGCTCATACTGGGGAACAAACCCATAAGGCAAAAAGAAATGACTTGGATGACCAGTGCATTTATTCCCTCTTTCAGAGTTCTCTCACCAACCCCCTCTTTTTTTAAGTTAGAGTCTCACTCTGTCGCCCAGGCTAGAGTGCAGTGTTATACTCATAGCCACCCCAGCGTTGACTTGCTGGGCTCTGGCGGTCCTTCTGGCTCAGCCTTCCAGGTAGCCGGAACTATAGGCGTATGCTACCATGCTCAACTAATTTTTTGATTTATTGTAGAGACAAGGTCTCACCAAGTTGTCCAGGCTGGTCTCGAACCTGCATGCTCAGGCAATCCCCTCGCCTTGGCCTCCCAAAGTGCTGGGATTACAGGCTGAGCCACCGAGCCCGGCCTCACCCATATTTAATTTTTTCAACAAATTAAAGACAATCTGGTTATTCTAGGCTACTTCTATGAAACCTTGAGAAAACTGCAGTTAAAGCACCAGACTCTGAAAAAATATATTGAGAGAAATCTTGGTGTTCCGTCCAATCAAATAGGCTCCTACAGAGCCCACGGTTGCACTTGGTCACTTCAGCTTCTCTAAAGTGGAAATTAATGAAAAATTTGCAGGCTATGATCCATCACAGTAAACAAACTTGAAAACTATCTCAGGTAACATTGTTGGGGAAATTTTAATCAGATAGTAAGTGAAGTCTTCAGTAAATGTTCCATCTGCAAGACTCATAACTTTGGAAAAACTGTTGAGGTGAGACATGGACCGAAACCACAGCCTCAGGGACCCTTTGGACATTTACAAATGAACTTTGTACAACTCCCCGTATCATGAGGATTTGAATATGTATTTATTATTGTCTGTCTTTTCTCTGGATAGCTAGAAGTTGTTCCTCTCTGAGAGACAACTGCTCTTACTTTTCCTAAGCGCATTAAAGTATGTCTTTTCTGCTCCAGGAACCTTTATTTACCTTTTCCATTATCATAATTAAGAAAATTTGTAAAATGCTCCCTGATATTCAGAAATTACACTGTTCTTACCAACCTCAGTCATTCAGGAGAAATGGAAACAGCTAATGATATTTTAAATAACACTTATTTTCTTTTAACTTTTATAAGTCAATGCATCCATTATTGAAAAAGAAAAGACACACAAAAATCATCCACAATTGCAACCAGCTTACAGTTTGAAATATCCATGTAAGTCCTTGTGTGTGGATCATATATTTTTATGTAGTTAAGATTGTTCAGTATAAATTGTTACTAATTCAAAAAATCATGAATATCTACCAAATTAATGTTCCAAAGTCATGAATATTTTGATAATACATAACACCAACTCAATCAGGAAAGAAATGTAATGTTGGTCTTTCGTGGGAACAAACATTTCATAAAAGACAAAAATGGCAGTAAGTCTCTGTTTGACAGACTTACAATTAAATGCTTTATTTCCTTACTCCTCAAGTTAAAATGAGACCAAAACAACTAAAAAAAGGAAAACACTGAATACCATGCTTGTGAGGGAAGTCATCATATTCATACTATTAAAATACTAACTAAAAATATGCTTCCATTGCATTATTTACTAGTTTTTGTTTTATATAACTATTTAAACATGAATTCTTTTAACACAGAGACCCAAAATACATGAAGAAAAAAACTGACAGAATCGAAGTGAGATGTAGACAATTCTATAATAATAGCATGAGATGTCAATAAAATATAATATCTGATCAACACTATAAACCAGGGGTCTTCAAACTACAGCCCGCGGGCCACAAGCAGCCCACCGAGGACATTTATCCGGCCCACCAGGTGTTTTTGCTGCCGCTGCCTATCCTGCCTAGCAGCCGACTCGTCCGGGTCACAGTGCGCATGTGTGGAATGTGCGTGGCACTCTCCGGCTCCCCTCCTTCTCTCTGTCTCTCAACTCCTCCTCTCAGTAATCTCAGGAACCATGCACTCAAAATGGCAACCATCTTTGGCAGCACTTATGTCTGTAAACAGACTTTTTACAGAATGAAACATCTGAAATCTCCAACCAGATCTAGACTAACTGGTGCACACTTGCATCACTTGTTACGACTAGCAGTGACAAATATGGAACCGGACATTGACCATCTCATTAGCCAAAAGCAGGCCCATAGTTCCCATTGAAATACTGGTAAGTTTGTTGATTTAACTTTACTTGTTCTTCATTTTAAATATTGTATTTGTTCCTGTTTTGTTTTTTCACTTCAAAATAAGATATGTGCAGTGTGCATAGGAATTTGTTCATAGTTTTTTTTTTTTAACTATAGTCCGCCCCTCCAACGATCTGAGGAACAGTGAACTGGCCCCCTGTTTTAAAAGTTTGAGGACCCCTGCTATAAACCAATTAGACCTAACAGACATCTAGAAAACACTTCACCCAATAGCAGAATAAACCTTCTTCTCAAGTGCACATGGTACGTCCTCCAGGTTCAGTCACATATTAGGCCACAAAATCAGTTTCAAAAAATTTTAAAAGACTGAAATTATACAAAGCATGTTTCTTGACCACAATAAAATGAAATTAGAATCAGTAACAGAACAAAATTAGGAAAATTCATAAGTGGAAACTAAACACTCCTAAATAGCCAATGAGTCAAAGAAGAAATCACAAAGCAAATTAGAAAATATTTTGATACGAAGATGAAAAGGAAAATATAACATACCAAAACTTGTGGTATGCAGCAAAAGACATGCTCAAAGAAAAATATATAGCTATAAATATCTACATTTAAAAAGAAGAAATATTTCAAGTCAATAGCCTAACTTTATACCTTAGGAAGCTAGAAAAAACTAGAAAATGTATCCCAAAGCAATCAGAATAAAAAGGATAATAAAGATTACAATATAGTTTGTGACCAGCCAGGACAACAGAGTAAGACCTCATCTCTACAAAAAAACCAAAAAAATTAGACGGCTGTTGTGTTATGTGCTTGAAGTCTCAGCTTCTTGGGAGGCTGAGATAGAAGGATTGCCTAAGCCCAGGAGGCTGAGGCTACCTTGAGCCATGATTGTGCCATGGCACTCCAACATAGGCAACAGAGTGAGACTCCAACTCAAAAAAATGGAGCATAAATAAATGAAATAAAAAACAGAAAACAATAGAAAAAAATTAATGAAACTAAAAATTGGTTTCTGAAGAAAACGGCAAATTAAAAAACTTTATCTAGGCCAATCAAGGAAAAAAAACAGACTCGAGTTACTAAAACGAGAAATCAAACTCAGGATGTTACTACTAACATTACTAAAATTCATTGAAAAGGATTATAAGCTAATAATATAAACAAATGTATATCAACAAATTTGATAATCTAGATGGAATGGACAAATTCCTAGAAACACACAAACTATAAAAAATGACTCAAAAAGTAATTGGAAATCCTAATATATCTATAACATGTGAAGGGATTGAATTAGTATTCTGTGTTTCTACAGATTCTGTACTTGTCTGCTTGGAATCTGTTAAATACAGAGCCAAGTTAATGGCCAAGTTGTTTACTTCTCCCTTGCAATCCAAAGCCCATACTCTGAACCATCTCCTTATCTAATTCTCACATATCAATCCAGTATTTCCCCTGCTCTAAATCAACACAGGGACAGGTGCCAGACAACTAGTGCATTCCCCTTGCCACAAAGCTCACCAGAATTATTCAAAGTAGCCAACCCTAAGCTGTTTCTCTTGATGTGCTTTGACTTTCTTATGGAGACCCCGATAAAGTACCTGGCCTAAGCTTTCCCCTCATTCCTTTCTCCTCCTGACCAACACTGGTGCTTTCCCACGTGTTCATGTGTAATATAGTGTGTATCCTTCTCCTGAGAAAAGTTAATTAACAAACATTTTTCAATGACATTAGCCTCTCTGTGTTGTCACTTGGTCAACTGTATAAATTAAAATCCTGCAGGTACAATTATTGAGACAAGCCAGGCTCGGTGGCTCAGCCTGTAATCCCGTGCCTTGGGAGGCTGAGGTGAGTGGATTGCCTGAGCCCGCGGGTTCGAGACCCGCCTGGGCAACTTGGCGAGACCTCATCTCTACAAAAAATAAAAAATCAGCCGGGCGTGGTAGCTTGCGCCTGTAGTTCCAGCTACTTGGAAGGCTGAGGTGGAAGGATCGCCGGAGCCCAGCAGGTCGAGGCTGCGGTGGCCGGGAGCGGCCACTGCACTCCAGTCTGGGCGACAGAGTGAGACTCCAACTCAAAAAAAAAAAAAAACACACAAAAAAAACAAAAACAAAAAACAAACAATTATTGAGGCAGTCAGTAATAAAGAAACTCCCAACAAAGAAAAGTCCAAGAGCATATGATTACACTGGTTGATGGTTTTCCAAACCATCAAACAATTAAAACCTTCTAAAGTTATTTCAAAAAGTAGAAAACAAGGGAACACATTCCAACTCATTCTATAAAACCAGTATTACCTTGAAACCAAAAAATTATTTCAAAAAGTAGAAAACGAGGGAACACATTCCAACTCATTCTATAAAACAAGTATTACCTTGAAACCAAAGTCAGACAAAGAGATCACAAGAAAACCACAGACAAAAATCCCTTATGAATATAGATACAAAATCTTCAGCAAAATGCTAGCAAAACAAACATAGCAGCATATTAAAGGACTATACAACATGACCAAATGAGATTTATCTTAGGAATGCAAGGTTTGTTCAATGTATGAAAACAGATTAGTATAGTAAACCATATTAATAGAAAGACACACAGCTAACATAATGTCTAATGATGAAAAAAATGAATTCTTTCCCCTAAGATCAGGAACAGGACAAGGATGACTACTCTTGACATTTCCATTTAACATTTTATGGGAAGCACTAGCCAGGGTAATTAGGCAAGAAAAGAAAATAAACGACATCCATATAGAAAAGGAAGAATTAAAAGTGCCACTTATCATAGATTACTTGATCTCATATGTAGAAAACCCCAAAATATCTACAGATAAACTATTAGAGCTAATAAATTAGTTCAACAAAGTTGCAGAGGACAAGATTAACATAAAAAATCAGTTGTATCTCTATACACTAGCAATGAAAATTTCAAAAATAAAATTTAGTAAATCCATTTACAATAGCATCACAAAGAATAAAATATTTAAGCAAAAATTTAACCAAAGAAGTGTAAGATCTATACACTAAAACTATAAAATGTGTTGAAAGAAATTAAAGAAGACTTGAATAAAAGAAAAGTCATCCCATGGTCATCGATTGGAAGACTTAATGTTGTTAAGATGTTAATTTTAGCCGGGCTCGGTGGCTCAGCCTGTAATCCCGCGCCTTTGGGAGGCTGAGGTGAGTGGATTGCCTGAGCCCGTGGGTTCAAGACCTGCCTGGGCAGCGACACCTCATCTCTATGATAAATCAAAAAAATCAGCCGAGCGTGGTAGTGCATGCCTGTAATTCCGGCTACTCGGAAGGCTGAGGCGGAAGGATTGCCGGAGCCCAGCAGGTCGAGGCTGTGGTAGCCGGGAGTGGCCACTGCACTCCAGTCTGGGTGACAGAGTGAGACTCCAACTCAAAAAAAACAAAGATGTTAATTTTGACAAACTGAACTACAGATTTATAGAAATTCTTATTAAATTTCTAACTACATTTTTTAGAGAAGTTGTTAGGCTGATCCTAAAATTCATATGGAAATGTAAGGGACTCAGACAAACCAAAACAATCTCGAAAAATAACAAAGCTGGCCGGGCTCATTCCGCGCTTTGAGAGACCGAGGTGAGTGAATTGCTTGGCCCCGCGGGTTCGAGACCCACCCAACTTGGCAAGACTTCATCTCTACAATAAATTTTAAAAAAATTAGCAGGGTGTGGTAGCGCGCGCCTGTAGTTCCCGCTATTCCAAAGACTGAGGCGGAATGATCGCTGGAGCCCAGCAGGTCGAGGCTGCGGTGGCCCGGAGTGTGCCACTGCCCTCCAGTTTGGGTGACAGAGTGAGACTCCAACTCAAAACAGCAACAACAACAACAGCAAAAAGAAAAATAACAAAGCTAGTAGACTAACATTTCCTAATTTCAAAACTTACTACAAACCTAGAGTAATCAAAAAAGTGGGATACTGCCATAAAATTAATAGAACAGAATTGAGTCCAGAAATGAATTCACTTATCTGTGGTCAATCAATTTTTGACAAGGGTACCAAGACCATTCAATGAAGAAAGGATAGTATTTTAACAAATTGTGCCAGGACAAATGAATATCTACATGCAAAAAGAAAAAAAAAAATGAATGTGGACCCCTATCTCACATAATACATAAAAATGAACTCAAAGTGGATCAAAGACCTAAATGTAAGAACTAATATTATAAAACTCTTAGAAGAACACATAGGCATAAATCTTTGTACTTTTGATTAGGCAATGGTTTCTTAAATATGATATCAAAAGTACAAGTAATGGAATAAGAAATAGATTGTATTTTGTCAATATTAAAATTTTGTGTATCAAAGGACACTATCAAGAAAGTGAAAAGGCAACTGAGACAATGGAAGAAAATTTTTGCAAATCATATATCTGTTAATGGTCTGATATCTAGAATATATAAGAACTCTTACAGAACAACAATTTAAAAAATCAACCCAATTTAGACTTCCAATTTCAAAATGGTAGTGTAGAAGTAAGCTGGCTTCACCTCCCCCCTCCACAAAAACAAACAAACAAACAAACAAATATACCATACCAAGACTATCACCAGCAGTATCCCAGAACTCAAACATGAGGATGAGATAGTTCCTGGGACCACAGAGTCATGAAGAAACTCTAAGAGATGGTTAGAGAATGGAACTTTCATATCCACCATGCCTCTTCCCTATATCTGCCTGGCACTGAGTGCGTGGAAAATTTTCCCCTCACTCACAGTTTCTTCTCTGGGAAGAGTGAAATCTAGGTGAACAACAGCTTCCCCACCCTCTTGTTTCTTGGTAAGAGACCTGCTCCTGCCTTAAGCCATAGGAAGCATCAGGAGTGCCTGAAGGGAAAAAAATACCTGAGGACAGACAGAGACAAGCCCTGGAAACTTTGCTCTGTAACTTGACTGAAGGAAATGCCAAATAAGGGTGGTTGTTCAGCAGCACCACACTGTAGGAGGTTTGTTTCATAGACATGGTCACGAACCCCTGGCCAGCCTTCCCACACTACCAAGATATCCCCATTGGGACCATCCCCATTATTTACTAGAACTGGCAAATATAAGCTTAAGGCACCATCTAGTGCTGAAAAGGAAGCAGCTACCAAGGGGAGGGGGTTGGAGGGAGAAGAAAATCAACAGATAAATAATAAAAAATCTCTAAGTAAATATCTTCAATGAAATCCAAAATAAGACAGAGAAGACTTGAGTACATAACTAATCCTTTAATACAAAGACATAGACATACCTCTACAGGAAACAACGGCAAACAGGGAACCATGACCTCCTCAAACAGACAAAACAAGGACCCAGTGACTGACCCTAGTGAGGTGGCAATATGTAACCTCTCTGATCAAAAATTCAAAATAGTAGCTTTAAAGAAACTCAGTGAACTTCAAGATAACACAAAAAAGCAATGGAAAGTTTACTAGGGGAATTTAACAAAGAGAGTTACATGATTTTTAAAACAGTAACCTGGGAACTGAGAAGTACATTTGCTGAATTGAAACATTTATTGGAGGCTCTTAACGGTAAAATGGATTAAGCGGAGGAAGTATCAGTGAGTTCAAAGACAGGCTTTATGAAAATACACAGTAGGAGGATAAAAAAGAAAAATGAATGAAAAGGAACGAAGATTTCCTGTAAGATTGAAGGGGTGCTTCAAGATGGTTTATTAGAAGCATCTTCTACTTGCCTCCTCCCTAAGAAGAACCGAAATATTGAGTAGATAATCACACTTCAAATAGATCACCCAAGAGAGAACACTGAAATTCAACACAGAAGTGAAAGAAAACAGCCAATGCAAGGAAGGAGAGGAAAGTAAGTGTTGGCTGGGAGCCAGGAAAAACTCCCCAGTGCAAGAAAAGGATAAGTGAGAAACCCCCAGAGAGTCACATTGCTGCTGCAGACTCCCAAAATCTGAGCCATGGAAGAGCTCCTCAGTCCTTGCAGGCCCCAAGACTAACATAAGGAGTTCCCTAAAAACCACAATAATGCATTGTTCCAGAGAGAGAACTCATGCTGGCCCCACAAAACCCCAAGTTCTAAGCAGAGGCAGCATGGCGCCATTTTGAGAGCTGAAAACGTACCAGACTGTGTCCTGCCCTGCAACCAGGGCTAAGGCAGAAGCCATAGGCATCAATCTTCCTAACTTCCTGCAGAGGGGCAGCCATACATTCCAATGTGAACTGAGGACATGTTCCATTGCCTACAACCACCATGGCTGCAGACAGTTGTGGGCTAAGACAAGAATGAAGCCAGTGCCCTCAGTTGCCTGCCTACGGCTGCTCCCAGGGAAAGCAACGCTTTTCTCCCCAATAGCAGAATTTCAGTGCAGTCACTGCCCCCTCCACCTGCTCATTCTGCCAGCAGCCTAGGGCTCACTCTGCTCCTGCATACTACACCCAGCATCTATATGTACCACCAGGAGCCCTGAGAGCACAGCTCAGCCTCGCTACACCACCCTCTCTAGTACCCAAACAAACTGTCCAGGAGCCTGATGATTGCCCAGCCCCATCCAACACTAGTGGCACCTGAGCATTCCTCCCAGAGTCTGAGATCAGACCTGCTCAACCTGCTGTTACCAGCACATATGGTATCCACATGTACATGCCACTTGTGGGTGGTATGTGCCACCGCCCAACTCATTGCAGCCATCACCACCACCAATGTGGGCCACTTGGGTCCCAGAAAATTGTACCACCACTAATGCCATCACCCATACCATGCCCACTGCCCAGGGGATCAATAACCCACTCATCTTCCTAGCCCACTGCTGCCATTCCTGGCATTTGAGAAAGCCACCTGGAGGCCCAATAATCATCAGTCTGTCTGGACCCACTAACAATAGTGCCAGTTTATGCCACCCTGGGACCCAAGAACAGTCATGCTCAGCACACTGCTGCCGCCACTGGGGACAGAAGACTAGCCTGCCTGGCATTCCAGCCCCCAGCAAAGCTACATTACACCCTCCATTAACAACTGCACTCTAAACCACCAAGGAAATCACAGACAACACTGACACTTTATGACAAAGAAATACAAAGACTACACACTACTGCATGCACCCAGAATCAAAACCAAAGTGCCCTACCCAACCAAAACCATAAATACCTTCTCAGAAAAAGTCCTCCCTTATGAAAGCAAATTCAAAATATTGGAAGAAGTAACAGTTATGAAAGCAAATTCAAAATATTGGAAGAAGTAACAGTTATACCAATGTGTAGTTATCAGTATAAGGACACAGGAAACATGAACACACAAGGATATATGATACTTCCAAAGGAACACAATAATTCTCCAGAAAGAGATCCTAATCAAAAAGAAAAATCCCAAAAATAATTCAAAAGTTTAATACTGAAGAAGCTCAGTGAGATGCAAGAAAATTCTGAAAAGCAATACAAATAAATCAGAAAAACAATTCAGGATATGAATGAGAAATTTACCAAAGAGGTAGATATCATTAAAAAAAAATCAAATAAGCCAGGCTCGGTGGCTCAGCCTGTAATCCCGCGCCTTTGGGAGGCTGAGGTGAGTGGATTGCCTGAGCCCGCGGATTCCAGACCCGCCTGGGCAGCGAGACCTCATCTCTACAATAAATCAAAAAATCAGCCGGGTGTGGTAGCGCATGCCTGTAATTCTGGCTACTGGGAAGGCTGGGGTGGAAGGATCACCGGAGTCCAGCAGGTCGAGGCTGCGGTGGCCAGGAGCGGCCACTGCACTCCAGTCTGAGCGACAGAGACTCCAACTCAAAAACAAAACAAAGCAAAAAAAACCAAATAAATTCTGGAACTAAATAATTTATTGAATGAAATACAAAATACAGTCGGGCTCGGTGGCTCAGCCTGTAATCCCACGCCTTTGGGAGGCTGAGGTGAGTGAATTGCCTGAGCCCGCGTGTTTGAGACCCGCCTGGGCAGTGAGACCTCATCTCTACAATAAATCAAAAAATCAGCCGGGCGTGGTAGCGGACGCCTGTAGTTCCGGCTACTTGGAAGGCTGAGGGGGAAGGATCGCTGGAACCCAGCAGGTAGAGGCTGCGGTGGCTGGGAGCAGCCACTGCACTCCAGTCTGGGCGACAGAGTGAGACTTCAACTCATAAAAAAAAAGAAATACAAAATACATTCAAATGTTTCAACAATAGACCAGATCAAGCAGAAGAAAGAATCTCACAACTTAAAGACAGGTTTTTGAAATAACCCAGTCAGACAAAAATAAAGAAAAAAGAATAAACAAATCCTTTGTGACATGGTACACCATAAAGCAACCAAATATACAAATTATCAGTGTCCCAAAGGTGAAAGAGAAAAAAGTGGCTTGAAAATGTATTTAACGAAATAGTAGGTGAAAACTTCCCAAGTCTAGCAAGATATTTGTATATCTAGATACAGGAGGATCAGAGATAATCAAATAGATACCACACAAAAAGATCTTCTCTAAAGCACAATATAAGCAAACTGTTTAAAGCCAAAGATAAAGAGAAAATTCTGAAAACAGCAAGAGAAGTGTCTAGTCACCTATAAAGTAACCCTCATCAGACTAACAACAGATTTCATAGCAGAAACTTTACAGACCAGGAGAGAATTGTATGATATAGTCAAAGTGCTAAATGACAGATACTGCTAAGAAAGATACTGTTAAGGATATTATACCCAGAAAAATTATCCTTCATAAATGAAAGAGTAATAAATTATTTCCCAGACAAGCAAAAGCTGAGAGAATTCATTACCACTAGGTGTCCCTACAAGAAATGACCAGGACAGTCTTAAACCTGAAAGCAAAAGGACAGCATTTACCATTGAAAATACAAAAGTATAAAACTCACTGGTAAGGCAAACACTCAAATGAATAAGAGAATGAACTTAAATGGTACCACTACAGAAAACCACCAAACCATAATCACAAACAATAAGATAAAAAGACAGGAAAAAAGAATATATATATATATAAAACAACCAGAAAACAATGAACAATATGACAGGAATAAAACTTCACATATCAATAATAACCTTGAATATAAACTGATTAAATGCTCCATTTAAAAGATATAGACTAGCTGAATGGATTTTTAAAAACCACAATTCACCTATATGCTGTCTTATAAGAAACACACTTTACTTGTAAAAATACATATAGACTGAAAGTAAAGGGATTAAAAAAGCTATTTCACACGAACTGAAGCCAAAAATGAGCAGGAGTAGCTATACTTTTATCAGATATAACTGACTTTATATCAAAAATAGTAAAAATAAAATAAAAAAGAAGAAAGTAAGTATATAATGATTAGGGGAACAATCCAGCAAGAGAATATAGTAACTTTAAATATATATGCACCCAAACTGGATCACCCAGATTCATACGGCAAATATTACCAGAACTAAAGAAAAAGATAGATTCCAATACAATAATGGTAGGGGACTTCAACATTCCACTCTCAGTATTTGACAGATTATCTAGATAGAAAACTAACAACAACAACAACAAAAACCCACTGAATTTAAACT
Source organism: Cephalopachus bancanus (assembly GCA_027257055.1). NCBI lineage: Eukaryota > Metazoa > Chordata > Mammalia > Primates > Tarsiidae > Cephalopachus > Cephalopachus bancanus. The sequence continues at coordinate 112,721 of JAPVLO010000878.1, forward strand.
GGACTATAGACCAAATGGACCTAACAGACATTTACAGAATGTCTATTTATCTATTTATCTAACAATTGCAGATTATACATTCTTCTTATCAGCACATGGAATATTCTCTAGAATAGACCATATCTTAGACCACAAAACAAGTCTTAACAAAATTTTAAAAATTAAAACCACACCAAGTATCTTCTCAGACCATAAAGAAATAAAACTAATTCTCAATACCAAAAGAAACTTTGGATACTATACAAATATATGGAAGTTAAACAAACCTTTATCTAGACTAAGAAAAAAAAAGAAAATCAAATAAAATCAGAGATGAAAGAGGAGACATTATACTACTGACACCACAGAAATACAAAGAATCATTAGAAACTAAATATACCAACAAATTTGAAAACCTAGAAGAAAGGGATAAATTCCTAAGCAATACAACCTACTAAGATTGAACCATGAAGAAATAGAAAACATCAACAAAAGAATAACGAGTAATGAGATTGAAACTGTATTAATAACTCTTCCCTCAAAGAAAAGCCCAGAACTTGATGGTTTCTCTGCAGAATTCTACCAAACATGTAAAGAACTAATACCAATTCTCCACAATCTCTTTAAAAAAATTAAAGAGGAAGGAATACTTCCAAACTCATTTTATCAAGCCAACATTACTCTGATACCAAAACCAGATAAGGTCATAACAAAAAAAAAAAGAAAAAGAAAACTACAGGTCAATTTACTGATAAACATCTATGCAAAAATACTCAACAAAATACTAGCAAATGGAATTCAACAACACATGAAAAAGATAATTCATCATGATCAAGTGGGATTCATCCCAGGGATGAAACTCCTAAGCATCTGGGCTGCTTCCATTCTTCCTACTCCACAATGTCCACTGCCCAAAGGTACCTCATCTTTAGTGGTTTGGTCAAGCTGGGCTGGGAAACAGCAGCAGGCATTGTCTAGACCCTAGGGAGGTCATGCAGCCATTAGGTCATGGAGGTGGGAGTGGCTGGGGTTGCCACTGCCTTAGGACCAGAACTGGCCTGGCTATGGAAAGGGTTGTGGGACAACAAAATGCCAAAGCCTCTGGACACTCCCAGGTCTCTAGCTCATAAGCCAGCCTGACTGGGAGGTCTCTGGGGTTGGAGCTCCAATTCTCACCTTGCTCTCTGCTGGAACTTGCATGAGCTAATAGAAATTTAAAATTAAAACTTTCAGGTCGGGCTTGGTGGCTCAGCCTGTAATCCCAGCACTTTGGGAGGCTGAGGTGAGTGGATTGACTGAGCCCATGGGTTCGAGACCAGCCAGGGCATCTTGGTGAGATCTCATCTCTACAATAAATAAAAATTTAGTTGGGTGTGGTAGCGCGCACCTGTAGTTCTGGCTGTTTGAAAGGCTGAGGCAGAAGGATCACCTGAGCCCAGCAGGTCGACGCTGGGATGGCCATGAGCGTGCCACTGCTCTTCAGCCTGGGTGACGGAGTGAGATTCCACCTCAAAAAAACATTTTTTTTTAACTTTCTAAACTCTTTAAATACCGAGGTATTCTCATTAGCCCTCAGGGCTGTCTAGTCCTCTGCCTCTGGCAAATGTTGATTGTCACCTTATGAAAATATCACAGGCTGACCTGTGAGAGTGGACATTACACTCTAATTTTATAATCCATTTTGTTGTAAGCAAACAGGATTCAATAATCTAAAAGACTAATGCAATATAATCAGACTTATCACCAAGAGGTCCAAACTGTATTTTTGGGCCGGGTCCTCTGCTTCCATATGGAGATCTTTACCCTTGATTTTATGCCCTGGAGTTAAGCCTTCTACAAAGGTGTAAATAAGGTAACTATACATCACGACTTGCCTTAGGCAGTTCTGTGACTTACTTCCCTGAGGTGCAAGTCTTGTTATATGGTCACTCTTGCCATTGTATAGAGATTGGTAATGCTGCTCTTAACAGCCCAGCTTGGGACAATAAACTATGGAGTCACCACAGCTATATACCTTCTCATACTGTAATATTACTGATGGGTTAGATCAACAAACCTCATAAGCACACCCATGCAGGCCCCTGGGGAGGAATCATGGGGACCATGTGACCATGCGCACACCTTGCTGAAAGGGAGACAACATGGCTACCACAGGCCTGTGAACGATGCACACTGTTCACGTGCACTAAAGCTTAAAGAGGGAAGCACAGGAACATGAGCAAACAGGTCTTGATCAGAGATTAGAGGTGGACAACTTGGAGCCTGAGCTTGCATACTTTGATTGAAGTTGCTACAGACAAATATTCAGGTCACCAAAATGTTCCTCCGATATGTCAGGTCAGAGGATTACCGTCTCCTAGAGTGTATATTCAGGGAGCAGGAATTGGATGGAAAGTTCCTGCCTATTAGACAACTGCACTTGAGTCATGAAGATGGGATTGGGCACTGTCTCTGCAACCACAGAACAGGAGGCTTCCACTGGCAGTGGGAAAGTGGTTAGACGAGAATATAGCAGATATTTGGAGCCCAGTTCCCTATGACTCCAAAGCCCGTGCTTATCTTTATCTTGCTCTTAGAGCCTGACACATAGTAGATACCAGTAAACATGGTTTGAATGAATTAATTCATATCATGGCCTCTTTCTGGAAAGTTCTTTCCTTCCATCTCTGGGGAAATCATGCCTCATCCCTCAAGGCCTAGCTCAAAGGCAGCTTTTCCATCAGCCTTCCCTGATTTCGTGTCCCCTCTTAACCCCAACAGATGCAACCTCTCCTGTAACTATTGAGTGAGTCAGGGAAGACTACGGGAAAGTATCAGTGCTGGGAGTGCAGAGGAGTGTTCCTCTGGGATGGGACAGAGTGGGACTAGAGGAAAACTCTGAATTGTGAAGACAGAGATTTTTGCACTTGAGTTTGTCCATTGAAGTTAAGTTTGCTTCAGGGGATTTTAGCTGGTTAAATGATAACCCATACTGAACCTTACTTACTTTGTAGAGATGCCTGAAAAATTTTTATTTTTTGCAAAAAGCTCTAGTGGTTGCTATAATCAGGCACATTCTGGAAATTGTTCTAGTCTAACTCTCTCAATTTACAGAGAGGAAACCAGAGCTCAGAAAATGGTACTGAAAATTAAAAATAAATAACTAAAAGAAAATGGTGCTGAGTTACCCTAGTTCACACAGCCTCAATTAGTGACAGAAACAGGACAATGATTAATCAGTTATAGCTCCTCTAATATTATATTAGATTTATATTAACATAAATCTTATATTAAATTTCCCATGGCCACTGCTGTGTCTCAAACATATCAGTCATTTCACAAATACCTGTATGAATGAATTAATAAGATTAGCACTTGTCACCTGTCAGGATTCCAAGGAATGGGATGCTAGATGGGTAGTTTTTGATAGACAGAAAAAAGTGACAAATTGTTCTGGAATATGAGACCATGACTAGCTAAGTGAATAAAGCAGAAGACATAGGGCAGAACATAGCACTGTACAGTCCTTCAAAATCTTTAAGCTTTGGAGATGAGAATAGAAATGATGTTCAGAAGGTATTCTGAATAATAGTAAGCAGGTGGCTATGTGGCTAAATGATTCTGGCCTGGAAGTATAGACTTGGAAGTAATCAGTATATAGGTTGAAATTGAGGCCATAAGACTAAGTGAGATCATTCAGAAAGAGTGGTTAAGGGAGCAGAGATGACTGCAGAGACTGAAGGGATAGCTGTTTAAGGAATAGATGCAGAAGAGTCTACAAAGCAGGCAGAGGAAGGGCAGCAAGAGGGATAGAAGGTAACCAAAGAATGAGACAAAACCAGTCACTCTGCCTCTAAAACCCTATGTAAGTCTAAAAGAATTCTCTTCTACTAATAATAATTCTACTATGCCAGTAGTACCATTTACCAGCATTTACCATGTGCCAATGACTGTGCTAAGTGCTTTACAAGTATCATTTCATTTAATATTGGAGAAAGCTTTATGACATAGGCATTATTGTTCCCATTTTCCTGAGAAGGAAACTGAGGCCCAGAGACATGGAGATAATCTGCCTAAGTTTATGCTGCTAGTCAGTGACAGAGCCAGAATTCATACTTGTATTTGTCTGCCTTTGCAGTTCACAAGCTTGCTGCCAAGAAACCTGGGAAACTTTGTGGTCCTGGGACACAAGGGATGAAGAAGGATAAGGGAGAACAGAGTGATCCATAATATAGTATCAAATTCAGTCCAACAGTTTGGTCAGGTCAGATAAGTACAGAAAAATGTCTAATAGATCAGCAACAAAGATGTCATGGGTGGCCTTGGTGAGGATGGTTTTAGTGGGTAGTGGGAGCTCAGGCTAGATTACAAACAACTGAGGAGCTAGAGAGGGGAGGAGAGAGGTGGAAACAGTGAATAGAGACTATTCAAAAAGTTCAGATTTAAAGAGAAGAAGAGAGATAAGGTGGAAGGGAATAATCTAGTATCTAGGGAGGTTTTTTTTCTTATTACAAAAGTTACATGTTAGTAGAGAAGAATTAGAAGATAGAGGTGAATCAAAGGTATCCCACAAACCAGAAATAATCATGGGTAACATTTTGGTTTTTATCTTTATGACCCATCATCCTATACACACAACACATTCATTTTTTTTACAAAAATGATATCAAAGCATACAAACTATTTTGCAGCTTATTTTTCAATCAAAAAAATACATTGTAAACACTTTACCATGTTAATATATGTACTGTGTAAGCATCATTCTAATAGCTGCTTGCTATTTCTATAGGCCATATTGAAACATCTTTTTTTCTGTTAGCATCCATCTTCTCCTTTTCTTTCCCTTCCCTCTCCTTCCTTTCCCTCCCCTCCCCTGCCCTCCCCTTCTTTCTCCTTTTCTTCCCTGACCCTCCCTCCACCACACCTGTTGTTGTGTAAGTATAATTAATTCAATCAAAATAAACTTAATAACAAATGAAGAAAATGCCAGAGAAACACTTGTTTGAAAATGTAATTTGTTTTTTAAAGCTGAGTAATTCTTGAGAATATTTACACCTAGCAGGTCTGTGTGTGAGAGGGGGGAGGAAGAGGAAGAGAGAGAGATACAGAGAGATAGACAGAGAGACAGAGACAGAAAGACACACTCAGAGAGACAGAGAGAGAGAGAGAGAGAGAGAGACAGAGAGACAGAGAGACAGAGAGACAGAGAGACAGAGAGACAGAGAGACAGAGAGAGAGAAGCTAGCAAGTTAGTAGAGAGGGAAGAGAGAGAGAGGATTTTCAAACAATGGCTCAAGGTTCCTAAGAAGAAAGGATACAATGCATAGATGCCATGATTAACCTTAGATGACCATAAGTTTGGGAGGGCAGTATCAGGTTGAGTGACAAGAAGTTGAGACTCCTTCTAGCCTCTATATTTATGGTTAAATGGGAGTCACAGTTATCTGTTTAGGGACAAGTGGAAGGGACTTAGGAGAACAGGTGAAGGGCTGAAATGGCATCTTGGGTGAATGGGAGAATGAGAGAGTGCTGACAAAGGGCACATGAATCCATGGCGCTGTTGAAAGTCCAATTGAGACTAAAGCCAAACCCCATGCATTGGAGGCACACATTTTGGTGTGATCTAGGTTGGTGGTTCTGCTATTCTGCAAGTGCTGTGGATGGACCAGGGGCAACAAAGTTTAAAATATTGGTAAGTAGATTATCTAAGCTGAAAATAGAGGGCTGATCAACTGGAGATAAAGGAGAAATCAAAGGTCAAGAGGGTTAAATGAATTAGAAGTAAAGCTGTAGTGACAATAAAGATATAAAGATAGAAAGACAAGGTCAAGAAAGTAGAACTTTAGTCACCAAAAGTGCTACTGCCCTAGGCCACAAGGATCAAGCCTGAAGCCACGTCATCTGGGACCAGTGCCATTCCAGGCCATAGCAGTCTAGAAACTATATCTTCTGAGTTTGCCACCATGTTAGTCTAAATAGGCAGAGAGTATAGATCCTAGCCTGAGGGAACTCTGGATATTAGGCCTAGTTCCCTTCTCCTGTAAGAGTCTGTTGAGGCTAAATCCACAGGCCCTTCACTCTGGTGGTCATTACTCCTCCTCCCCCTGACATCTATCCTCTGTTTCACCACCATCCCCATAATGCCATGCACTTCCTTACTTTTGATCCAGCACTCTACTCCTCCTCTGCCCCAGAAAATTTCTTCTATACCCTCTAGAATTGTCCCAGTGTACTTAGCAAACCCTCTTATACCCCCAGCCTCATCATCAAGAGTTTTCTTCACCCCTTGACCTTAAGTGAAACATGGTGACCACCACTGCATCTCACAGGAGTAAGAGTTAATTTTTCTATCCTCGGAGAAAGATGAAGGGTGCAGTTGACATCTCCCTTGCCCCCATTTCTGTTCTCAGGCCATTACTTACCTATATTCCTGAAACAAAAATTTAAACTATAAAAATTCAAATCTGATCCTTTGACGCCAATGGATTATATTTCCTCTTCCCTCTTAGTCACTCATGGATTTACCTTTGAGACACTCCTTTTCATTTATTGATGACTTTAGCCCCTGGTTCACATCCTTTTTTCCCATCTCAAGGTCTGCTACTATTCTGAGTGGTTTCAACAACCCCGAGGATAACCCATCCAATATCTCACTGCTGTTTCTTTTTTTTGTTTGTTTCTTTTTTTTTTTTTTGAGTTGGAGTCTCACTCTGTCGCCCAGACTGGAGTGCAGTGGCCACTACCGGCCACTGCAGCCTCGACCTGCTGGGCTCCGGCGATCCTTCGGCCTCAGCCTTCCCAGTAGTCGGAATTACAGGCATGTGCTACCACGCCCGGCTGATTTTTTGATTTATTGTAGAGATGAGGTCTCGCTGCCCAGGCGGGTCTCGAACCTGCAGGCTCAGGCAATCCACTCACCTCAGCCTCCCAAAGGTGCGGGATTACAGGCTGAGCCACCGAGCCTGGCTACTGCTCAGTTTCTTAACCATCTCATCTCAAAACACCTTCTCTTCCACCTGAACCACAGACACTGATAGTCACACCTGAGATATTATTATTCTAAACTTCTTCACTCCAGAATCATGAATTATTTGAAATCACCAAATCTAGCATCCTATTCCCAGGTTTTCAACTAACACTTTATCATTCCTCAGCTCCTTAAGTCCATGGATCCTTCAACTTCCTCTCAGTCTATCAAAGCTCCCCGTTTTTATTTCCATCATCACTTAGCTTAAATCTCATGCTTCATCACTTCATTAACATTCTTGCCAGTACTCTAAGCTCCCTTGCCTTGAACTTCTTTTGTAAAATCTTTTCCCTGCTAAACCTGACCCTGTTTTCTGTACTGGTACCTGAGTACTGCTAGAGAAACTCACACGATAGGGCATAGTGGTTTACCAGAAGTTTAAAGTCATCAGTCTGCAATAGGCCCCCAACACTGCTGGACAATCCTACTAAATTTCTTTGGTTAACTCATTCTCCAGAACAAATATTTCAAACATTCTTTGTCTCTTCAAATCCCTGTTCTCCCGGACGGACACTCCTCCTCCTCCCCTCACATTCATTCCTGCTCTCAGCAGTTCTTCCCACATTACAGAGAAAAGTGTCTGCTCTTATCCTCATCCTATTCTCTTCTGTTACATTTGAAATGTTGTTACTACTTCTCTCCAATGTAATCCCTTTATGTGTACTTTGGATCTTTTGTCTTTCAGGATCCTCACATTATTGATGATCCTTTACCTTTCCTGTTTGTTCAATTTTCCCCTCTCCATTGGCTCCTTCTCAATGGATTTAAACATGTTGAAGTATCTCCATTAAAAATAAGACAAAGCCGGGCTCGGTGGCTCAGCCTGTAATCCTGCGTCTTGGGAGGCTGAGGTCAGTGGATTGCCTGAGCCCGCGGGTTCGAGACCCACCTGGTCAACTTAGTGAGATCTCATCTCTACAATAAATTTAAAAAATGAGCTGGGCATGGTAGCGCGTGCCTGTAGTTCCAGCTACTTGGAAGGCTGAGGCGGAAGGATCGCCGGAGCCCAGCAGGTAGAGGCTGCGGTGGCCGGGAGTGGTCACTGCACTCCAGTCTGGACGACAGAGTGAGACTCCAACTCAAAAAAATAAAATAAAATAAAATAAAATAAATAAATAAATAAGACAAAAGAGACTGGGCCCAGTGGTGCACGCTTGTAATCCCGGCACTCTGGGAGGCAAAAGCTGGAGGACTGCTTGAGCCCAGGGGTTTGAGACCAGCCTGGGAAACACAGCAAGATCTTGTCTTTACAAAAAATAATTTAAAAAGAAATAGCTGGGCATGGTGTCACACACCTGTAGTCCCAGTTACTTGAGAGGCTAAGGTGGAAGGATTGCTTGAACCCAGGAGGTTGAGGCTGTGGTGAGCAGGGATCACACCACTGCAATCCAGCCTGGGCGAAAGAGTGAAACCCTGTCTCAAAGAAAAAAAGAAGTTACAAGAAAACCAAGAAACTTGCTTAATCCTACATTCCACTCAAGCTACCATTCTCCCCTTCATAGTCAAACGTCTTAAAAGAAACACAATGGAATATTGTGCAGCCATAAAAAAGAACAAAATCATGAATTTCGAAGCAACCTGTATGGAATTAGAGTTTATAATACAGAGTAATCTTTCACAAAAACAAAGATCTGAGTATCACATGTTCTCACTCATAAGTGGACCTTGAACAACTACCATAATACTATAAGAAAAGGATTGACAGTGGCGGGATACTGGGGGAGGGCAGGGAGGGGCAGGGAGGTGGGATTAACAGTAGTCAATATCTGTCTGGGGAAGGGGAGGTACACCTCATCAACAAGGGTAACTGCACAATGAATATTTGTATACCTAACCCTTAACTGTACTCCACAATTTAAAAATAAAAAAAAATATATATATATATAATTTAAAAAAGAAAGAGTTGTATCATACTGACATTGTTTTCTTGCCTCCTGTTTACACTTCATTCAACTTCTATCTGAATTACAGCTCCTTCACTGCAGCAAAAAAGATCTTGCTCAGGTCACAACATTTCTGAGTATTTTCAAACTTGTTTTTAAATTTTCATCTTACTTGACTTCTTGGCAGCATTTGATCCAGTTAATCGCATCTTCCTTCTTGAAATGTTCACCTCTCTTGGCTTCTAAAAATGGAATGTTATTTTGAAATAATTTTGCATTCACATGCAGTTATTAAAAAATAATAAGCCGGGCTCGGTGGCTCAGCCTGTAATCCCGCGCCTTTGGGAGGCTGAGGTGAGTGGATTGCCTGAGCCCGCGGGTTCGAGACATGCCTGGGCAGTGAGACCTCATCTCTACAATAAATCAAAAAATCAACCGGGGTGGTAGCGCATGCCTGTAATTCCGGCTACTCGGAAGGCTGAGGCGGAAGGATCGCCGGAGCCCAGTGGGTCGAGGCTGCGGTGGCCGGGAGCGGCCACTGCACTCCAGTCTGGGCGACAGAGGGAGACTCCGACTCAAAAAATAAAAAAAAATAATAATAGCGTGGTCTCCTGCACCCGCCACCTAATTTTTTCTAAAGGTAGCATCCTGCAAAATTATAGCACAATATTATATTCAGAATATTGACATTGATACAGTCAAGATATAGAACAGTTTCATTAACATCAAGAGTTTCATGCTGCCCTTTTATGATTAAATTTCTCTCTCAGACCCTTCCCACACACACACTTCCACTTCCATCCTTAACTTCTGGGAACCAGTAACCTTGTCCTTCATTTTATTAGAATGTCATATAAATGAAACCATAAAGCATGAACACCTTTTATATTGGCTTATTTTACTCAGCACAATTCTCTGACAATTCATCCAGGCTGTTGCATGTATCAATATTCCATTCCCTTTTATTGCTGAATAGTATTCTAAGTTAGGTGTATACCATAGTTTAACCACTCACCCACTCACCCATTGAAGGGCATCAGGATTGTTTCCCCAGTTCAGGACTATTATGAATAAAGCTTCAATGAACATTCACGTACAAGCTTTTTGTGAACATAAATTTTCATTTATCTGGGATAAATGCTAAAGAGTACAATTGTTGGCTCATATGGTTTTATATGAAATGTTTTGTTTTATATAAAACTGCCAAACTTTCCCAGTGACTGTACCATTTTACATTATTATCAGCAACATCACCAGCATTTTGTGTTGTTACTGTTTTTTATTGTAGCCATTCTGGTAGGCGTATAGTGCTATCTTATTGTGGTTTTATTTGCATTTGTCTAATAGCTAATGATGTTCAACATCTTTTCATGTGCTTATATGACATCTGTAATCCTCTTCAGCACTATGTCTATTCATGCATTTTGCCCTTTTTCTGATTGAATTGTCTCTTTTTTAACTGTTGAGTCTTGAGAGTTCTTTATATATTTTAGATATAAATCCTTGTCAGATATATGGTTTGTAAACATTTTCTTTTGTTCTGTAGCTTGTCTTTTCATCCTTTTAATAGAGCAAAAGTTTAAAGTTTTGATGGGGTCCAGTTTTTCGTTTTATACATTGTTCTTTCCATGTCAAGCCTAGCCATAGGTCCTAAAGATCGTCTCCTATGCTTTGTCCTAAAGTTTTATCGTTTTACATTTTATGTTTATTCATTTTATTTTTGTATGTGTGAGGTGTAAGCTGGGGTTCTTTGGGGGGTCTATGGACAGCCAATTTCTTTTTTTTTTGAGTTGGAGTCTCACTCTGTCACCCAGACTGGAGTGCAGTGGCCGCTCCCGGCCACTGCCACCTCAACCTGCTGGGCTCCAGCGATCCTTCCGCCTCAGCCTTCCAAGTAGCTGGAACTACAGACGCACGCTACCATGCCCGGCTAATTTTTGATTTATTGTAGAGATGAGGTCTCGCCAAGTTGCCCAGGCGGATCTTGAACCTGCAGGCTCAAGCAATCCACTCACCTCAGCCTCCCAAAGCACTGGGATTACTGGCTGAGCCACTGAGCCCGGCCCGGACATCCAATTTCAATACCATTTGTTGAAAAGTTTATTCTTCCTCCACGGGATTACTTGTGTCAAAAAATGGGCTTATTTATGATCATTCTGTTTCAATGATATATGTGTCTATCCCATTCCCAATATCACACTGTCTTGCTTACTATGACTATATAGTAAGTCTTAATAAATGGTGTTCGATTTTTCGCCATTGTATCCTCAACTCTTTGCACAGTGCCTAGCAAATAAACACATTTTTAAAAACAAGATGGAGTGTCACTATGTTCTGAAGGCTGGAGTGCAGTGGCTACTCACAGGTGTGATCCTAGCTCATTGCAGACTTGATTTCCTGGCCTCAAGTGATCCTCCCACTTCAACCTCCCAAGTAGCCAGATATAAGCACACAGCACCACACCAGCTACAATTTTAATATTTCTGAATTGGAGAAATTCTGGATAAGGACAATGTTGAGAGGTATGCTTTCTAATGAAACTTTCTGTGATGCTAGAAATTTTCTCTATCTGCACTGTTATGTTAGCCACTAGCCACATGTAGCTATCGAAATGTGGCTGATGCAACTGGGAGTTGATTTTAAATTTTTATTTAATCTTAGCTAATTTTAATTTTAATAGCTATTTGTGGCTAGTGGCTACTGTTTTGGGTTACACATATCTAGATGGTAGCCATGAAAGAGGGTGACTAAAATGGAGGAAGGTCAAGATAATTATGTTTTAAGATGTCAGGACCTGCTAGGCTAAAGGTTTGGATGAATAAATGAGGTGGACACTGAAGCTCCCCCAGAACATTGAGGTAAATGTTGGCAAGGAAGAATGTGTGTTAGAGGCCAAAAGGTCTAGATTACTTTGGGGGCATGGTCACAATCTAGGCAACAGAGATGAGGTACAATCAGGAACAATGACCTGGAAGCTGCCTCAGAAATTCAAGAGGATGCCAGTCCCTTCTCCAGTCCCTGTAGTAGAATGGTCATCCTCCACTCTTCACTGCTCCAGCATCAGGAGTGTCTTTAGAGAAATACCAGAATCAGCTGGGACAAAGAGGTGTAAATGGCATTTGGTGATGATGGTAAACATGGAGAGTTCATCACACAACAAAGGATCTGGGGAATTCAGTGGAAATATTAGTGAGGAAACACTCATGGAAAACAAGACTGGTGAGAAGAAGCACAAAACAATATGAGAACACGAGAGATAGTGCGGCGTCTGCTCTCCAAAACTGCTCAGGTGGCAGTAGAGTTGGTCTGCTGGTCTCCTTGGAAAAAAGCTCTGTTGCCCTGATAATATAGCTTTGGAAACTTTTTTGCAGGAAAATAACTTTCTGTAAGCAGGTAATGTATATTAAACTTTTAATTAAAAAGAACATGTTATATATAAATGGGTTTATTGTAGTAAAATAAAAGTAACATAAAATTTACCATTTTAACCATTTTAAAGTGTACTGTTCAGTGGCACTTATTATATTCATAATGAATAAATGATTTCAAACCAAAAAAAAAAAAAAGGAGAAGGGAGTTTGTAGTGGTGACCGATGAAGGGACTCTAGTGAGTTTTACTGTTCTCAAGGTTCCAAATGAAATGAAAGTATGGCATAAAGCTGCTTCAGATCCAGTGCTGGTTGAGGCACAAGTGATACTGAAGCAGCTGATGTTAGGCACTGAGTCGGGTGCTGATACTTTCAGTTCACTCAAAAAAGCAGTAAAAGTGAATATTGAGTCCAGTTCTCTCCTTTTGCCCCGAAAGGCACAGTAATACACTATTCTGAGTAACAGAAGTTAATCAACCCTCTGCTAGTCTTATTTTCTCGTGTAAAATGGAGTGATAGTCAAAGGGTTGTCATCAGGATTAAGTATATGTAGAATGCATTAGCACAGTGCCTGACACATAGTATGCACTCAATCAATGACAGTTATTATCATTGCTATGTTATGGTACTGATCCAACTCTGCCTTTTATTAGAGATATTAGAACAGTGGTCATATCCTCTTTGTTCAACTAATCTCATTAATGGCAGGGACTGTGCACATTCATCTTATACTCCACAGGTTCAACATACAGTAGGAAGTACATACGCATTTGTTTAATGGAATAATTATTTCACGTCTACCTTTTCCTTCTTCCTCCACCCCTAATAGTAATCTATATGAAGCAATGTGGTTGTTAAGAGAACAGGTTTGGGATTCAGACTGTGCTGAATTTTGGCTCTGCCACTTAATATATGTATGACCTTTGGCAACTTACTTGAAGACTCTGGATCTCATATATAACATCAAGAAAATAAATATCTACTTAATATAATTAAATGAGAAAATATAGAAAAGCACGATGCCTATCAAAAATAAGTTATTGAACAGTAATAATTCCCATTGCTCTTATCATTACTAGTATCTGTTTCTTTTGGAAAAGGAAGCATAGCATCAGCTCATTCTGATGGGTATTAAGGAATGGCTTGGTGACGGAGAATGATACATCCACATTAGGGAATGGAACATGTTACTGCATCTCCAACTTTTTCAAGATTTCCTAGAATTGGAAAAGCAAGAAAGACACAAATGAGCAGGAGAAATGGAATCGACCACAAATAAAACTAGAAAGTGGGGGATATTTGTTTGTGGTGTCCTGCTTCTTTCCCCAGGTCATTGTGCCTATCTCCAATTTAAGCACGCATACACCCAGCCCAGGCCTGACATATTGTCCACCAATGCTCCAGAACCTTCTCTTCCCCTCTCCTTTTCTCACCACCAAAACTCACTTGCTCTGTATGTTCTAGACTCCTGGGAACCAATCAGATGCTAATTTGCTAATCTAATCAGAGGTCAGGTGTTAACGGGCTGCTAATAGCTTCGTATTTTCTCACTACAGAGTGCTTTTGAGCACCTTAACTCATGAGAGAAACTGGTGGTGTGGTGAAAACTGAAGGCCTGGGAGTAGGGAAGGGGTCAGGTCTTTTGGGCTGCCCATGCTGCGTAGGCAACTGCTTGTGAGCTCTTGGGTAGAATGAGCTTGGAAGAGAAGAAAAGGAACATGAAGTTAAAAGGGCAGATCCTTTCCAGTAAACTCCTTTGGTGTCCTCAGAGAGGTAACAACCACGATCAACACCCAAAAGTTGCAGCCACCCCCTTCATTACTCTCATTGGCAGTATTTTTTAATCCGTTTACCTCTTGAGGATTCCCCAACCCCTGCTTGCCTCAAATCCAGAATCATTGCTACCTGCAATTGCCACCAGCTGGTAGACCAGACTCTGCACTTTCCACCACCTTTGAGTTTTCGTTCCCACTGTAGGCTTGCCTCCCTGCAGCCATCTACCACCAATGAACATTTCTTGAGCACCTACCATGTGTAAGGCCCTGTGTTTCCTTCCTGGCTATTACTCAGACCTTGCAATGTGTGGGGTTTAATTCACAAATGTGCCTCTAGTTATCTCACAGATGGAGACATATTTGTGCTATTTTTTCCATAAAAGGATATAACTTTCAACTGATGTGTATACCATGAAAGGATACAACTTTCAATCGTACACTTTTTTCAAAAAGTGTGCAAACACTGAAATGATCAATCATCCTGGCTTTCTCAGAACTGAGGGGTTTTCAGGGATGTTTTGATAAAAAAGGAGAGCCCTAGGCAAACTGGGATGGTTGGTTACCCTAGGATACTTACTGATTGCTTACTGTTTACCTAACATGACTTTAGGCACTGATGGGTTGCCTGTCAGGACAGCCTTAAATGAATGTCAGCGCAAGTGATGCTTTATGGTAAAAATGTGTTGGTAAATGTTTAACAACCATCTCTCTGGGTGAAGGGAAGGAGGATCCCTGATTTGCAGCATTTGCCACAATTTCTATGGTGTAAAAGCTCCCACCATGGCCAATTTCAAGCCACCAATCTGATGTCATTAAATGTGGAATAGAAAACAAATGCAGAGTAGAATATATAATTATTTAATATTTCCATCACACAGATGAAACTAACATGAATAACCTCAATAACATAGATAGTAAAAATGTAAAATAATTAGGAAGTGATGAATTTCGAGTATTTATTGCCTTTATTTTAATACAATTTACTTAATTGTAAGTTTATATAATTTATATAATTTAATTTTGAATAATGGCTTTGTTTAAAATAAACTTGCAAAATTCCTGAAAATTTAACCATCAACTTTCAACAGCCAGTACAAGTAAGTTCCAGCACATTTTCATCATATAGATATATCTCTTTCCTAGTGGTATGCCATAAACACCTGAAAATCCACCAATTAAAATTCATTTATTTGATCTCAGATCTACCTTTAGTGTACTAAAAAGTGAAAGACCAGGAATAAGGACACATAGATTTTAGTTGCAGTCTTATAAATTAGCTGTGTGACCTTGACCTATTGAGGCCCCAGAGTCTTCATCTGTAGAATAAGGAAGTTAGAAAATTGGTTTTCTTAAATGGCTCTTCCAGACATGTTTGCATGTGCGTGAATGTGTGTGTTTTCAGCTCCATTGAGGTATAACTGACATACAAAAAAACTGGACACATTTACATACACATTTTGATGATTTTCACTGGAATCATCATCAAAAACAAGATAATGAATATACCCATTATTATAAGAAGATTTATTTTTCCCTTTTGGAGGGCATCCCTTCCCCTCCCCAACCCTGTCCCCAAGTAACCACTGATCCATTTTCTGTCAATATAGAATGCTTTGAATTTTCTAGAATTTTATACAAGTAGAATCATGCAGTATTTACTCTTTTTTGTCTACCTTCTTTCACTCATTATATTCGAAGACATTCATATTGCTGCATGTATCAATAGTTTATTTCTTTTTATTTGCTGTATTTCATTTTATTGACGTAGCAGTTTGTTTATCCATTTGTCTGTTGATGGATATTTGAGCTGTTTCCAGGTGTTGGGTATTATGAACACAGCAGCCATAAACTTTCATGTATAAGTTGTTGTATAGACAAATGTTTTCATTTCTCTTGAGTAAATACGTAGGAATGAAATGGCTTGGTTGTATACTAAGTGAATCTTTTACATTGTGAGAAAATGACAAACTTTGTTCCAAAGTGGATGTACAACTTTACAGTCCTATCCAACAGCATGTGAGAGTTCGATATCGTAAATATTTAATATGGTCAATCTTTTTAATTTTAGTATTTCTAGTGGG
The DNA here is from genome assembly GCA_027257055.1 of Cephalopachus bancanus. Taxonomy (NCBI): domain Eukaryota; kingdom Metazoa; phylum Chordata; class Mammalia; order Primates; family Tarsiidae; genus Cephalopachus; species Cephalopachus bancanus. Next base: position 128,813 of record JAPVLO010000878.1, read on the forward strand.
TGTGTAGTAGTATCTCATTGTGGTTTTAGTTTACATTTCCCTAAAGAATAATGACGTTGAGTATCTTTTCATATGCTCATTTTAAAGTGTATATATTCTTTGGTGAAGTGTCTGTCCAAATCTTTGCCATTTCAAAAATTAGGCTTTCTATCATTTAATTATAGCTTTATATAAGTTCTTCATATATTCTAGATACAAGTAACCTGTCAGATATGGGTTTTGCAAATATTTTCTCCTAGTCTTCAGCTTGCTTTTTCCCCACAAATATTTGTAACAGTGACCTTTGAAGAGCAAAGGCTTTTAATTTTGATGAAGTTCAATTTATTGATTTCTTGAGTTCATAATTTAACACGTTTTATTAAATAAATATTGCCAAGCCAAGGTAACTCAAACTTTCTCCTGTGTTTTCTTCCCAACATTTGATAACTTCAGCTCTTATATTTTGGTTTATAATCTATTTTGAGTTACTATTTGTGAATAGTATGAAGAGTTGACAGCCATTCTTTTGCAAATGACCATCCAATTGTTCCAGCATCATTTGCTGGGAAATAGTATCCCTTCTCAGTAAAATTTGCTATGCCACCTTTGTCAAAATCAATTGTCCAGTTGAGTGTTGTATGAATGTCAATTAAGTCAAGTTTATTATTTGTGTTGTTCAAGTCTTCTATATTACTGATTTTCTGTCCCCTTGGTCTATCAATTATTGAGAGAGGTGTTGAAGTCTCTAAAATTGTGAATTTCTCTATTTCTCCTTAGGTTCGGACACACTTTTTTTAACTTCATGTATTTTGAATCTCTGTTATTAGATACATGCACAGTTAACATTTGTATATTCTTATGATGAATTAACCACTTTATCATGAAATGGCCCTCTTTATTTCTGTTTTGCAAACTACTTTCTCTAATAATAAGTCATTCTAGCTTTTTTTTTTTTTTTTTTTTTTGAGTTGGAGTCTCACTCTGTCGCCCAGACTGGAGTGCAGTGGCCGCTCCCGGCCACCGCAGCCTCGGCCTGCTGGGCTCCGGCGATCCTTCCGCCTCAGCCTTCCAAGTAGCTGGAATTACAGGCATGCGCAACCACGCCTGGCTGATTTTTTGATTTATTGTAGAGATGAGGTCTCACTGCCCAGGCGGGTCTCGAACCCGCGGGCTCAGGCAATCCACTCACCTCAGCCTCCCAAAGGCGCGGGATTACAGGCTGAGCCACCGAGCCTGGCTCATTCTAGCTTTTTAAAAATAATGTTAACATGGTATATCTTATCTTTTATTGCTTAACTTATTTTATTTTATTTTGAGTCGGAGTCTCACTCTGTCGCCCAGACTGGAGTGCAGTGGCCGCTCCCAGCCACCTCGACCTGCTGGGATCGAGGTGATCTTTCCGCCTCAGCCTTCCAAGTAGCCGGAATTACAGGCATGCGCTACCACACCCGGCTGATTTTTTGATTTATTGTAGAGATGAGGTCTCGCCTGCCCAGGCGGGTCTCGAACCCACAGGCTCAGGCAATCCACTCATCTCAGCCTCCCAAAGGTGCGGGATTACAGGCTAAGCCACCAAACCCGGCTTATTTGTGTTTTTATACTTAAGGTGTTTCCTATAGACAGCATATAAATTTGGGTCCTAATTTTTTCCCATTCTACCAACCTCAGCCTTTTAACTGTGTCGCTGTGAGATCACTAACTTTTTTTTTTTTAATTTTTATTTTAAAATTGTGGGGTACAATTCAGGGTTAAGTATACAAATATTCATTGTGCAGTTATTCTTGTTGATGACATGTGCCCCCTTCCCAGGCAGTTTCCCACTACTACCAACGCCAGCTGTCAGCGCCCCCACACCACTCTCCCCCCGCAGTTTCCTGCTACTGTCAATCCTTTTCTTATAGTATTACAATAGTTGTTCAGGGTCCACTTGTGATTGAGAACATGTGATACTCAGTTCTTTGTTTCTGTGAAAGATCACTCAGTATCAGAACTTAGACTCTAAGTTCTTCCAGGTTGCTACAAAGTTCGTGATTTTGTTCTTTATGGGCTGTGTAATACTCCATTGGAGACCACTAACTTTAATATTGATATAGTCCTGCTTAAATCTACCATCTTGTTTGTTTGTCCCAACTCTGCCTGTTATTCAATGTCTAAAAATTATTGTTGTTTCATATATTTGCTCAGTTTGAGTTGTTAAGATGGGGGAGAAAACATCCAGTGACTGTCACTCCATCATTGCTAGAAGTAGAAGCCCTCCAATTTTGTGTTTCTCATAGTGATTTATTGTTCTCTATATTATGGATATTAGTTTTGTGATTTATAAAAGGGGACACCCTCAAAAAACCCTGGAATTATCTTTTGGAGGGCAAGTCTCTTGTAGTACACTCAGTCAAATGATCAACCAAAGTTTTTATCTGGAAGTTTTGAGAAGGCTGCTTCACAATTTGTGGAAGAAATGTTCTGAGTTGTGGCAAACACGTGACTGGTTCTTCCACCAAGACAACACATCTGCCCACACCACACTGAGTGTTCAGCAGTTTTGGAACAACAATGGCATGGCCCCCATGCCCCATCCTCCCTGTTCACCTGATCTGCCCTGAGCAACTGTTTTTTGGTTTCCCCAGGTGAAAAAGGTCCTCAAAGGAAATGCATATGTGGAAGAGCTGAAACAAAAAACGACAGAAGCACTAAAAAGCATCAAAATTGATGAGCTCAAAAACTGTTTAGAGCAGTGGAAACAGTGTCTCAATAGGTGTGTTGCATCCAATGGAGACAACTTGGAAGGTAACTAAAGTTTAAACATGCAAGAATACACAATTTTTATAGATAAATTCTGGTTTGTTGGGGTTCCCCTTCGCATGTATGCCACATATGTATTTCCAGTTTATCACTAGTCTTTTAAGTTAGTCTTAATTTTATTTAGGGTGTATTTTTCCTTTTTTTTTTTTGAGTCAGAGTCTCACTCTGTCACCCAGGTTGGAAAGCAGTGGCACACTCATGGCCACTGGAGCCTCAATCTGCTGGGCTCAGGCGATCCTTCCACCTCAGCCTTCCAAGTAGCTGGAACTACAGATGCACATCACTATGCTTGGCTAATTTTTTATTTGTTTTAGAGATGAGGCTTTGCCAAGTTGCCCAGGCTGGTCTTGAACACCTGAGTTCAGGAAGTCCTCTTGTATTGGCCTCCCAAAGTGCTAAGATAGCAGGTGTGAGCCACCACGCCCAGCTGGGTATATTTTTTCATACAGAGGTTTTTAACTTTGAGGTTATCAAATCTTTCCTTCTTTTCCTTTGGTTTTTTATGTCATGCTTATAAATCCCTGTCCTATACTTTGTTCTAAATCATTGTGTTTTAAAAGAAGAAAAATAATTCTTCAATATGTTTGAGTTTTATTTTTAACATCAATTTTATTCATTAAAAAGTAATACATGCACATGGTAAAAATGTCAAGTAGAACAGAGGGCTATAAATGAAACATTCCTTTCATCTTCTTCCCATTGCCCCTGCTTGCCAAATTCCTCTTGCCAGAGGTAATCACTGTTAGCAGTTTCTTGTATATATCTTTCCATAGATTTTTTTTTGATACACACATACACATGCACATATATCCTTTTGTACACAAACTGGATACACACACACTTCTGCAATATTTCATTTAATATTATATGCTTGAGTTCTTAATTTGACTAAGTTTTATCAGATGTTTACCAGACTGACAGAGGGACTGGGACAGTCAGCATGGTAGGGGAAGTGCACAGGAAAAGGCATATTCATTTCTGTAAAGCCAATACTTAGCACAAAATCCAACACATGATAAATGTTCAATAAATATGTTAAATAACTAAAGGAAAAAGAGAACTTAAGAAACGGGAGAAAAACTGCTATTTTGATCATTCTTCTCAGGACAGACCTGGTCTCTTTACTGAGCATTATCATCTCCCAGGGCAGCATGCATCAATACATGATGTTGGATGAAGACATGGAACAACTGGGCTCTTCTACAAACTCTCATGTGGAATAACTTACCACTGTATGTCTCTCCTCCCACTACCTCCAGCATATACATTTGGTTCAAATGCACAGCTCACAGTGACTACACAGCAAGAAAATCTAGGAGCTCAAAGACTATACAGCTGAGTCACACTACAGGTGGAAACTCGTACAAATAGCTACAATTCATTGGTGCCTACTATGGGAAAGTCATCATGTTGGGAAACAGCCCAGCAAGGTTAGTATTAATATATCCCTATCTTATACATAAGAAAACTGAGGTTCCAGGAATCCAAGTGAAATATTCAGGGTCACACAGCTAGTTAATAGCTTCTAGAGACAACTTTACACTTTAATAAGGTCGGCCTACTTTCTGCTAATTCCACATGACATTTCGCTCCTATTTCACGGACTTTGGGCCATTTCCTTGCCTGGCATTTCCTTTCTCCACTTGCCTCATCTGTTGTTTTGTGCAAGCTAGGCAGAGATAGAAATAAGGTTGTGTAGGATGCGTGCTAGGCTATGCAAACTGCTGTCAGACATGAAGACTGAGGCTGTTTTTGGAGTTCATAAACAAATACAAACATACTAGGAAGGTATTAAAAGTTCAAAAAGGGAACTGAGACTGGGCACTAGAGAGTACCCTCAAAAGTCTAGTATTATGAATACTGTGGCAGTTCAAGAAATTCTAGTGCAAACATTTATTTTTCCCTAGGCTCTTTTGGCAAGCTGCTCACAAACACAGTCCTATTGTCCTGCAGTCTTAAAGCCACCGGCCACAATATCTTTACCTATCTCAATCCTACTCATTCTTCAAATCCCATATCAAGTCTCACCTGCTCCACGAAGTCTTTCCCTAACAGTCCAGCTCATTCTTCTTTCATGAATTACAAGTTTATTTAAAATCAGCACCATAAGATATAACATGTGTTTGTATACTCTCCTGTCCTTTGTCCGTCAACCATTTCAAATATCCTGTTTCTTTAAGTGGACTCATTCATGTGTGTTTTTTCTATTGTTTCCGCAGGGATAGTATGAGTGGATTCCAGTCTTAACTATCCCTCTAATGAGCTGTGTGACCTGCAGCTAGTCACAACCTCTCTGAGCCTCATCTTCCCACCTTTGAGGGTTCTTGTAAAAGCATAATGACATTTTAACATAATATATGAATGTAAGATATTATTGCTGAAGACATTTGAACTATGATGCTTTTGTCTTTTACATTCTACTTTGCGGATGGTTCAATGTATCAACAGTAAATCACCATTGCTTGTTTCACATTAGCATCCTTAGCAAAAGTTAACAGCTTGGAAAAATAATACTGCACAACTGCTAAAGACAGTGCCAGATGGAAGAGGTCTATATGTAGTCAATTTAGGGGTTCTCCTTGGAAACTACCAAGTGATTCCAGGCTTGCTCATTTTTAAAGCTTCCATCTTCCTAAATGTATCTTCACGTAAATGATCAGTATCAATACTGTAAAAAAGGGGGGAAAATCTTGCATTAAGTCAAGCCAAGAAATGACTGCAGTAGTTTTCTTATTCCCAAGGATATGAATCCTATTCACACACTTGCTCCATGGCACCACTCAGTTACTTTATCCACTTGGTTATCTACCTCCTCTGTCAACCTGCGCTCCTTTCTTTGAGTCTCAAAAATTTACATGCTTAACTTCCTCTTGAACTCTCACTCCTGTCCCTCCCTGACTTGTCCAAGGTCCTGCTCCACTAGTCTATTAGTTCTTACTCTTATAGTTATAAACCTCTTCCTCTTTCTGGGCTCATTTCTCTCAGTCTACACACTTGTCTGTCTCAAAGCAAGAAAAAAAGAGAAAGAACTCCCTACTTCCTCCAATCCCGCAACTCCTTCAACCTACAACCCCAAATCTCTTCACAAATTTCTTGAAAAAGTAATTCTCCGCTCTTTTCTTCTACTTTCTTATCTTTCATCTCTTCAAGTCATCATAATATGGTTTCCAGCCCTACCACACCACTAAAACAGCCCTTGACAAGTACATTTATGACTTCCAAATTGCTAAATCCAATGGACACTTTTTAGTGCTCATTCTATTGGACCTCTCTGCTGTATTTGATACTGTTGAGAACCATTCTCTCCTGGTTCTCTCCATGGGTTTTCCTTTTCATGCCTACCTTTTAAAATTTAGTACTGCCCAGGATTTATTCCCCAGAGATATTCCTCAGAGGTTTTTCTCTTCTTAATCTTCCCAGTGAATCGCATCCCACTGTCAAGGCTTTAGCTATCACTTCTAAGTAGATGATCACTTCCCAAAGCACACTCCTACATCCAACTGTCTACCTACTATAAAACTTCCTAAATGTCCCCCCAGGCTCTTCAAACTCAGTATGTGTATCCCTGATTAAAAAAACAAAAACAAAAACAAATCACTGACTATGAAAGAAAGTACAAACTCTTTCAAATGTGCAACAAGGTGTGGTTTTAAGTTTTTAATGGATATAAGCTAATCTTTATCTAGCAAAGTGAAATGAGTGACCCTGTTAGTTATGTAATTGTAGGGTAAGTAAATATTTAATGGCATACAAGTGTAAAAAGACCTTTAGAACTTTTTGAGTGACTTAGCAAAAGCTGTCTTACCTCCTGATATATACAATTCACTGCTGGGGAGAAGGTGGGTCAATTTGCTTAGGAAGCCCAGAAGTCTTCTGGGAGTTAAGAGACCAGTTATTCTCAACCTCATTTTTCCAAGTTTAGAATTAGGAACATGCATGAGGATGAGAGAGTGTCATCCAAAGCCTATTGCCTGGGAAAGGCACCAAAACCCCTAAAATAAAATTACCTTGAAGAAAGAGGAAGGCAAAAATGGTGGTCCTGGCTCAACTCAAGGATACACATCTTTGTAGGTAAAGGCAGGATTCAGCATATGTATACCTGTAGCTGATTAAAGGGGCTCCTCTAGATCCAGCCATCCTGATATATATGCACTTTGCAGAACAACAACTGCACGTTTGGGTGCAGACTAAAATATCTGTAACTTTGGAGCCCAAGTATAATGACACTGCAGGGCTGGCAGGGATCCTGGACCAGCCAGGGCAATACTATCCAGTCCCCAAGCTTCTGTTGCACTGTTGAGACTCAGTTCTGAAGCTCAACCCCATATAGCAGCAAGAAATAGCAACAGTTGATTGATTCTCTATCTAACTTTGAAAGCTAAATTAGCCCCAAATATGGGGCCAGTTTTGGAAAGGTGGGGTGAGGTGAGGTCTCAAAGTATATTACTATTAGAGCATGTGAAAGAGAGAGATGACTAAATTTGCACTGAGAATTCTACTAACAGGTTTTACTTATCACACATAGTATACAAGGTACTGACTACGTCTTCAGTCTCATTTCTTGACACACTCTGTTTTGTACTTTATGTTACAGCCAATACCAAACTTTCTGGAGATTTCCTATCTTTATCCCTATCAAGTACCATAGACCATGCTGTTTATTGTCTAGGTATTTTTGCTCATTTTATCTCCTAAGTCCAGATCACCCTTTTCCATTTTCACTCCCATTGCCCCTGGGTGCAATCCAAAGACTCAACTTAGGTGGTCGTTGCTCCAAGAAGCCTTTTCTGACCTTCTTGGACTGGGTTAGTTGTATTCTGCCATGGAACCCTTAATACCTCATGATTACATCATTGCTTTAATCAGTTTATGTGTCTCTACTACTAGGTACACTGGTCCTTGAAGAGTACAGATAATGTCTCATGTATTTTATTCATTTTTGTCTCCCCAGTACCTGGCACATTTGCCTGCCACATAAAAGATATTCAGCAAGTGACTGTGAAATGAATGAATGTGAGCTTTTTCACTCTGAGGACACAACCTCTTCTTTCCCCTTGACTTTCTGAATGTTTAGATACTTAGTCTTTATTGAACATATTATTATTATTATTTTTTGAGTTGGAGTCTCACTCTGTTGCCCAGACTGGAGTGCAGTGGCCGCTCCCAGCCTCGACCTGCTGGGCTCCCGGCGATCCTTCTGCCTCAGCCTTCCAAGTAGCTGGCATTACAGCGCGCGCTACCATACCCGGCTAATTTTTTGATTTATTGTAGAGATGAGGTCTCACCAAGTTGCCCAGGTAGGTCTCGAATCCGCGGGCTCAGGCAATTCACTCACCTCAGCCTCCCAAGGCGCGGGATTACAGGCTGAGCCACCGAGCCCAGCTTGAACATATTATTAACTGTTTCTTTGTCTTGCCCTCTAGATGCTCTAAATTACTAACTTGTGTCCTATATGTAGTTACTATATGTAAAGAACTGTGCCAGGAAGTTTACAAGAGAAAATACAATGAGGAATAAAATTCAGACCCTGTATTCAAGCTGCTCTTAGAAAACAATCTTTTTCTAGTTTTTCCAATTTTCATAGACAATTGTCCCCTTCTAGGCAGTTCCTCTGGATTTACTCTTCTCCAGTCCATGACACAAAATCATCCATATTTTCCTCTCACTTTACTTGAGTAAGTATATATTTATATTGTTTTTTTCTGATATACATTCTAACATTCAAAATTTCTTTGAGGTTAGCAAATTGTGACTACTCTGTGTTTGTGTCCTTTATTTTGCATTCAACGCTATTATTATATACTGGTATCAACTTGTTGATTGACAATTTATAAAAGTTTGAAGGTTGGACTGAAAACACAACGGAAGCATACTGGTTAAAAGACAACCTTAATTGGTTGCATCTCTCTTGCAGAGAGCTGCCCTAAATAGAGACAGGGGAACCAGCAGGTGCCACGTGGAGCCTGAGGAACCCCAGCTCCCAGGTGCCCCATGCCAGGGCTGCTGACCCTCCACAGAGAGGCTCAGCAGGAAACACTGTTGGGGTGGTCTGTGCAGCATGGGACATTTCCCTCCCCAGCCGGGGAGAAGCAACCAATTCAGGAAAGTTTCTGTGGTGCTGGCAGCCACTGTGACCCTAGGTCAGGGCTGTAGATGCAGCTTGCCCAAGGGGGACCATTTATGGTAACCATGTCCCTTCTCATGGATCTAAGAGATGGGGCACCTCTGCACAGCACAGTAGTGGCAGTGGCCCCACCCACGTGCAGACAGAGGAAGAAATAACACTTCACTCCTTCCCTTCTATCCCTGGGCAAAAGAGGCGGCCCTGCCCAGATAGGAGGTGGCCACTCCACATACCCAAGAGCACCTGAGCCAGAGTAGAGCCACAGGGCTCTACCTGGCTGCTTATCAATCCTGCTGACAAGTGGTCTGGGTAGGAGAACACTGCTAGAGCTCCAGTTATGGCCCCTTTTGCCTGTCCCAGAGGGAGGGAACACCCTTCCTACCAGTGAAACAGTTTCAGGTGGTTTCCCCCCAAGGTCACCACCATTCCTGCCACTGCTACCCCACCACCACCCCCACACAAAGGTGGCCAGAGGAGAGAGAACTGGCAAAAACAAAAACAAAAACAACCCACAAATGGTCACACCAACAATAGCAACCTCATATACCTGAAAAAACAACAAAACAAAAACAAGGAGTCTGCCCTTACAGGTGAGGAAGAACCAGCAATTAAACACCAGCAATCCCCACAGCCTTAGTGAGTAGATACCCACAAAAAAGCTTCTCATGTCCAAAGCAATGGAACCCATTCAGAACAACTGGACCCTGATGACAAACACAGAATTCAGACTGTGTACTGCAAAGACACTCAATGAGATCCATGAGAAGGTAGACACACAGATCATCCAGGCCACAAAAACAGTGCAGGACGTGAAAGCTGAGCTGGCCAGTATAAGAAAGGACCAATATAAACTCTTGGAAGTGAAGAATTCTTTCCTGGAATTTCAAAACACAATAGCAAGCTTCAACGGCAGAATTGACCAGGCAGAGGAAAGAATCTCAGAACTTGGTGATCAAATTATTGAACTAACCCAATCTGCTAAAACAAGCAGGCTTAGGAAGAATGAGTGATGCCTATGAGAGGTTTGGAATTATTTAAAGAGACCAAATCTAAAGTTGCTTAACATCACTAAGAGAGAAGGGGAAACTGAGAACACTTTAGAAGAAGTCTTCCAAGATGTCACCCAAGAAAAATGTCCCTATCTCACTAGGAAGATGGCCATGCAGATGGAAGAGATTTAGAGAACTCACACGAGGTAATACGCAAGAAGACCACTGCCAAGGCATATAATCTGTCTCATCAAGGTGAGCATGAAAGAAAAAATCCTAAAGGCAGCTAGAGTGAAGGGAAATACCACCTACCAAGGAAGATCCATCAGAATTGCAGCAGACTTCTTAGCGGAAACCTTACAAGCCAAAAAGGACTGGGGTCCCATCTTTGACATTCTTAAAGAAAAGCACATCAGCCAAGAATTTCCTATTCCTCCAAGCTAAACTTCAGTAATGAAGAAGAATTAAAATTCTTCCCAGACATTTGATCCATAAGAGAATAGCTACCTCCATACCAGCCCTTCAGGAGATGCTTAGGAAAGTTCTAAGCATGGAAACAAAATAATGGTTCTACTCATCGCAAAAGAACAGGCAAGCACAGAGTTTACAGACCAACAAATCAACTACAAAACCTAAAAAACAAAGCAACCTCTTAGTAGCAATATGACAGTAACAAAACCCCATCTAACAATAATTAACTAAAATGTGAACAGACAGAATGCACTACTGAAAAGGAACAGGGTGGCAAACGATAAAGAACCATGATCCATCCTTCTGTTGCCTTCAGAAACCCAACTCACTGCATATGACACCCACAGGCTCAAGGTAAAGGATTGGAAATCATCTTCCAGGCAAATAGAAAACAAAAGACACTGAAGGACACTACATAATGATATTAATAAAAGGCTCAATCCATCAGCAAAAAATATCCATCTTGAATATATACACACCTAACCTATGAGCACCGAGATTTAGAAAACACTTGCTAATTGAACTAAGAGAGAACATAGATAGCTATACAATTATAGTCAGAGACTTCAATACCCTGCTAATAGCCCTAGACAGGCCGTCAAGGGAAAAAACTAAAAAGAAAATCTAGAACACTACTTGACACTAGACCAATTGAACCTGATAAACATCTACAGAACACTTCACCCAACAACCACAGAATATACATTCTCATCAGCACATGAAACATACTCCAAGATCAACAACAGACTCAGACATAAATCAAGTATGAACAAATTTCAAAAGGTCAAAATCATACTAAACATCTTCTTAGACCACAGTGGAATAAAAATAAATATCATTACCAATGGGAAGCCCCCAAAACACACAAATACATGGAAATCAAACAACATGATTCTGAATGACTTTTGGGTTAACACAGAAATGAAGGCAGAAATAAAATTTCTTAGAAACAAATGAAAACAAATATATAACACACCAAAACTCTGGGATACTATAAAAATGGTGCTGAGGGGGAAGTTTATAAAATTGCACATGCATATCAAAATAGAGGGATCTGAATTAACATTGCACCTAAGAAATCGGGAAAGACAAGGGCAATCTAACTGCAAATCAGAAAAATTGAAATTATTAAAATAAAGTCACAATTTGATAAAATAGGGACCAAAAAAATCACACAAAGGATCAACAAGATGAAAAGCTGGTTCTTTGAAAGGATAAATGATTGACAGACCCCTGGCCTGATTAACCAAAAAAAAAAAAAAAAAAAAGAGAGAGAGAGAGAGAAAATTTGAATAAACTTAATTAGAAATGCAAAAAGGCCATGTTACAATGATCCTAAAGAAATACAAAGATTATCAGTGATTACTATGAACAACTGTATGTGAATAAACTAGAAAATCTAGAGGAAATAGAGGAATTCCTGGTATCACATACTCTCCTAAGAATAAAATAGGAAGAAACTGAAACCAAAAACAGACCAATAACAAATCCAAGAAAATGACTCAGTAATAAGAAACCTCCCCACCAAAAAAAAACCCTGGACCAGATGGTTTTTCAGCTGAATTCTACAAGACATACAAGGAAGAGCTGATACCAATCATACTGAAAGTAGTCCAAGCAATCAAGAAGGAAAGAATGCTCCCTAGCTCATTCTATTAAGCCAATATTTCCCTGACACCCAAAAAATGGTAAAGACCCAACAAGGAAAGAAAACTACAGGCCAATTTCCCTAATGAACATAGGTGCAAAAATCGTCAATGAGATTCTAGCAAATCATATCCAACAGCACATTTCAAGGATCATCTATCATGACCAGATGGGATTAATCCCTGGGATGCAGGGCTGGTTCAACATACTCAAATCAGTAAATGTAATCCATCACATAAATAGGTGTAAAACCAAGAACCACATGATTATCTCATTAGACACAGAAAGAGCATTCAATACAATCCAACATCGTTTTTTGATAAAAACTCTCAAATACCTAGGCATTGAAGGAACATTCCTAAAATAATAAGAGCCATCTATGAGAAACCTGTGCAGCCAACATATTTAATGGGCAGGAACTTAAAGCATTCCCCCTGGGAACTGGAACAAGACAAGGATGTCCACTTTTACCCCTCCTGTTCAACATAGTACTGGAAGTCCTAGCCGAAGCAATCAAGTAGGCAAAATAAATTAGAGGTACCTAAATAGGAAAAGAAGGAGTTGAATTATCCCTCTTTGCAGATGTGGTTCTATATGTAGAAAACTCTAGCAAGTCTGTGAAAAACCTCCTACAATGATAAATGACTTTGAGAATGTCTTGGGATACAAAATCAATGCACAGAAAACAGGTACATTTCTATACACCAACAAAAAGCAGGCAGAGAACTAAATAAAAACATAATCTCATTCACAATAGCCACAAAATATAAAATACCTTGGCATTCATCTAACCAAAGAGGTGACCTTTACAATATCACCTTCAAAACACTGCTCAAAGAAACTAAGGATGAAATAAAGGATCAGAAGGAACATTATTGACAAGATGTTCATTCTACCCAAGACAATCTACAGATTCAACACAATCCCTATCAAATTACCAGCATCATTTTTCACAGACCTAGAAAAGACAAGACAGTAAATCCCCTACATACAAACCTTCAAGTTGTGAACTTTCAAAGATGCAAACATGTGTTCACATGTCCAACCACATAAGTTAGTTCACGTGTCTTGCATACATGTGTGCCTCCTCTACAAATGGTTGTGCTTTTGTGTTCTTTACTGTACAGTACTGTATATTTAGTTTTTAAGTATTACATATGAGAAAAGTATTATAGATCTATTACAGTACTGTACTATATAGCAGATTGTATTAGTTGGGAACCTAGACTAACTTTGTTGGACTTATGAACACACTCTCAAAATGGCACTCATTCGTATGTAGGGGACTTACTGTACAGAAATTCATATGAAAGCAAAAAAAAGACCCCGGATAGCTTAAGCAATCTTCAGCAAAAAGAACAAAGCTGGAGGCATCACATTCCCAGACTTCAAACTATATTACGAGGCTTCAGTAACCATGACAGCATGGTATTGGTACAGGAATAGACACACAGACCAATGGAACAGGACAGAGAATTCAGAAATAATACCACAGACCTTCAACCAACTCATCTTCAACAAAGTCGACGAAAACAAACATTGGGGAAAGCAAAGCATATTCAGCAAATGGTGCTGGGAAAACTGGATAACCACATGAGAAAATGAAACTGGACCCTTACCTATCACCATATACAAAGAATTAACTCAAAATGGATCAAAGACTTAAACGTGAAACTTCAAACTATAAGAATCTTAGAAAAGGTCAAACACGGTGGCTCACACCTATAATCCAAGTACTTCAGGCTGAAGCAGAAGGATTGCTTGAGCCCAGAAGTTTGAGACCAGTTTGAGCAACATAGCAAGGCCTCATCTCTACAAAAAAAAATTAGCCAGGCACGGTGGTGGGCACCTGTAGTTCCAGCTACTTGGGAGACTGAGGCAGAAGGATCACCTGATTGTGCCACTGCACTCCAGCCCGGGTGACACTGTAAGACTCAAACTCAAAAAAAAGAAAAAAAAAAAGAATCTTAGAAGAAAACTTAGGGAATACCCTCCTGGACATCAGAGTAGGCAATGAATTCATGGCCAAATCCTCAAAAGCAAATGCAACAAAATTTAAAATTGACAGGTGAGACCCTATCAAGCTGAAAAGTTTTTGCACAGCAAAAGAAACCATCAAGAGAGTATAAAAACAACTCATGGGAGGGGAAAATATTTGCAAGCTATGCATCCAACAAAGGCCTAACATGCAGGATCTACAAGGAACTCAAATGAATTGACAGAAAAAAAGCAAATAACCCCATTAAAAAGTGATCAGAGGACACGAACAAATACTTCACAAAGGACACTGAAGCAGCCAACAAACATGAAAAAATGCTCAGCTTCACTAATCATCAGATAAATGTACATCAAAACTACCATGAGATACTACCTCACATCAAACAGGATGGCTATCATTAAAAAGTCAAAAAACAAGTGTTGATGAAGCTACAGGGGGAAGACTTCTATACTGTTGGTTAGAATGTAATCTAGTTCAACAATGTGGAAAGCAGTGTGGTGTTTTCTCAAACAATTAAAAATTGAGCTACCATGCAATCCAGCAATACCAATTCTGGGAATATACCCAGAGAAACGAAAATCACTCTACCAAAGAGACACCTGCGTGGACACACACACACACACACACACACACACACACACACACACACACACACTGCTGCACTACTCACAATAGCAAAAATATGAAACCAACCCAGATGCCCATCGACAGTGGACTGGTTAAAGAACATGTGGTATATATATATACAACAGAATACTATGAAGCCATAAATAATAAAATAATGTCCTTTGCAGCAACATGGATGCAGCTGGAGATGATCACTCTAAGTAAACTATCACAGAAATGAAAAATTGAATACCACATGTTCTCATTCATAAGCAGGCCCTAAACTTTGGGCACATGAGCACACAAATGGGAACAACAAACACTGGGCACCGCTAAAGGAGGAAGGGATGGAAGAGGACTAAGGGGCAAATAACCACCCAATGGATACTCTGTCGACTACTGGGGGAAAAGCAGGCTCACTAGAAGCCCAAACCTCACCTGCATGCAATTTACTTATGTAGCAAATCCTCATATGTACCCCATAACTCTAAAATAAAAATAAATTAATTAACTTAAGAATAAGATAAAATTAAATTCAAAAAATAAAATGAAAATAAAAACTCGGCAACAGAGATGTTAGTATATTTTTTAAAAAAGACAAAGCATGTGAGAAATAGGAAATGGCATAATTTACAATTAATAAAACATTGGCATGCCATCACCAGCAAAATAATTTCTCCTTGCTGCTATTTAGGACTTTAACAGCAGCATATACACTGTGGAGTGCTACTATGTTCAATTACTCCACATTTAAAGAAATGTTAAGATTGCTTATTGAGCTTATCTCAACTTATTGATAATAAAGATTCCGTTTACTTCTTTTTGAGAAAGACACCATGGAGATCTCTAACCCCTGAGGCTTATCATGTTGTAAATAATTCCCTCTTCTTGGGCAGTATCACCACACTCTTGGCCCTTTGAAGCTAACAGACTTCACTTTGCTAGTAAAGAACCAGCTTCTGTTTTAGTCAAACTTGTAATCAGGCCTTTATGCTGTTTTCATTTATGTTTCAATCCATCAAATTGGCTTTGGAATGTGGAATTTTTGCACTCAGCCTTTAGTTTCCATTATGCGTTCCAGTTCTGGATGCCAAAAACAAATGGCCATTTGGCCACTGGTTAGCTGCCAACAGAACATAGCTGTATTCTAATTAAGAATTACTTTGTGTGTCATGCTAGTCTGCTAAGTTGGCAGATAGACATTGACCAGAGAGGATCAAGACCTCCACCCTCTGTAATTATACCATCATAGTTTCATCCCCTTGAGTGCTGAAGATTCTCAAAATGTATACATTAAGCCCTCTAGCAGTTAATGCAAATGAAAATGAATAGAGCCTAACATTTATGGAGTAATTCCTATGTGCCACAGGTTGTACTTGGTACATTCATAATTGCTGTCTCAATTCAATCCCTATAATAACCTTAAGTAGACAGGTTCCAGCATTATCCCCATTTTACAGATAAGGATACTGAGGTTAAGTAAGTATGGTCACATAGTTAATAGATGCTAGATTTGAGCCAGACCTAGTAAAATCTAGATCCTATGCTCTTTTGCCTATACCACGTTGCTTCCCTTAGCAGTGAGATATAGAGCTGCCTGTTCCTTGCTTCTCTACCTGCCTCTGTGTCCAAGGAAGATAGGACTATTGGTAATTTCACTTACTTTACTTGTAAAGTAATGTAGGCTTAACCTGCTCTATTTTTCTTCTCTTTACTCTCTGCATTCCTGTCTTAACCCCTTCCTTTCCACTTTACCCATCACAGTGACTTACTAGAATGTCTGAAGTTTACATATTGGATGAATCAATGCATCACATAGCATTTGCACTCCAAAATCCTTGAGGTCATTTCCACTTAAGTCTAGCAATGTTAAGTTCTCATTTCTGTTAAGGACAGAGGCGAGGACTCCACAGCACGCATCTGTGAGATGACAGTCTGCTAACCTATGAAAGATTGGAGATTCAAGAAGGTAATCAGTTTTATCCCAAGTTCCCCAGTGGCCCTCCCTTTCATATACAGCCTAGAACAAAAGTCCAGTAGAAAAGGAGTCCCCAGCCGGGCTCGGTGGCTCAGCCTGTAATCCCGCGCCTTTGGGAGGCTGAGGTGAGTGGATTGCCTGAGCCCGCGGGTTCGAGACCCGCCTGGGCAGCGAGACCTCATCTCTACAATAAATCAAAAAATCAACTGGGCGTGGTAGCGCATGCCTGTAATTCCGGCTACTTGGAAGGCTGAGGCGGAAGGATCGCCAGAGCCCAGCAGGTTGAGGCTGCGGTGGCCGGGAGCGGCCACTGCACTCCAGTCTGGGCGACAGAGTGAGACTCCAACTCAAAAAAAAAAAGAAAAGGAGTCCCCGTGCGCTTACCATAAGGTCTGTAGTTTACAGCAGGGATGCTTTAACCCGTCACACAGCACCAACAAGCCCTCATCCCCTAAGGCATTGTCACTGAGGTCAAGGTCTCTCAGGTGTATATTGGTGTAGAGGGCATTGCACAAATCTTGACAGCATGCCCCTGTCAAGTGACAGGTCCACAATCTGCCAGGAAGTAAGATAGACAGGCTGGCATCAATTCATCAGCATTAGGTTAAAGTATTGTTTGCACATTAGAAAATCAGCATCATATTTTAAAAAATCCCTTGGGCCTGGGCCAGGCAGAAGTTGTGGGGAAAGGATGATTTATTCTTGCTAAATTATTTAGTTTTCCATTTATTGCTTCCTTAGAGATTTAATCAACAGGCCGAAAAATATTCATTTAATCTTGGGAGTTGCTGAAACACCAGGAAACTTTGCCTGTGGCTACAGTCCATAATACTTACGCCAGATCCTTTAACTGACAGTCAGGTCGTTTTAATCCTTCACATAGCAATTTCAGTCCCAAATCTTCAATTTTGTTATTAATTAGAAGCAGCCTTGTCAGGCTCTGGGTGGAGCTCAGGACTTGGGCGAGGGGCTCACAACAAGCTGCAGAGAGGGAACATTCGGAAAGCCTAGCGGGATGGGGACACCAAAGTGGTCGTTATTTATGGCAGCTGGGAATCCCACTGGCCCTCAAATTCCAATTCCCATGAGAAAGTCAACGACAAGCAGATACTTACACAAGATTCTCAATTATACCCTTTGCATACTGCAGACCTTTGCAGAGATACTGTACTCCTGTGTCCCCCAGGGCATTGGCAAACACAAACAGCTCTTTTAAAGTCTGACTCACTTGCAAGAAAGAAGAGAGCTCCACACAGCTGGCATCTGTGAGGTAACATGTGCTCAAGCTACCCAGAGAAAAAGAAAAGAAAAATCAACCACTGCCATAATTTTGGCTTCCTAGGAATGTCTGCCAGTCTCCCCACTTAGCTAAACCCTAGTGATCCTTTAAGTTCCAAGTCCTTCCCTACCTCCTTCACAGAATCTCCTGAGGTCTCTAGCCCCCAGTGACCTCCTCCTCTTCCCTGGGCTCATCTGGCATTTCTAAATGATTCCACAGTATTTGGCACATGTCTGTGTGTCCTTAAAGGCAGCTTTGTCATTTGTAGAACTTCTGATAACTCCACCCACATCAAGCCCAATGTTGGGTACATTCTTTATATAGTTAACATTTAATTGATGTCATTCTGGTAAACACATACAGCTGTGGTATATTGAAAAGAACATAAGATTTGGAGACATTTTAGAGTCACATCCTGACTTATTAGCATTTTGATTTTGGAAAAGCCATTTTTCTTCCTGATTCTCAGTTCCCTCATCTGTACAAATGGGAATCAGAAAACCCGCCTTATATGGTAAGGAATGAATAAGGCGAGATAACTTCTGGCAAGCACCAAACACATTACAGGCACTCAGCAAGTTCAGTAGCCATAAGATGATACCAGATAGTTCTACGAAACGTACTCTAGTTTCTCCACTTTACAGTTGGAATGTCTGAGACCCTCACAAAGATACTTCACCCCTATGTCCCCCAGGGGATTCTCACTCAGGTCCAGCTCAGTGAGGTGTGGGTTACAAATGAGAACAGAGGCAAGATACTTGCAAACAGCCTCTGAGCTTTCCGGGAGAAGGCTAGCACACAACCTGGGAAAAAATGTACAGAGACAGAATTGGCCACTTTTTAGTGAACTACTCACACTCTATCCACAATACTTCATGAGCAAAGAAAATAAACACTCACAGACACAAGACCTCCCCCAATCTTGAGCATGTCACAGTCCCTTATCCCCCATGGTAAGAACACTTCCATAACAATGTATCCCACTATGGAAACTCAATAAATGTTGACTGTCTGAGAAAAGAAAAAATTGGGAGGAAATATTAAGATGACTTAATCTCATTTTAAACCCCTGTATGAAGTCAATACTCTATCTCATATCTTCTTTCAAATCCCAGTGGGAAAATTCTATAATCATCCTTCGTAAATTTTATGGTCAAAGGTCTTTGTTTTCCTCTTATCTAACTGTCATTATTTATTTGCCATCCTAAGAGAGATCCAGTCCATCATCATCATTCACATGACATTCTTTCTTTGGTACAAAGAGTGGTTTTTACTGATGTCCCTGGCTTCTCAACCTCTGTTTCTTCACATTAACTTGTCCAATTCCCTGAACCATTTCCTATCAACTTTTTCTTCCATCATTTTCAAGAATTTCAAGATATACAATATAACCATTGAATCTAATTTTTTCTTGACTTACCAGACTCCAAACAGTCTTGAAGAAAGCTCATAAGGAGATGTATTTATAATTCTCCAATTTAAAGTGTTTAAATACAGGTACTTTGCATAAAATGAGTTTCCAAAGTGGATTTTACAAAACTTTCATGCTAAAGAGCATTTGCTTTAAAATACCCCACATATATATGTAATAGTTAATTTTACAGTCAATTTAGCCAGGCCACAGTACTCAGATATTTTGTCAAACATTATTTGAGATGTTCCTGTAAAGGCACTTTTTAGATGAAATTAGTATTTTAATCAGTAAACATTAAGTAAAGCAGATTACCCTTCATAACACGGTTTGGCCTTATCCAGTAAGTTGAAAGCCTTAATAGAAAAAGACTGACTTCCTCAGAAGAAGAGGGAATTCCACTAGCAGACAGTCTTCAGGCTTAAACCACAACACTGGTTCTTTTCCAGTTCTTCTCCAGCCTGTCAGCCCACCCTGCAGATTTTGGACTTGCCAGCCTCTGTAACTGCATGAGCCAATTTTAAAAAATAAACTTCATCTCTCACTCTATGTATGTGTATGTACACACACACACATATACACACATATAGCCTATTAATTTTA
Source organism: Cephalopachus bancanus (assembly GCA_027257055.1). Taxonomy (NCBI): domain Eukaryota; kingdom Metazoa; phylum Chordata; class Mammalia; order Primates; family Tarsiidae; genus Cephalopachus; species Cephalopachus bancanus. The sequence continues at coordinate 148,698 of JAPVLO010000878.1, forward strand.
TTTCTCTACAGAACCCTAATACATAAAAGGGAGAACCCAAAACAACTGGAATTTGCTTATATAAAATTGTGTATTTATTCTTACATGTTTAAACTTGTCACCTTCAAAGCACTCTCCGTTTGATATGACACACCTATTGAGATGCTTTTTCCATTGCTCTAAACAGTTTTTGAACTTGTAAGTTTTAGTGCTTCTGCCCTTTTTTGTTTCACCTCTTCCACATCAGCAAAATGTTTCCCTTTGAGGACTTTTTTCATCCGGGGAAACAAACAAAAAAGTCACTTGGGGCGAGACAGGGTGAACAGGGAGGGTTAGGCATGGGGGTCATGCCATTTTTGACCAAAAACTGCTGTATATTTAGCATGGTGTGGGCAAGTGTGCTCGTAAATCATTCATGAAATGAACAAATGTGTTGAAAGACTCTCAAAAAACAAACAAACAAACAAAAAACCTCACTGAAGCTGAATGCAACCTCTCACAACAATGTTAGCTGATACACTAAGGCCAATGGGTTCCTAGAACACCTACCTAGCAGAGAAAGCCTGTACTACAAGAGGCCTGCCCTCCAAGAGATAATTCTGGGTTTTGTGGGTCCTCTGCATATGATAACACATTTTTTGTTTTTATTTTTTTGAGTCAAGGTCTCATTCTGTCACCCAGACTGAAGTGAAATGGTACAATCACAGTTTACCATATCCTTGAACCCCTATGCTCAAGTGATCCTCCCACGTAGGTTTAGGACTATAGGTAATTTTTTATTTTTATTTTTGTAGAGAGAAGGTCTCACTATATTGCTCAGGCTGTTCTTAAACTCCGGGGATCAAGCTATCCTCCCACCTTGACCTACCAAAGTGCTGGGATTACAAGCATGACACCATGCCCAGCCACAAATTCTTTATTAAGGTGAATACTATGAACTTGAAGTCAGATATATCTTGGTTTTTGCTCATTTGTCATGTTTTTTAGTCTAACAACACTGGACCTCCATTTCCTCATCTGCTAAAATGAGGATAATAATCCAGACCTCTCACAGCTGTTGTGAGATTAAAGGTATCTGGGTAAACAAAGCATGCAGCACAATGCTAAGTATAAAGTAATTGTTCAGTAAGCGTGATTTATTATTGCCATTAATGATATTGCCAATTAAAATGAAAATTCTACTCCTAAGCTTATTACAGAGAAACAATTTTAGGGACTGCCACTTTTTTCTTCCTTTCCACAACTCCTTGAAATGTGTTTTGATCATATGACACCCATCTTGAGTTTCATATTTTCAAATATACTTACAGAATGAAAACTAACAGTTATAACTTACTTGAGCTTCTGTAGTTTACAATTTGGATCTTTTAAGCCTTCACAGAGCAATTTCAAAGCTGAAGCTTCCAGTTTTGTTTCCCTAAATTCCAGCTCAGTAAGCCACTGATTGGTGCTAAGAACAGTTGCTAGAGCCCCACAAGAAGCAGGAGAGATAAGGCACCGGTACAACCTTTGAAGAACAGAAGAATGACCTCACTACCTTATTCTACAGAAGCAAAAATTGACAAAAAATGATATGAATACAAACAACAAATTATCCTGCTATCAATTACCTCAATGTCTGTAATATGCAGTTGGGCTGTTTTAATCCTTCACACAGAAGTTTCATTCCTGAATCTTCCAGGGTATTTTTCACAAATTCCAAGTCTGTCAGATACTGGTTGGTTTCAAATACTGAGGAGAGGTCTCTACCACAAGAAGCTGTGAGGTGGCAGAAAATCAGTCTGTGTGGAGAAAAAGATATTTCAGAAAAGAAAATAGGGCTCTCTTTAAAGGTACTTGTTAGGCTGGGCACAGTGGCAAGTCTGTAATCCCAGCACTTTGGGAGGCTGAGGCAAGAGGACTGCCTGAACCCAGGGGTTCATGACCAGCCTGGGCAACTTGGTGAAACCTCATCACTACAATAAGTCAAAAAAATTAGCTGGGTATGGTGGCACGCACCTGTAGTTCCAGCTACTTGGAAAGCTGAGGCGGAAGGATCGCCTGAGCCCAGTATGTCGAGGCTGTGGTAACCGTGAGCAGCATGCCACTGCACTCCAGTCTGGGCAACAGAGTGAGACTACAACCCAAAATAAATAAATAAATAGAGGTACTTCTTTGCATTTTACTGATGTAATAAATTATTTCAATTCATTCAACAGTTAATTTATTGGGTGCTTCACCCTGTAGTAGATGATGAAAACACAGAGACATTTAAAACACAGACTGCCCTAAAGGAATTCCCAATTAACGGGAAAAAAATATTTGAAAATCACAAATTATAATACAGTGTAAAAAATACAATAAGAGGCATGCACGAGTTATTATGGAGACACAGAAAAGTTGTACAATTCAGTCAAGCTTGAGGTGGGGTTTGGAGCATCAAGAAATACAAGAAAAAATAGTTGAGCACTGTCATGAGCAAGGAATAGAAATTGAATAGAAGTTAGGTGGATGAGGAGAATGGGAGCGAAAAGAGCTGAAAGGAGAATGGGAGTGAAAAGAGCTGGAAGGGCTGAGGGCAATCCATGCACACAGGGAGCAGCCTGCACAGGGCCAGGAGATAAGAAAAAAGATGTTTCTTTTGAGAAACTGCAAATTATTTGCTATGGCCTATTTATTCATGTGTTTGTTTTAAATACATAAATATGGTTTTTCTGTGGGTTATTTTTTCCTATGAATCTCTTTCCCATATTTAAAATCAGCTATGTTCTTTCTGGAAGATAATTGCCTTCATATTGCTTTATCAAATATGTTCCTGTTGGCCTTCAAGTATGTTTCTGTTGACTTTTTTTTTAAGTTCAAAGATGCGGGGTACAATTCAGGATTAGGTATACAAGTGGTCATCATACAGGTAAAGTTTGGGCCTCCCTTTGGTCCCCACTTCGCCTGGTTTGAGATCAAGTGCCCTTATTGATGTTAAGTGGCTACAGCCTATTTTTAAAGACTGGAAGGATATATATCAAACTATTAAAAGTGGTTCTCTCCCAGGTTAAGGGAATGGTGGGATTACAGGAAGACAGGTTCTTTCCAGGCACTTTAAACTTATTTACAATAATCACATGAAACTGGGGAAAACATTTGTTTTAATTTCGAAAAACATAATATATGCTTATTATAAACAATTTTTACAAGAGAAAAATATAATCAATTTTGTTTAAGAAATACTTATTTCTACCACCTAAAGATAACTACTGTTGTTTGTATATAATTTTCAAGATTTCTAATGCATGCACACATATTGTCATATTTTTTATAACAAATGAAATAAATGAAGATATATCTCAAATTTAAAAACATTTTTCTAACCTCCAGCCAATCGCACCTCCCAGAGACAACTAATGTTAAGTGTCTGGTGTATATTCTCCCCCCACTCTGTTCTCTGAGATTATAGAAACATATGTAAACGTATGTCAATAAAAATATATGTGTGTTCATAAAATTTATTATATCTTTATAAAATATAAATAAATGCATATACTAGTTTGTAAATTTTACAATTATAATAGAAAACTACTTTTAAAAACTGTATATGTACTTTTGTTATTCAGTCCAAATCATAGACCCCCAGGTATAAACTGAGATTCAGTTATAGCACAGTGTCATAAAATAAGTAGCAAAGTAGGATTGAACTTGAGATCTGTCTGCTTTATCTTGTTGGCCTCTAAAAGTCATTGAAGGTTTTAAAAGACATTCTGATTCCTTGGATGACAGGGTAGGGCAGGAGGCTTATTTGATGTCAGATGGCAACATTAGCCAAGAGAAGAAACGAAGAGGGCTGGACTAGGCTGGAGGGGTGGAGGTGGGCAGATTTAAGACCCGTTGGGCGTGGGGGAGGGGAAAGATGAAGATGGCAATTTGTTACTATGACTACAGTGTATAGTGCTGAGCCAATAGGGGATGGGGCTCCGCTCTAAGCCCCACCCTCTTACTCTAGGGGCTAGGGAGGGTTTGGGGCTGTTTCCTGTTCTAGAATAGTCCATGTATAGGAGGAGGGGCTACCCTGTCATAGGACAAACCATTAAGGTGGGGGTGAGATATTTTTTGACTTGATTATACGTGCTGCATTTTATTGGTCCTAAGTCTTTTCTGACCACTTCTATTTCTTCCTAATTTCAACTGCCTTTAATCGTGTGGTGAGTTTCCTTACATCCCAGGAAGGGACGGGGCTGTCTTCATACACTATCTCTCACCCCTGTAGTCTCTGGAAATTGGAACAGTCCCAGAGTAAAAGCCTGGGGGTTGGCCCAAGGCTTCCTTTCCTTTAGATCCCTGAGACAGAGAGAGACCTTTGTCTCTCGCTGTGCCTGGTAGGTGGGCTTAGTGGGCTTGTACTTCCTCCGGCCCCTGGCTAAAGAGGCGAAGATTGATGGGAGAGATCCTAGGGCAGAAAAAGTCGGTCTGGTCAGATGGGGAGGGGGAAGAAGAAGGGGAGGTGGATGGGAGGAGACTGGTGGGGGAGGAGCTACAAGGGAGGGGTGGAGACTACTGGTTGATCCCTTCTCCTAGGGCCAGGGAAGCTGCTAAGGCCCTGGGCCATCATGGCCTTGAATCCTGATGACTCCTGCGGTGGGTTCCAGCATGGCAAGGTGGCAGCCTTTATCAACGAGAAAATGGCTGGGCACACGAAAGGCCCTGAGTTCTACCTAGAGAATATGTCCTTGTCCTGGGAGGAGATAGAAGGCAAGCTCATGGCCATCCTGGATGACAGTGAGGTGCCCAGTGAGGCCAAGGAGGCCTGCGCCTGGGGCAGCCTGGCCCTGGGCGTGCGCTTCGCCCACAGGCAGGAGCAGGTACAAGGGCACAGGGTGCAGTGGCTGCACGACTTCGCCAAATTGCACAAGTCGGCCGCACAGGCTTTGGCCTCAGACCTGAAGAAGCTCAAGGAGGAGAAGGAGATGGAGCGCAAGGAGGCGGCCTTCCGGCTGCAGCTGACCCAGACCAAACTTGCGGAGGTGCAGAGAGAGAGGGACCTGCTTAGGTGGAAGCTTTTGCGTGCAGTAAGATTACCAGCCTCACCCCGCCCCACCCCCAGCTCTTCTTCCCTGTCTCCCGCCCCACCTAGTCTCCCCGCCTTACCTCCAGAGCCCACATCTCAACCCTGCCCACTCTCTTTAGGAGCTGGCATCTTCATCTTCCTGGCAGCAGGGTCAGGCCGCAGGGGGGCCTGGCCTGGCCACTGCCGGAGGAACTTGGACAGGAAGAGCAGGTGAGAAGGAAGAGGAGGCAGCAGCAACGGCAGCTTGTGCTGCTGGAAGAAGAGGAGGAGCAGAAGAACAGAGGGATATGAAAGCAGGGCCTGCTCCCACAGAGATCGCACTGGATCTGGATAGAGGCCTACAGCAGTTTTTTGGAGCTATGGATAAGAAAAATTACATCTCTGGGGGGCAGAGGGAGGGATACTTCAGGTCAGTGAAAACAGACACATTTGATTTCTCCGGGACCCTGAAGCCCTGGGTCACAGCCTCACCGGAGCCCCTTGCTATCCAGCTCCCTGCCTCATTCACATATTCATACTCATGCCCTTTGTCCTCCTCCCCAGCCATATCCACTCTATCCCCACCAGCAGCAACAGTCACAGTACCAGATCCATCTCAAGTGCCTTCCTACTGGGGTGCCTCTGATAGCGTGTGGTCTGATACAGGATCCCACGGAGCAAACCCTCAAGAACTTCAAGGAGACCGGAGAGACTTCGATCCCCATCAGCAGAGAAGACTTCCAATATATCGCAGGCCAGGGGATTGGGACTGCCCTTGGTGTAAAGCCGTGAATTTTTCAAGGAGGGAAATTTGCTTCCGCTGTGGGAGGGGAATCTGGCTGCAAAGCCCTCAATGAATTCAGAGATGTGAAATAGAACAAAAATATATCCTGAGGGGAAATCAATTTTCACTAGGGGTGGGGGAAGAGGTAGGAAGGAAGCTGGGTGGAGTAGGGGAAAGGGGATTAAGTGGGCAGATGGGGTAAGGGGAATGGGAGGGAGATTCAGTGGGAGGTGGGGAGGGTGTAGATGGTAGAGAGACATATTTTGATGACCTCTTTGTATTCCAGAGCATTAGCATTCAACACCCCAGAACTTCTTCAACCTATCTTTCTGTGTTTGCCTCTCTCTCTCCACCCTAGTATCTGGTAAACCTGGGCGGTCATGTATATAACACCTCACCCTTTCCCCTACCTAGGCTTTAGATGATTGGAGTAGGAGTGGACATTTGACCTGTCCTGAGCCAAAATGATTCTCACACTAGAGAATCTGAACAGAGAGGCAAATTCCATAGTCAGGATGGTGTTGGGCAATGAAGCAGTGGGTCACTTGGGAGCTGGGGCCAAGCTCAGAGCCATGGACACCAAGGCCACAGATGAGGCCTGGCCCTGGTTGTGTGGGGAACAGAACTGGGTGGTTTATAGAGGCAAGTGTCTTTTAGAGGACAGCAGTATGAGGTTCCAGAGAGCAGTCAGACACAAAGAAAAGAGTTCATCCTATGAATCGAGAGATGGAGAGAGTAGTGGTGGCCTAACCACTTTTCACTACCTGCAACTGTACTATGTGAAAATCTGCTTTACACAGATCCCCTTTTCTTTAGATAACTTGAGTAGGTTCCTGTTCTGGGCAACCAGATTATTTTCAAGTCAGAAACTGGCACCAGGAGAGCAGTTGCAAATAATGGACTATCAAAGCAAATGTTGGAACTGGCTGGGGAGTTGCTTCAGGGTGTGGAGAGTAGTGGGAATTTCTGCATCCCAAGAGTTTTCAAGAATGAACTGGATGAGCTTATTCATGTTCTGAGGGAATTACATCATGAGAAATGATTGAAGCAAGCCTGGGGTTAACCTCAGGTTCATGCTGATCCAAATCAACAGAACAGATATTTGCCATTCCAAGGACTACAATAAAGGATGCCAGCATCATTTACGGGCAAGGTCTGCTATGACTATATAACCCCATGGCAGGATAATATTCCCCAGTCGCCAATGGGAAGAACATGGGACAGACATCCGAACAGGGAACTCCTGCCACTACCAAGAAGGTAAGTAGGAACTGATGGCTCTCAAGGGTTTCCTGGTATCGACCACTGACCAAAGCATGGTGCCATCTTGAGTTTCTCTCCCCCAACCCACCACCATGATAAATATGAGAGGAGAATGTGGTTACAAAGCTCTCAGTGATTTTTTTTTAAATGTGAAATAGTACAGAAATATACCCCAATGGAAAATCAGCTTTCAGAGGGAAGGAGTAGGTAGTAAAGGATGGGAGTGGGTGGGGTAAGAGGGTAGATACAGATTAGTAATTCTCTCCCTTTGACTTTTCACCCTCTTTTGACAGAGGCTAATATATGGTTTAGCCTACCGGTTAAAGGATGGAAAGGAGTTACACCTGGACCTGACTGAGATGCCACTGGAGGAGCCCCAGAAATCACCCAGGGTCTGTGAACCCGAAGACTGAGAAGCTGTTGTGGCCCTGGGACATCTTTGCAGAAGCTAGATGTGACTTTTGGGTTGTCTATGGACAAGCATCATCAGGACTGGAGACCAGATCCCTTGCCTGCACGTTTCAGAAATGTCTTTGGGTATATTTATAACCCTCTAGGACAGGGTTTCCTAATTTGGTACGCTTGACATTTGGGGTTGGATAATTCTTTTTTACAGGGGGCTGTCCAGAATATTGTATGATGTTTAAGAGAATCCCTAGCTTCTACCCACTAGATGCCAGGAAATCCACCCTCCCATACCTCCAGTTGTGACAAGGAAAAATATCTGTAAATATTGCCACATGCCCACTAGAGAGCAGAATCATTCATGGTTGGAAACCATGAAGCCACTGAAGTACTTAGGGGCAGTGAAAACAAGGGAAGGAGCAAGAGAGAAAAAGGTCATGGAGGCTGAGAGGCCCTCTAAGATAGGAGCTGAAAAGTACCCACTGGGTCTGGATTTTCTTTGGATCTTTGAGCAGATCTAGGGGAGTGGTGGGAACATAAGCCATACTGCAGGATCGAGGAGTGAGAAGGATGAAGTGGAATCAGTGAGGGGAGTCTCCTTTTCAAGGACTCCTGGCTATGAAGAGTAAAGTAAGATATGCTGTTGAGAAAGGATTCTTTTGAATATGGGAGACATGAACTATGAAGAAGGAGATAGCAGAAGAAAGCTCGAAAATCCAAGAGCTATGTGAAAAATACATGGTAGATTCTGCATACTATATTGGAGTATTGGAGGCATGGCCACTGTATTTTAAATGAAAAAAAAACACAAACATATGACAGGTTTACTTTTTTGTAAAACCCCAAAAAGTTCTGTGAGTGTGTATGAATGCTATATATTTATAGATGCATGTTAGAGTAAGCACAGAAAAAGGCCTGGAAAGACATTTTGCAAGCAAAGTATTACCCAGGGAGGGTAGACTCAGGGTTAGGGGATAAGAAGCAGTAGGTTATAGGAGTATAGGGTGGAATGGGATATGGGGCAATTGGGTAGAGGACTTTTATTTCTTTGTATATTTCTGTGTGATAAAACAATCAAATGTTCACAAGGCTACAAAAAAATAAAAGGAAGCGAATTGGCTGGCTTGGAAGGGCCCTTTTTTTCCCTTGTGGGACAGGAGGGGAGGAGAAGAGCAGATACTGATCTGTGTGGCAAAGGGGTGGGAAAACAAGGGGGCTCCTGCTTATGTGTGTGTGTGTGAGATTAAGACAGATAAAGCACCTGAGACTGAGTGAGAATGGAAGGGTGGGGGGAGGATTTTGGGGGTACTTTGGGGGAATAAGTGGAGGGTAAAGGTGGGGACTGAAGAGAGAAAAAAGGATCATCAAGCTGCATGGAGGAGGACAGGATCCAACTGAAAGAAAACTAAAGGAGAAAACAGAGGAAAAGGAAAGGGGGTAGATTTAGGAGGGGCCCCAGACACAAATCTCTCAGGTGCTACAACCTGCCACCCACTCATCACAGCAGAACAGCACATACAAAGGGGGACAAGGGAGTAGGAGTGGACAGAGGTTTATGCCTCTTTCCTTCCCCTTCTAGGCCTGTAGCTAGCATATCTTATTGCTCCACTGTGGAAAAGCTGAACACTAGCTATACTTTGTTTTCAGGTCCAATAAGCTAGGAGTACAATTTCTAGCAACCCAGTTTTTATCTACAAATACCTAAGTGTTTAAAGCAAAGTTCAACTTACTTCAGGTCTTTGATTTTACAATATGGATTACGCAGTGCTTGGCACAGTAAGTATAGCCGAGACATTGACAAATCGTGCAGCTGAAAAGATCTAAGAAAGATGAGAAAACAAAAATAATTTAAAACAAACCTTAAGTGAAAGGCTTATTTTGGTTTTTGTTACCATGCTAGTACTAATTTACCACTTGCATAAACCTTAAGAGGTAAATTACCCCATTTTGCAGATAAGGAAATTGAGGCACAATAAGTAATTTTCTCTAAGTCACATAGGTAGACATAAAACTGAGGTCATCACTCGGATCTGACTATGAAGCCATGTTACTATGTGCCAGGCACCAAGGTAAGCACTTTATTTTCACAAATTATTTTATGTGACCTTTAAGTCAGTGACAGGTATTGTAATCACCATTTTGCAGATGTTCAGAGAGGTCAAATGACTTGCCCAAGCTAATTTTACAATATAACATTCTTGGTTGACTGTACTAATAAGAATTAATGACAATAATTGAAAACCAGGAAAGTTCAATAGTAAACTCTCACTTAGTCAACATGCTTGGGGAAGGAGTATTTTGGATTAAATTTTTTTATGAGTTTCAGCCCTCTGATAAAGGCAGTAAGGATTGGGGCTGGGGACCCCATCTAAGGCTAATTTTCTGGAGACCCAGAATGAATCAGAAATTCCTTTTTGTTTCCATCAGTATTTCAACTTTCTCAGATGTATTAGTCTATTATTTTACATATATTTAGGATATACAGCTGGAATGAAGCTGTATAAATTGGAAAAGACCTTGTATCCAAGGTCTTTCATAATTCTGAATTCATTTAACCTCTCCTACCCTTTCCCCCTCCCCCTCTAGTTCCAAACACAAACTCTTGCTATGCCTTCCTCCCCCTGCTCACTTCCCTCAAATACACATACCCCATGCTTATTTCCACCTATATGCTATTGCATTAGTATTATCCTAAGTCTTAACTCTTATAGTTATATTTTCTTAATATAACTATAAGAGTTAAGACTTAGGATAATACTCCTCAAGTAGAGCTTTCTGCTCACACCGCTCTCCTTAAGGTCCTCTGCCCTTCAGCAAAACTAAAAGAGAAGTATTGTCCATTTTAACTCAGATATTGAGAAGACTTAACAGCAGTTTCTAGATAACACAGGCATAAGTCTTTGCTGCCTTAGTCAATAAGTCAGTAGAACTGTATTTTACAGTATACAGAATCCATATTTTAAAATGGTTTACCTAAGCCACTGTGAAGTTCAGATATTAACCCTCTGTAAAGTTGCAAGTTCTGGTGGAAAGAGCCCAGGCTTTACAGCAAATACACAGGAGTATTGCTCCATCCTCGACTAACCTGAAGCTCTTTGAGGTCTCAGTGATGAAGTATGGGCAGTAACAATAAGGACAGTAAAGGACAGTAACAATCCAATGTTAGGTTTCCACCCTTTTCCAGAATAGTCATCTATACCAAAATAGAATCCTCTATTATAATCTTGATGATCTTACATGCTCATAACGCTATAATGATAAAGTGCATCCAAAGAGCGACAATGAATACTAATAAACACACACACACACACACACACACACACACACACACACACACACACACACAGTGCTAACACAATGCCTGGTACATAGTACTCAATAAATCCTTCTTGTATCAATTGACATAAAATAAGGAAAGGTAAGATGATTACTTTTATTTTGTTTTTTGGAAATCCTAGAAATGATCATGTGCCTGGATACATAAAAATTAAAAGTAGGTGTACTGTCTGTGAAGGCCAATAACTGGAGAAAAGACATGTATATACTCACTGATTAAGTGTCAAGGCTGGTGGCATGAATGCTGAGGTTCGCTCTTCCTCCTCAAATCCATGTAGATGCTGACATTTCAGAGACATTGACAAGTAATTGTGACTGCTTTTTACACAGAAGGACATAGCCAGAATGTCCATTTTTGTGTAGGTAGGTTGCAGCAGTATAATTGACTGTAAATCATCAATTATCCTTTTTGCATATTCTTCTTCCTGAATCTCATACAAACAGTGAAACAAGTCCATTGGCTCAATCTGTAACCTGGAAGATTTATCCTTTATTTCTTTCTCAGTCCACTTCAGTAACTCCTCTCGAAGTCCTGGAGAAACTTTTCTTCCAAAAGTAGTTTCCACAGCTTTTCCTTTTCCTTTGTGTAAGAGGCCAAATAAGAATTGTATCATTAGTGATGAAAAGCCTTTTCCATATTGTTGGAATATTTCTTGCCACATTTTCCCCCCTTGATCAAAAAACATCCAGCTGTTGTCATTCTTCAGAGCATAGAACACAGCAGTCAAGAACTCTTGGAAACTGAAGTGAAGGAAAGTGTAGACAAGACCTCCATCAGCTTTTTTCAAAAAGTGATTGAGGAAAGTGCAGTTGGTATCATACACTCCTATTCCATGTCTTCTGAGGTCACTGACTGCAAACAGAACCTGATGGTTCTGCAGTCCCTCTGCAGCCAAAGAGCAAAGGCCCCACAGGCAACTTTGTCCTTTCCATATTGAGATACCTGTAAGGGTTTTGAGGCACTTGGAAAAGTAGAACAGATACACATCAGTCATGGTCTGAAGTGACCTCAAAAGAGTCCTGTCGCCATCTCCTTGTGACTGCAGGACACTGCATATCATCCAGGAAACGATGGGAAGAGAAGACATAATGCTAAGGCCCTCATTTTCTTGCAGTCCATAAAAGACTTTCATTGCTGCATTAACACCTGAAAACTGACTCAAGAAATATGCTCTCTTTTCAGCATCTGTAAACCATAAGATCTCTACCTGGATAGGTTGTTTTAACAGAGAATGGAGCTTTTTCATGGATGTAGGCCGGGCAGTTATCAGGAGAGAAGATTCAGGGAACAGCTTTTTCCTCACAAAACTGCACAAGAGAGTATCTACTGGCTTCCTCTCCTTAGGGTGACCCCTAAGATCCTCTTCTTGGTCACCCACAGGGTACTGTAGTTCAGGAAATCCATCAAGAATGAACAGAAGCTTTTCTGGATATAAGAGAATAATGTCCAAGACTGGTCCATTTATGTCTTGAAAAGTATTAGTGATCAGGTCAGCAGCACTAAGATTAGCAATATGGCTTATTTCTCTGCAGTTGATGTAGATGAGATAGTCAAACCTGCCTGGAGTAACCATTCCTGCTGCCCAGTCAAACATGAACTTGTGCACTATAGCCGTTTTCCCAATCCCAGCACAACCCTGAAGCACTACAGTTCGGGATGAGCTGGAGCCCTCTTCATCAGGATCAAATACATGTTCCATCTCAATAAAATGATCTTGTTGCGGAATTCCACATGGTGTCTCTTCTGATATACCATGTTCTTCTATAAGAAGCAGCCGTGATTCTATATGTTTGCCATGGTAATAACATTTATCAACTCCTATCTTTAGGTATTTTTCTTTTAGATGTTTTCTGAATACTTCCCGGTAATCTAATGTGGTGATAGCAAATTAGTAATCACAGAATCCTAGACAATACAAACAACAACTCTAATACCAGCATCATCATCATTTCCACTTAGATGTTGTAAAGCCTCCTCCTTTAGACTTTGCATGTCTAAACTCGAACTCTTGATTTCTAAACTCTTCAGCCTCCCAAAACAATCCTCCCCAGGCAACTCATCTCAGTTAAATGCTGCTGTCCAACTGCTCAGAAAAATATAAGGATAATTATTTTGTTTATTCCTTCAATCCTCTATATCCAATCAACAGCAAGGCCTATTATTTATACCTCCAAAATAAGCCTCAGATTCATTTATCACTATATCCTCAAATACCACCCAAGTCCAAGGCACTATCAGTTCTTTCCTGGACAACTGAAATAGCCTCCTATTTATCTACCCTTCCCTATCTACTAGCTCCTCTCCTATAGCAGCCAAAGCAATCTTCCACAAATATCCGTTAGATCATGTTACTGCCTTACCCCAAATCCTTCAAGAGCTTTTCATTGCACTTGGTATAAAATCTAAAATCTTTACCTCATCCCACAAGGTGTTCCTTGATCTGGGCACTACCTACCTTCCCTCCCCAGCCTCATTTTCTATCATTCTCCTTCTCACTCCCTACACTAATGCCACACTGGACTACTTTCAGTTTGTCAAAAAATGCCATGCTGTCTCCTACTTAAAGGCTTTTTCAGTAGTTATTCTCACTGCCTGGTACACTCTTCCTTCTGCTCTTCCCGTGGAGAGCTCCTTATCCTTTCAGCTCAACTTAAATATTACTTCCTAGAACAGGATTTGCCTGACCACCAAATTTAAAGCAGATCTTCTCAATTATTCTCTTTTCCAGCACCCTTTTTTTCCCTTTATAGAACTTATCACAATTTTATAACTGTCTTGTTTATTTGTTTACTTAGTCACAGTTTGCCTTTTCTACTATTCAATAATCTACATAAAGACAGGGGCCTTATCTATCTTCTTCACCATAGTACCCTGAGTACCTAGCACGGTGCCCAGCAAATAGTAGACGCTCAATAATATTTATTGAATATGGCTATAAATGCTTTTGAGTTAAAAAACAGGCCCCTTAATAATGCCTATTCTATTCCAAATACTTAACTAGACTCTTTACATGTATTTCTGGTTTACTTATCACAATAATCTCCTGAAGTAGGTATTATCAACATTTGATAGTTGAGGAAATTGAAACTTATAACCAGGGAGTGAGTGCGCAATTTGTGCAGTCACACAGGTTTCCTTAGGACCTATGTATAATGCTCTGCTACTGCTATTGCTTGAAATTCTTAATATTTGAACAAGGGGTCTTACATGTCCATCTTGCAGGGCACACTGCAATTATGTAGCCAGTGCTGCTTATAGAATTAGGCAACTTGTCCAATGCTAATAAGCAGTAGAGCCTTAATTTAGATTCAAGTTTGTCTGAGATTTTTATGCTTAAACACTATACTAAGTAGTTTTTCACGTTCTATAACCAGAAAATATAACCCAAGGAGTCAGTCATCAAGTTGAAACATCTGTTAAATGAATGTCTAAGCCAGCATTTTCCAAATCAGTGTTCCTTGGAGCACTATTCTGCAAGATAATAATAGGAGAGCTATGAAAAAGGTCTTCTAGTCTCTTAGTTTCTAAATGCATATTAGCATATGAAAGGGCCCTAAATTAGCATTGGAAAGGTTTTTAAAACTCTCCTACAGTTTAAAAAAAAGGCTGTTTCGCTTCGTGTAATGCAACATTTTCTGGTTTTTAAATGACTATGGAACCCTTTTCTAACAGCCAAATTAATAATTCCTGGAAAATTGCTTGTAGAACTCAGTTTGGAGAATGCCGATCTAGATAAGGACTAGCAAACATTTTTCGTAAAACTTAGGCTTTTCAGTCTCTGTGGCACTTACTCAACTCTGCCATCTACGTGTGAAAGTAGCCATAGCCAATATGTAAATGAATAGCTATGTTCCAATAAAACTTTATTTACAAAAATAGACAACTGACTGGATTTGACCACTAACTAAAGTTTTGCTGGCACTGACCTAGATAGTTCAAGAGGACTGGTCTTTTGTAGGCATAAAAGTTTCTGCACCTGAGGCTGGGCATGGTAGCTCATGCCTGTAATGCCAGCACTTTGGGAGGTGGAGGAGAGAGGACTGCCTGAGCCCAGGGGTTCAAGACCAGCCTGGGCAACTTGGAAAGACTTTGTCTCAAAAAATTAGCTGGGCATGGTGGCACGCACCTGTAGTTCCAGCTACTTGGAAGGCTGAGGCAGAAGGATCACCTGAGCCCAGCAGGTCGAGGCTGTGGTGACTGTGAGTTTGCCACTACACTCCAGCCTGGGTAACAGAGTGAGACTACAACTCAACCCCCCCCCCCAACTTTCTACATCTGGCTCTTGACCACCACCATTAGTGGTCTTCCCAGTATTTGAATAACTATTTGAATATATTACATATAATATGAACAGGGAGGACCCCAAACCCCCAGAATTATCTTTTTGGAGGGCAGGTCCCTTGTAGTACATTTGGAATTTGTTTTTCAGGATCAAACTGCCAACCAAAGTTTTTATCTGGAAGTTTTGAGAAGGTTGTGCCACAATTTGTGGAAGAAACATCACAAGTTGTGGCAAACAGATAATTAGTTCTTCCACCATGACAATGCACCTGCCTACACCGTGCTGAATGTTCAGCAGTTTTTTACCAAAAATGTCATGACCCCCGTGCCTCACCCTCCCAATAAAGTGGATCTCAGCCCACACTCAGTGCAAAACGTTTGCCAATGTGGAATAGGTGAAACAAAAAAATGGCAGAGTCACTAAAATGTATCAAAATTTACAAGTTCAAAAACAGTTTTGAGCAGTGGAAAAAGCATCTTGATAGGTATATTGCATCAAATGGAGAGTACTTTGAAGGTGACTAAAGTTTAAGCATGTAAGAATAAATACACAATTATTTATAAATAAATTCTGGCTTTTGGGGGGGTCCTCCTCATAGAAGTCTTATATCTCATGACAGTTTGGGGCTTCATAGATATTGGGAAAAAAATGAGTGATTGTTGCCCCAGTGAATAGTGGGTGAGTAGCTGGGTTCATGGGAGACAATACTCCCAAAACAGAAAAAGACAGTAAAATAGAAAAGACATCTACCTGTAAGCTCCTTCCATGAAAATGAAGCCAGAGAACTTGGAGCAACTGTGAGAGGCAAGAGTTGGGGTTAGGAGTAGCACAAACACACCTTTATACCAAAACCTGAAATTACAGAAATTTAGCCATTCATGCTGTTCTCAAAACAGAAACACAATTTAAAAAGTAAGTAATCAGCCGGGCTCAGTGGCTCAGCTTGTAATCCCGCGCCTTTGGGAGGCTGAGGTGAGTGGATTGCCTGAGCCTGCGGGTTCGAGAGCCACCTGGGCAGCGAGACCTCATCTCTACAATAAATCAAAAAATCAGCCGGGCGTGGTAGCGCGCGCCTGTAGTTCCAGCTACTTGGAAGGCTGAGGCGGAAGGATCGCCGGAGCCCAGCAGGTCAAGGCTGTGGTGGCCGGGAGCGGCCACTGCACTCCAGTCTGGGCGACCGAGTGAAACTCCAACTCAAAAAAAAAAAGTAAGTAATCTCACACCCTTTCCAACTTACCCACAAAGGTATTTTATAACATAAAGTAAAATAACTTCTCTTACACATATATTTAGGGTGTGGACATTTTAATTTACATCATCAGTAAGAAAAATTTTGGGCATGAACTTAAAGATGCATACATTTTTCACAAGTTCTGAGGGTTAGAAAAAAATAAAATTCACAGGTTCTGAGAGCTAGGAAAAAAATTTTAAAAGAAGATGCACACATTATTTGAAGTGACAGCTTTCTGGTATTTTGCTTTCCATTGAATATTAGCCTACTGCTTCTGCTGAGGTTTCTCTTGAGCCTTACTTATTAATGGAAAAGAATAAGAAGAATAAGGCATTGCTGAATATTACTTTGACAGATACATGCAATGATCTACATTCAAATGCATACACACACACTCAATCCAGATTCTTGCACATATAGGTTATATAAATAAAAATACACAAGCACACACAACTTCACATTGCTATGTTTTTTTTTTGTTTTTTTTTTTACTATGTGCACACCTTTAAAAACAAAAGTGAGGCCTATGGTTGGGGAAAAGGTGTTACTAGATAGGAGGTGCTAACAGGTGAATGGGAGGAAGCAGGATCTGGAAAGACGGACATTAGAATGTCACAGAAACGGACAGGCAAGTAAGTGGTCTATTGAGGATAACCGGTTTCCATTATCCACAACTAAACATTCCTTGGAGTTTAGGCATCAACCACAAGGGAAAGGACTCCAGTGATTTTCACTCTTTGCTCTTTTGTGCTTTTATGAAACGCTGTGGTTACATCAAAAGGAGAAACATAGAGTATTTTATGATTATAAATGTTTGGGGAATTATGGAAAACAACAGAAACCACAGTTACCTCTTTTCCTTTCTGTATTATTATTCCTCATTTTGGGCAATGCAAAAAATTGTGGAGACAGTTTCAAGTGATTAATGAGTAAATACTGTATTTATGTAATATACTAATATATACACACATATACACATCCAATTAATTTTAAAGTTTGAGAAGAATCCCAAAGGCTATGAGGAGAAGAAGTAGAAGAAAGAGAATAAACAGGTTTATCTAGAATACACCGTCTCTTACTTCATTCAGTTACTTACCTTTCTCTTTAGACAATAAACTCCAGGTACAAGCAGGTTCCATATCTTTTCTTTTCTTCTGACTGTTCATCCTGGAAAATCAAGAAGACTGTAATCTATAACAGAAACGATGACTACAAGACCTAGTGGAAGCTCAGAATAAAAAAATAACGCAAGAAAGACTCCTCACTCAAAGCATTACAGAGTCGGGGAAGAGAGAAGGCCCAATAACCAAGTAGATAGCGAGGATGGGACTGGGAAGAATCACATGAAGACAGACCAAAACTCAGTCTTCAACTTGAAGACAAAAAACAAAAAAACAAAAAACTAAAAGAGAACATCTAAAAAGTTTTGAAGGGTACAAATATGGGGAATGTCAAATTGGGCTCTTATTTGTGTTACTAAGAGATGCATAGGATTTAGGTAGTATACCGCTAATGCTTGGGGGTCAAGAAAAGTAAGAATGACTATGTCCTTCCACAGCAATTTATGGTGCCATCAATAAAGGGAGAATTCTGCCGGGCATGGTGGCTCAAGCCTGTAATCCCAGCACTTGGAGAAGCCGAGGTGAGAGGATTGCCTGAGCTCAGGGGTTCGAGACCAGCCTGGGCAACTTGGTAAGACCTCATCTCTATAATAAATCAAAAAATAAGCCAGGCATGGTAGCACGTGCCTGTAGTTCTGGCTACTTGGAAGACTGAGGCAGAAGGATCGCCTGAGCCCTGCAGGTCGCAGCTGCGGTGGCCATGAGCATGCCACTGCACTCCAGCCTGGGCAACAGAGTGAGACTCCAACTAAAAAATAAAAATAAAGGGAGAATTCTAAGACTATTGATTGGTATACTGTGTTATAAGACAAACAGTCTAGAGAGTCAGGATATCTAAACCTTAGTTCCATTTCTATCTACCTGCAGACCTTGAGTAAGATTCTTCTCCTTTCTTGGTCTATTTTACTATCTTTAAAATGGTTCAGGGAATGGTAGACCAGATTTCTTTCCAAGTTTAACACTGTAAGATCAGTGGTTCTCAACCCTAGGTGCACATTAGATTGTCTTCACATCATCCTCCAGAACTTTTGATCTTCCTTGAAATATTACTTATTGCTTTCTAATATACTTGATAATTGACTTATGTATTATGCTTATTCTTTGTCAGTCTTTCCCACCTAAACTGAATTATTGACTCAAACTCTGTCTTTGCCATGAAATTCGCAATTCCACACACAAAAGTGTAGAGCTTATTTTCTCACCTCTTGTTTTTGAGTTCAGTTGTGAGACTTGCTTTGACTAATGGAGTATACTCAGAGTTGAACATGTCACCTCTTGTGATTCTGTCACTTTTAGGAGAGGAGTCACAGAGAAACAAGCCCTAGCTAGTCCATTGGTTCAACAAGGATGAGAAATACATGGAGAGAGCCACCCACAGTCCTGCAGCAAGAAAAGTAGAACCATTCCAGTTGCACAACAGAATACAGTTGCACAACAGAACACTCTCTAATCATTGAGTCCCAGTTAGTCTCCAGATCCATGAGAATGAATGCTTAATAAGTACTTGATTTTTCATGCCATGGAAATTTTGTGATTGTTATTAGGCATCACTGGCAATAGCTAACTGATACATCTTGCTAGAATGTAAATGCCTAGAAAGTGCTTGACACAGATTATACATTAAATATTTATTAAATAAACAATGCAAGTAGAAGCTTTAAAAAAATTCCTGACTTATCTGCATTCCTATTCCTGATAAAGCAAAAACTTTGATGAGGAAACGCAGATTGATTTTTTAAAAAGCTCCCCAGATGATTCTAGTACAAAGCTAGGGAAGAGAGCCACTGCTATAAGATTTGGTTATTTTTGATAGAAGAAATAGTGTATTCATGAAGCATGTAGGCTTTAGGATCAAACAAATCTGTTCAGACCCTGACTCTACTTACTAACTGTGTGACAACCATGAATTTAACATTTCCAACCCTTAGATTCTTCATATACTAAGCAGGAATAACAATAGTGCTATCCTTATGAGGTTATTACAAGGATTAAATGAGATAATGCATATAAAATATTCAGCACACTACATAGTACACAGTAAGGGCTCAATAATTCTAAACTATAGCTAATGTTTTTGTTGCTGTATCATTTTATATCAAGTAGAAATGTCTTTTAATTCACATAGACCTTACATAAGTCCCATTTCCACTCTTTCTAGCAATATGTCCTTGAGTAAATTGCTTAAACTCTGAGACTTCAGTAAACTCAACTATAAAATATGGTTGATAATAATACCTATCTCATTAATTTGTTGTAAAGATTAAATACAATGACATTCATAAAACACTTATCACAAAGCTAGGTGCAATATAAATAACTGTTAGAGAAAAAATAAAATAGCATTTACTATAACACCAGCAGAAAGATGTCACATTCTATTAAAATATCCACACTACAATTTCATTCTTAGGAAATGGAATGTTCCCAGCACGGTATTATATTATCACATCCTGGAGTCATTTCTAATCTATAGAAATATCACTGTCCTCCCTAAAACAGGAAAAATCTCCAGTTGTGGCTTACTCCAGTAAGAGCTCCTGCCCTTGGGCAACAGAGCTGGAGAACTGGACAGGTGCGTGGCCTCCCACTCTCTTTCTGGTCAATCTAAATAAACTATGTCCATAATTTCAGTTATTCTTATGACTCCTAATTGTTTATCCCAGTTAACCCTCTTCTCTGAGATCTAGACCTATTTATCTAACTTGGATGTTGATACTTTTTTTGTTGTTGTTTCTTTTAGCAGCTATTATTTGGTTTGTCCAGCATTCTTTCACTGACCTTTGTTCTGATGAGAAATACCATCCCACTTAGTGGAATATTCAGATTTTCTATCCTTGCATTTTTCAACCTAATATGAGAATACAGGCTATGAGGTTCTGCTACCAAAATACCTCAAGCTCAGTTGGCTCCTGGCCTTCTTGAGGACTTGCTTTTCAGCGTTTCAGTTAGGATTTGAGTAACTCCAAAATCCTTCCAAATATCCCTATTTTTTGCTTAAGTTATGCTAAATCAATTTCTGTTGCCTGTAACTAAAGAATTCTGATATCAAAATTATATAACAGAGTTACAGTCAACATATCTTTAGGGGAATTATGGGGGGTATTTTATAATTGGTTATCAGTCCAAGCTAGAGTAAAGTTTGTGAGATGGTCCAAATTCCAGGATGGGAAAGTAGTATCCACTGTACTAGGATCTCCACTAAAACATACGGAATCTTTATAAAAAGTACTAAAAGGTGCCCTCTCCAAGAAGACAAATCATACTAAGATGTCTCCTCTGGGCAGGTGAGTTACAAAATGGTGTAAATGGTGCTCTTTCCTCTGGGATGGAATAGCACAAAGCTAGGACACACAATTTAGAGAGCAGAGTATAGGTTAATTTCAGCTCCTATTCACACTCTTGGCCATGTGTCTTTTTAGTAAACAAACTTCACAACTTAATATGGTAACTCTACATGGTATTCATGCTGCCAGAACTGGGGGAGATAAATGTTACAAGTTTTTCCAGCTTTATTGAGGTAGAACTGACACATAAAAATTGTATATATGGAAGATGTACAACGTGATAATTTGATATACATACATACACATAGTGAAATGAATATCACAATCATGCTAATTAACACATCCTTCACCTCACAGTTTCTATTATTTTGCAGTGAGAATACATAAGATCTACTCTCTTAGCAGATTTCTAATACAGTATTATCAGAAAGTTACTGTACTATACAATAGATCCTGAGAACTTATACATCTTATAACTGAAAATTTGTATCCTTTGACCAACATTTCTCCCACCCCCAGTCCCTGACAATCACCCTTATACTCTCTTGTTTCTATGAGTTCAACTTTTTTAGATTCCATGTACGAGTGAGATAATGCAGTATTTATCTTTCTGTCTGACTTATTTCACTTAGCAATATGTCCTTCAGGTTAATCCACATTGTTGTAAATGGCAAAATTTCCTTCTTTTTATGGCTGAATATATAATCCATTATGTACCACAATTCTTTTATTTATTCATTCATCAATGAACACTTAGGTTATTTCCATAGTTCGGCTACTGTGAATAATGCTGCAATGAACGCAGGAGTGCAGATATCTCTTCAACATACTGAATTCAATTCCTTTGGATATATACCCAGAAGTAAGATTGCTAGATCATTTAGTAGTTCTATTTTTAATTTTTTGAGAAATCTTCATATTGTTTTCCATAATGGCTATACCATTTTCCATTACTAACAACAGTGTACCGTGGTTTCCTTTTTGCCACACCTTTCCCATCCCTTAACTCTTGTCTTTTTAAAAAATATATATTTTTAGTTGACACATTATAATTGTATGTATTTATGGGGTACAATTTGATGTCCTGATACATATCTATTTTGTATAATGATCCATACAGCTAACTTGTATTCCCAGCTTTGCTGGTGTATTAATTGCTTCATGTACTTATCATTTCTTTGTGGTGAGAACGTTCAAAAGCCTATCTTCTAATTATTTTGTAATATTCAATATTGTACTCTTAACCATAGTCACCCTACTGAGTGATAGAACACCAGGATTTATTTCTCCTATCTAATTGTAACTTTGTTCCCATTGACCAGCCTCTTCCCATTCTCTCCAACCCCTCCCCTCCCCAGATTCTGGTAACTATTGTTATACTCTGCAAATAAAATATTCATTTTCTACATGTGAGTGAGATCATGTGGTATTTGGCTTTTTTTCACTTAGTATGATGTCCTCCATGTTCTTGTATTTTTTGTAATAGCTATCCTAACAGGTATAAAAAGTAGTATCTCATGTGGTATTGATTTGCATTTGCCTGATCATTAATGATGCTGAACACATTTTCATGTATATATTTGGCCATTTTAATGCCTTCTTTGGGGAAAAAAAAGTCCATTCAGGTCCTTGCCCATTTTTAAATTAAGTTTGTTGTTGTTGTTTTTTCCTCTATAAAGATTAATTCTCACCTCCAGACTCACTCTGTACTTCTAAAAATTGAGACATAATTCACATATAAAATTCATAATTTTAAAGTGTTCAATTCAATGCTTTGTAGTATATACACAAAGTTTTGCAACCATCACCACTAATTCCAGAACATTTTCATCAATTTCCCCCCAAAACAGACACTCCCCATTTTCCTCTTCCCTCAGTCCCTGAAAACCACAACTCTACTTTCTGTCTCTAAGCATTTACCTATATATTCTGGACATTTTCTATAAGTGAAATCACACAATAGGTGGTCTTTTCTATCTGTTTTTTTCACCTGCCATAATGTTTCCAAAGTCTATTCAGGTTGTAGCATGCATTAGTACATTGTTCTTTTCATGGCTATAATTTTTAAAAATGAAAAATGTAAAAGATGTGGAGCTATTAGAACCCTCATTGCTGGTGGGAATATAAAATTTTATATAGTGCAGACACTGTGGAAAACAGTTTGGCAGTTCCTTAATAAATTAAACATTTAACCAAGCCATTCCACTCCTTGGTATATACTCAGAAGAACGTCAAACAAAAACGTATACAAGAATGTTCATAGCAGCATTATAAATAATAGCAAAAAAGTGAAAATAACCCAAATGTCCATCAACTAATGAACTAATAAACAAAATGTTATATTAACACTCAGTCATAAAGCATCATTCAATCATAAAGAGGAAGTACTGATAATACTACATAGAGATGAACCTTCAAAATATTATGCTAAGTAAAAGAAGCCAGAAACAAAAAGCCACATATTGTGAGATTCCATTTATATGAAGCATCCAAAATAGGCAAATCTACAGAGACAGAAAGAAGATTAGTGGTTACCAGGAGCTGAGGGAGAAGGAGAAATTGGTAGTGATTGCTAATGGGTTTCTATTTAGGATACTGAAAATATTTTGCAATTATATGGTGGTGACAGTTGCATAGTACTGTGAATATACTATCATTAAAATGTACACTTTTAAAGGGGTAAATTTTATGAAATGTGGGTAGAATAAATCAATATAAAATAAACAAAATCAATAAAAATGTAATCATAAAAGAAACTGGGTAAGTAGAAACAACCTAAATGTCCATCAATGGATAAATAGATAAACAAAATGTGGTATATACATGCAATGGACTATTATTCAGCCTTAAGAAGGAAGGAAATTCTGATACATGTTGCAGCATGGATGAATCTTGAAGATACTATGATAAGTGAAATAAGCCAGACACAAAAGGACAAATATTGTGTGATTCCACTCATGAGTTTTCTAAAATAATCAAATTCATAGAGATAGAAAGTAGAACAGTGGTTACCAAGGACTCAGGGGAAATTGTAATGGAGAGTAATTGTTTAATAGTTACAGACTTACTTTGGGAAATGAAGAGGTTCTGGAAATGGTTACACAACAATGTGAATGGTTGTGTAATGGTTACACAACAATGTGAATTTATTTAATGCCAGTGAATTCTACACTTAAAAAGGTTAAAATGTAAAATTTTATGTTATGTATGTATTACCACAATAAAAACTGGGCAAAATATTTGAGTACATCTTTAACAAAGGAAGATATACAAATAGTCAATAGCACATGAAAAGACATTCAATAGCACATAAAAATGACATCATTAGTCATTAGGGAAATGCAAATAAAAATTGCAATGAAGTACCACTTCACACCTACCAGAACGGCTAATCCTAAAAAGACTGACACCACCAAATGTTCATGAGGATACTGGTGGAAAAGTAAAATGGTACTAAGGTATAGCAGTTTTTCATTAAACAACACATATACCTATCTTATAAACCAGCAATTTCACTCTTTGGCATTTGCCCCCACCAAAATGAAAATATATGACCACAAAAATTATATAAGAATGTTTATAGCAGCTTTATTCACAATAGCCTAAAACTAAAACACAGTCCAGGTACCCATCAACACAAGAATGTACAAGCACACTTTGATATATCCATATAATGGAGTATCACTCAGCAATAAAAAAAGGAATGAAGTGCTGATGCAAGCAGCAATGTGGATGAATCATTATACAGAGATAGGCTTTACACAAAAAGCACATATCATATAATTCCATTTTTTTGAAATTGTAGAGTGTGCAAAACTAATCTGTCACAATCAATCAGCACAGCGACTACTTCTAGTGGGGTAGTAGAGGTGAGGATTCACTGGAAAGGGCATGAGGAGCTCTCTGATATGACAGAAATGTTGTACATGGTATCTTAACAGAGGTTTAGATTATGCCAGTTGTCAAAACTCATCAAATGGAACACATGAGATTTTGTATTTCACTGTAAGTAAATTTTATCTTTAAAAAATTATAAACAAATATTGAACTCTGGTTAATAATGTACAATTCTGAAGTGCATAGGAATGAGCTGAAATGCATTAAAACATTTGAATGCATCAAAAATAAGATAGTTTGATAGATGAACAGATATGTGATAAAACATTAAAAATTATAGTAACTAAGTGTAGGGTGTATGGGTATTCACTGAACATGTATGTTTGAAAATTATAATAATAATATACTGAGGCAAAAAAAAATCCCCATGGGGTGTGTTGACAGAGAAGTTTATAGCCTTAAATGCATTTATTAGAAATTTAGAAAAATTGACAATAAAAGGGCTTTCAACTTAAAAAGGGAGATCAAAGAAAAATAAAAATATTTAAGGTAAAATCAATAATTGCTGAAAAAGAAAACAAACAATAATAAAGCAATAGAGTACATAAAATGAAATTTCCTTTTAGTATAAAAGGAAATAAAATTATGAAACATTACTAAAGGACTTAAATATTTGTATAAATGGAGAGCCATACCATGTTCATTCATATAAAGGAGGACTAATTAATGGAAAGATGCCAATTCTCCCTAGTTAAATCTGTAAACTCAATGCAATGCCAACAAAAATGCTGATAAGATTCTATATGGGTATGATAATCTGAATTTAAAATCCATATAAAATAGTAAATATGTAGAGTAACAAAAATTGAAGAAAAAGGAAAGATTTTCAATGCCAGATAGCAAACACATTATACAAATATAGAAATTAGAAAAAAAATTAAAATTAAAATATAGAAATTAGAAGTGTGGCTCAGCCTGTAATCCCACGCCTTTGGAGGCCGAGGTGAGTGAATTGCCTGAGCCCGCGGGTTCGAGACCCGTCTGGGCAACTTGGCGAGCGCTCATCTCTACAATAAATCAAAAAATTAGCTGGGTGTGGTAGCGCGCGCCTGTAGTTCCAGCTACTTGGAAGGCTGAGGTGGAAGGATCGCTGGAGCCCAGCAGGTTGAGGCTGCGGTGGCCGGGAGTGGCCACTGCACTCCAGTCTGGGCGACAGACTGAGACTCCAACTCAAAAAAAAAAAAAAAAAAAAAAGAAGTGTGGTGTTGATGCAGATATATAAATAAGTGGATCAACAGAATCAAATAGAGAATCCTAAGACAAACCCAAGTATGCATAATCAAGTACTGATTAAAAGTAGCATTTAAAAGTCAGTGGAGAAAAGAGGAGACACATAGAAGAATATTAATTACAGCAGGCTTTACATTGCCAGAAATTTGGAAATTACCATGTCAATGGAAAAATGGCTACACAAATTATAGCCTATTTACTCTGTAGACTGCTATGTAATAGTGAAAAAGAACAAGGTAGATTTATATGTATTAATATGGAATGCTCTCAGACATAATGTTGGGTAAAGTAGCAAGTAGCAGAGCGATACATATAGCATGATACAATTTATATTTTTTAAAACCACTAATAATATATGTATATGTGTGTGTGTGTGAAATGTTTGTAAATGAATTTTTTAAAGTTTGAGAGAAGTTAAAGTCAAACAGTGAAACAGTGATTGGGGTTGGTGAAGGTGGGGAGAAAATCGATGATCAAAGGGGGTTTTAGGCTTCCCTGTAATGATCTAATCTTTTGAGACAAAAATGTATTCATATATCATGTGTGCAATTAAATCAGTAAATAAGAATTTAAAGGTTATATATATGCATATGTACTTATTCACACAAAATGCATATAAAGGGACTGTAAGGATATTCAACGACTTTGGACAGTTGGTTGTTTTGGAGTTTTTAACACAGGTTTCAAGATCTACTTTCACTATATCATGTATTGTTTTAAACTTTTACCATGAAAAATGTGCTTATATATAATTGAGTAATTAAAATAAAGACATGGAAATTGTCAAAGATACATAGTTAAGTGGAAAAAGCTAGTTGCAGGATAACACAGTATTAACCTAGTATGTAAAAAGCAAACTAACAAACCAAACATTAAATTTGTTGTAGGTCAGGTGCGGTGGCTCAAGTCTGTAATCCCAGCACTTTGGGAGGCTGAGGTGAGGGGATTGTCTGAGCCCACGGGTTCAAGAACAGCCTGGGCAACTTGGCGAGACCTCATCTCTACAATAAAAATAAAAAAAAATTAGCCGGGTGTGGTAGCACACGCCTGTAGTTCCAGCTAAGTTGGAAGGCTAAGGCGGAAGGGTCTCCTGACCCAGCAGGTTGATGCTGGGGTGGCAGTGAGTGTGCACACTACTGCACTCCAGCCTGAGCGACAGAGTGAGATTCCAACTCAAAAAAAAAAAAAGAAAGAAAAAGAAAAATTTGTTGTAGGGCACTGTATGTACTGGGATAGAAGTAAAGGAATATAATGAGCTGTATGACTTCAGACAAGTTACCTGACCTCTTTGTGCCTCAGTGTCCCTACTGTAAAATGGAAAAAATAACAGTACTTATCTCATGAATTGTTGTAAAGAGTAAATGTGCTAATCTATTTAAAGCATTTAGAATGATGTCAAGCAGAATAAGCCTGTATAAGCATTTACTCTTATTGTTACATAGTCCTATATTTTTACAATTTTTTAAGGAAAATATTTATGTGTTCCTCATGTAACTCCTTGTGTACTCCTCATGTAATTAAAAAAAATAAAATTTAAAACACAATATTAGAACAAAAATTAAATTGTATAAAATGGCACACTGAAAAATTAATATAAAATCAGAGACAACTTAAATGTCCACCAATAAATAGGGCAATAGTTAGATAAGTCAAAAAAATAGATAAGTCATGATACATTCATAATATGGAATACTATGCAGCACTTAAGAATGAGGTGGATCTATATATAACATGGAAATATAACTATTGTATGTTTACATTTTTAAAAAGTGGTATGTATCATTTTTACTTATTATATACATATCTGTCTATTATGTGTTTACACATAATACACGTGTATTTTATATATGTGTATAAGTGTGTGCACATAGATGCATATAAACTAACATACACACAAACAGGCCTTTCATAATTTACCCTATATACTTCTATGTTGTTTGGCTATTATTATTATTATTATTATTAGTTGGAGTCTCACTCTGTCGCCCAAGCTGGAATACAGTGGCATACTCACAGCCACTGCAGCCTCAACCTGCTAGGCTCAGGTGATCCTTCCACCTCAGCCTTCCAAGTAGCTGGAACTATGAGCACACGCTATCATGCCCAGTTTATTTTTTGATTTATTGTAGAGATGAGGTCTTACAAAGTTACCCAGGCTGGTCTTGAACCCCTAAGCTCAGGCAATCCTCCCACCTCAGCCTCCCAAAGTGCTGGGATTACAGGCTTGAGTCATCATGCCCAGCCCTTTTTTAAAAAAAATAATAAGCATATCGTCATACTTACTTAAGAAACAAACATACAAATCCAATCATGTCATTCACCTGATAAAAATCTTTAATAGGAATGTTCCCATTGCTCCTAGTATAAAGCCCCAACTCTTAAAGGGGGCCTTCCATCCAGTCCCAGCTCACATTATTTTTCTATGGCTAGAGCATTTATAGGCAGGATTATTAATGCTTGTTATCACTCTCACTAGCCTGTAAACTCCAAGAGAGCAGATTTTTGTCTATCTTGTTATACTGTATATATTGTTATACAACATAGAGAGGGTACCCAAAAAATGTATACACATTAAGAAAGGAAAAAAACTGTATTAAAATTCTAATGCTCAATAAGATGAATACAGGTCACATTTGACTTCTGCAATTATAAGAGGTGCTCCAAGTGGTTGCCACCAGTGTCCAGACACTTCTGATTAAGGTGAACATTAAATGTGTATACATTTTTTTGGCACCCCTCAGTATATTGTATATATGTATTATATATACTGTATTACAATATATGTTGTAGTATATTGTATATAATTATATAGTTTAATGATATAGTTTATATGTATATACAACATATATTGTATATATTGTTATCTTGTTATACTGTATATCTTTTACATCTAGTAAAATTCAGTAAATATTTGTGAAATAAATGACTGCTCTCCATTAATCAGAGGGGAACTTGACTTTGGCACTGGTTCCATTTTCCTCTCTATTTCAGCCCCTGCCATCATGTAAGCAACATCAATGTCTGTATGACTCACCCAACATGCTAGCCTCACTGTCCTTTGATTTCCTCTACATTTCATCCACCTCTGACCACACGCCACTTCAAGCCACTAGTGTCCTAGACCACCCAATAAACACAGATCTGCTCCACTTTAGAATTCTTGAACACCACTCACTCAATCTCTGTCTATAACTGTCTACTCTTCTTACTTCTTGGTTCTTAGGCTACCTACTCCGCATTCTCATCAAGATCTCCCAGCCTGTGGGGCACAGTGGCTCATGCCTATAATCCCAGCACTTTGGAAGGCAGAGGCGTGAGGACTGCCTGAGTTCAGGGGTTTGAGACAAGCTTGGGCAACTTGGTAAGACCTTGTCTCTACAATAAATAAAAAAAATTAGCTGGGCATGGTGGTGTGTACTTGTAGTTTCAGCTACTTGTAAGGCTGAGGTAGAAGGATCGCCTGAACCCAGCAAGTTGAGGCTGCAGTGGCCGTAAGCATACAACTGCACTCCTGCCTGGGTGACAGAATGAGACTCCAACTAAAAAAAAAAAAATCTCCCATCCTTTGATTTCTCCCATTCTCTAGCTCATTACCACCTCATGGCTTCACTCCCTATCTAGTCCAGGTGTCATGGTGCATCACTTCAACAATTCAACTCTCTTGCTAGTAGCTTTACTGCCCTTACCATTTTTAATCTACCATTTATTGAGCAGTTACTATGGGCCACTTTACAGACACTATCGTGGCAAACCATCACAAAACTCTTGAGGCTGGTATTACCATTGTCCTCTTTTACAGATAAGGAAAGGGATTCTTAAAGAGACTTCCAGCACACTGGTCCCTGCTGGGGCAGGCAGGGTGGTAGTTAGATGGGCTGTGCTATGTGGCCTCAGGGACCTCTGCTGCCAGCTGTGGACGAGTTCTAGGCATGCGGGTAGCTTGGCATACGCTCTGATTGTAGCTACGTCGGCAAATTATGATTCTGTCCCATACCAGCCTGGCTACTGAAATTCCTAAGAAGTAAAGTGAGAAATACTCCAGGCTCTCCAGCACAGACAATGGCTACACTGACTTTCAGTTTAAGAAAAGTCCTCCTAAGATCTCTTACAAGGCCATTGAACTTGCACCTTTCTCATTATCATAGGTTTCCTCCTGCTTTGGGGCTATATCAGCAAAGAGGGGACAGACCAGGTCATTCCATCATTTTGGTGTCCCTGTTGGGATTTTACCTTCTCTGCAAAGCATTCAAAGGCTACTGGGGTTACTCCTCCAATGAAATTTCAGACTTTGATGTTTAGTACTCATTTCAGCCCTGAGAAGAGTCACGGTGGGACTGTGCCCAGCTTTAAGATATTGAGCAGAAACCATAGCTAAGGGCTAAGGAATTCTGTAGCTTGCAGATTTTTAATAAAACAATGGCCAGATTTTATGGGTCCATCCCAAATATGTTAACTGAGCTGATTAGGACATGTTCTATTTTTCATCTCCTGTCCCTGGCAAAAGCTCCTGACAAGTTTTTCCATATGAATATGTACCATGGAAAAATAGCAATTTTCTGAGGAAATAATTTCCTGAGAAAAACAGTCAGATTTCTGAGAAAACGGGAGGTTATTCTGTAGCAGAAAGTGTTGCTGCCATCATCCTCCTTAGAGTTGAGATTTTCTTTTAAATAGTTTTCACTGTCAATCTGTTCTTGTAGTAAATTAAATAACATAGTATGTCTAATTTCTTATTACTAAGTAATTCATTTTTTAAAATATCTCAGTATATTATCCCCTAAACTTATCTCTACCTTTATGTTCTAGGGGAAGACCTTGGTAAAATCAAATATCAGTGTGGGCCCATCTGTAATATTTTTTACTGAGTTTCTTATTAACAGCAACCAGGGAATTTTTAAACCTCAGAACAAGTTTTCAAAATATAAACACTTTGTTTATCAATCCTTGGCCAGCTCTGATCCAATTCACCAACAGGTTGAACAGCATATAATCGGAGTCTTTCTGTTCGTTGTAGAGCATGATGTTCTATAAGTCATGTTTTTAAGGACTGAACTTTAGGTTGTTTCTTAATGAAAAGTGTAGATAAATGGTTATTATTTAGTGTTTATAACTCTATTGCGAGCACACTGTATTATGACATCATTCTTTTTTGTTGTTGTTGTTACAGGATTTGTTAAGAGGACAGAAAAACTCCTGTAGTGGGAGGGAACCCGAAGAGGTTGCCTTTATGATGTCATTCTACTAAAGATCATAAAACTCAGTCTAGATCCCTAGAGTGCTAGATTGCCTTAGGTTGGTTTTGTTTCCTAGCTTACAAAGTGATGTATATTCAAAATAAGTTGAAATTCAAAAAATAGAAAAATAACAAGTGACATAATGAGTGCAAGGTCATATAACAGAGCAATGTAGCAGGGTACAATTGGGATCTGCAGGAGATATGTCTGACACCAAGGTCTGTGCTCCAAACCAATACGTTATTTTGCTTCTCAGAAGGAAAGATACCTCTGACTGCAACATGGGGGGTGAAAAAGAATGAAACAGGCAAGTATGAAGGCTTGAAAACTAAGGCAGCATTCCAGGGTAAGAACTGATGGTGGACTAACCATTATCTATCTGTACATTGCAAAAAATTCAAAATAAATTCCCACTTACTTCAAATGTGCAACTTTACAGGATGAACTTGGAGGGCTTTTGCTGAGAAAAGCACAACTATGTGTGCCTAGAAAAAACACAAAAATAAATCAGTAGTTTAAGACCTTCTTCCAGAATAAAATTTTTACTTTAACTTCTCTGCAAATATGTGTGTGTGTGTGTGTGTGTGTGTGTGTGTGTGTGTGTATACATGCATACATATAAAATATATACATGACCAGGTACGGTGGCTCATGCCTATAATTCTAGCACTTTGGGAGGTCAACGCGGGATAATTGTCTGAGCCCATGGGTTCGAGACCAGCCTAGGCAATTTGGTGAGATCTCATCTCTACAATAAATAAAGAAAAATTAGCTGGGCATGGTGGCATGTGCCTGTAGTTTCAGCTACTTGGAAGGCTGAGGCAGAAGGATCACCTGAGCCCAGCAGGTCGAGGCTAAGGTGGCCATGAGTATGCCACTGTACTCCAGCCTGGGTGGCAGAGTGAGAGACTCCAACTCAAAAATAATAATAAATAAATAAATACACACACACACACACACACACACACACACACATATTTCTAGGTATGCTGCCATTTGTTAACATATTCTGGGAATTTACTATAGTCTTTTTTACACTTTCAACTACCCTGTGAGATACCAATCCATGTTATACATGAGTAAAGTGAGGCACAGGAAGATCAAGAAAATTGCTTAATGAGCAGTCATGAAAAATAATAAAATCATGTTCTTTGCAGCAACATGGATGGAGCTGAAGATCATCCTAAGTAAACTGACCCAGAAACAGAAAAAAAAAACAAAATTACTGCATGTTCTCACTCATATGTGAGAGCTAAGTGGTCACAAAGATGGAAATAATAGACACTGAGGACACCAATAAGGAGGGAGGGGGAAGGGAGCTTAGGTTTAAGAAATTACTTTACTTTTGGGGCACAATGTTCACTATCTGAGTAATGGGCACCTGAGACCAAATCCCTACCACTGTACAATGTGTTCATGTAATGAATATGCATGGGTATCCCCGGGTCTAAAATTTAAAAATATAGTATTCAATGACCAAAAAATGCCCTTCCATTACCAATGATACAGTTTTTTTAAAAAAAGAAAATTGCTTAATGTCACACTGTTAGTTAATGCTAAAGATAGGATCAGAGCCCAAGTCCTTGCCACTTACCCAAAAAGTCCCAGTCTTGGATTCATACTCCCCACACTACCCACAGGTTGTCTAGATCCTTGGGGGAAAAATAACACACAAAAGCAGTACAAACCTCTTCACTCCAAACTTACTAAGGAGCTGATCAGCAAGACTTGAGGCTAGTGAGATCTACCAGAACTGGCCTGGGAAGGGGCCATGTTTTGTTGTTGTTGTTTTTTTTTTGAGTTGGAGTCTCACTCTGTCGCCCAGACTGGAGTGCAGTGGCCGCTCCCGGCCACCGCAGCCTCGACCTGCTGGGCTCCGGCGATCCTTCCGCCTCAGCCTTCCGAGTAGCCGGAATTACAGGCGTGCGCTACCACGCCCGGCTGATTTTTTGATTTATTGTAGAGATGAGGTCTCGCTGCCCAGGCGGGTCTCGAACCCACGGGCTCAGGCAATCCACTCACCTCAGCCTCCCAAAGGCGCGGGATTACAGGCTGAGCCACCGAGCCCGGCAGGGGCCATGTTTTATCCGGAAGTCCACGAGGCACCCTTC
Organism: Cephalopachus bancanus; assembly: GCA_027257055.1. Lineage (NCBI taxonomy): Eukaryota > Metazoa > Chordata > Mammalia > Primates > Tarsiidae > Cephalopachus > Cephalopachus bancanus. The sequence goes on from JAPVLO010000878.1 coordinate 181,870, forward strand.
TGCACTCTTACTCTCTTACTCTGGGAGTGATCCTGTTTTATACCCCCACTCTGCAGCCACCATGTCACACAAGAGCAGCAAACTTAGTTAGCCTCAAAGCTATACCAAGCCAAGGACAGGCCCATAGAAAGATTAGGCAGCAGTTTTGTCACCTGTTCCATTTTCTCTCACAGAATCAAAAGACACAATGGCAGATAACAAAGTAATCTATTCGGATTTTCTCCCCCCTTGAAAACATATCTGAGGGCTACAGATGGCCATCTGTGGGCCCACAAACCCTCTATGCTTACATGCAATCCATGGGGCAGTTTTTAAAAAGGAAATGGTCACAGGGGTACCTGCATGATCAGTGTTTGTATACCTAACCCTGAATTGTACCCCACATCTTTATAATAAATTTTTTTTAAAGGAGATGGTCGATAGTTTTCCTGATTTTCAAGGGCTCTGTGTCCATCCTACCGCCCACCTTAAAAAAAAAGATTAAGAATCATGACTTTAAGCTCAGTCAGCAAGAGCTTCTCTGACACCTTTACCTCAGTTGCACATGTAGGTAGTGTCAGTCCCAGCACCTGCTGTCAGTCAGCATTCCTTTAGGTTCTTTCCTCCGCCACCGCACGCCTACACGCACGCAGCACCCCTTACACACGACCCCACGTACGTACCTCCACGCACGCACGCACCCCACGCACAAGCACAGATGCATATATATGCCCTCACACACACCTCCACACGCGCACACGCTCATCCCCACCTGGCACCGCTGTGAGTCTCCACGCTTGAACGCGTGTCTGTCACCACACGCACGCCCCCACGCCGGCACCTGTGGAAATCACCCACCACATACTCGCATCTTCCCCACACGTACAAGCAGCACCCCCCACCCCACCCTTCATTCTCCCTCACTATACGTACCGGCCCACTTGCGCACGCACGCACCCCACCACACGCATCCCTGGGGGCCTTTTCCCTCTCTCCTCTCAACCGCTGGCTTCTGGGGCCGGCCCTCCCACGCCCCTCAGGTTCGCGGAAGCGAAATCCCTCCCAGCGCGGAACCCGAGCTGCGGCAGCCCCACAGGCCCGTCTGACTGGGCCGCCGCTTCCTTCCTCACATCCCAGGAGACACCGGGCGGGGTGCGGCACCTCCCACGCTCAGCCAGCGGGGCCTTCAGATGGCAGGGACTCCGGCAGCTCGGCCAGAGGGAATTCTCAGGATTCCCGTCCTCAGGAATAGAGAGGAGAGCCGGGGAAAACGAGGAGGTGGCTGGGGAAAGCTCTCATCCTCACTAGGGAAAGCTCTCACCTGGTCCCCAGAGTCAGTTTGCCCTTCCTCTACTTCCTGTCAGCGGGGACGGGATTCCAGAGAGAGCGAAGGTCCTTGGGGCGGGGAAGTGGAAATGACTCAGAGAGGGGGTGGCCCAGGGGGAGGGGCTGGACGAGAAAGGGGAGGGGGACTAGGGAAGAGAAAGAAGAGAAAAAATGATTAGAAAACCTCGCCAGGGGCGGGGGCAGATTTTAGGGTTTCTACAGAAGTCCTGGAAGGCCCTCCTGGTTAACCCCGACTTCAGGTGCTGATGGGCTGTGTCATTTCTTCAGTGCTGGGCCTTAAACTTATTTACTTTGTGCCAAAGGCAGTCATGGCGAAGACCCTTGCTAGCTGCTCACTGGTTATCTAGGAATCTGCAGGTCTGGGCATGGGCGCTGGAATTAACTTCATGTTCTAGGGAACCAATGATAGACTTTACCTCATTGGGTTGCTTGGAGGATTAAAGAAGTCACTGTATTTCAGGTGCTTAGCATAGTGTCAGGCACACTAAGCAACCAGTCAGTGATAGCTCATATGATTAGAAAAGTGTTCACCCGTTGATCATCTGTACCTCCTCTAGATTTTGAGTCTCATGAGGGCAGAGACTGTGTCTTATTCATCACTGAGCTCCAGCACCAACAAGACGGGGCCATTAGTAAATTATTTGTGGAATGAATGAATAAATGAATGGTTGAATGATTACTTGCAGTGGTGACTATACCAAGACCCTCTCCTCTGCCCCATATAAGGAGTGTATTTGTGGGAGTTTGGGGGGGAAAGGTCATGATTGTGCAGAGTGGCATGTAGCATCCCTGTCAGTTGCTATATCAAGTGAACTACTCTGCCCTTGAAAAGTGGAATGTCTTTGGCAATTCCCCTCATGGACATAAGGAAAACTGTCAGACAGCTAATCTGAAATTTGAAACGGAGACAAGGCTAGCTAGAGCACTATTGTATAGTTATCAAGTAAAGCAGGATGGAGGAGAGGGCTGAAGTGGAAAGCTCATAAATAATGGTGGCAAACATAAATAGGGGAGATTGGAAGGGGAGGTCCAGTTGAAGTGTGTATAGGAGAGGATGTTCACTCCAAAAGGGAATCTGATGGTGGTCCTAAAATAGCAGTAATGCCATCCACTTCTCTGTAACACTCACAGGATTCCTGGTGTTCTGCCCTGATGTCCCAACATTCTTGAGGAAGGTATGCAGATTAGGCTTGTAGCACTACATTCACTAAGTTTGTATTTATGGAAATTCATACCGTCAGAACTAGAGGGGACCTTGAAAAACTAAGAGCTGGATAGCAACAGACTTGGGCCTTTGGATTCTCTGGCCTTGGTACTGAATCTCGCAGGGACTAAATGTCACGTATATCTTAATTATTCCTTTAATCTCTGCCCCATCCCCACCCTCAACACCAAAGAGACTGAGAAGAATGAAAGGACATGAATGGAAGGTCTGCAGAAGGGAGGGAGAAAGAAGACTTTTCAACATATCCTGACTTTCCTTTTGCTTCCTCCTGGGGAAGCTACATGGAGCTTCAGCTAATCTTCATAGGAGAATGACTCCACCTTGGCACCCTAGTGACCTTGTGAGGCCTGACAATACCCACAATGGACCCTCAGGCAAAGGCTTGAACCACACAGCTAATCTGAGTCTTGACAGAATGCTTGTGATCCTTCCAGCGCACAAAAGGTTGGAAGGCCTGAGAGGAGCTGCTTCAAGGTCATTTCTCACTTGTCTCTTTACCTTCCCTGGGAGACTGTCATGAGAAAGTTTTCCATTGTCTCCCGCCTCCTGGGTTCTGGTAAGGTACAAGGTTTCCTGATCCACTTCCCTCAGAATAGAACTACAGACTACAAGAATCAGCTTCTTAGAAATGATATATCCCGGCTGGGCACGGTGACTCAAGCCTGTAATCCCAGCACTTTGGGAGGCCAAGACAAGAGGATTGCCTGAACCCGCAGGTTCAAGACCAGCCTGGGCAACTTGACAAGACTTCATTTCTACAGTAAATCAAAAAATTAGCCGGGTGTGGCGACATATGATTGCAGTTTCAGCTACTTGGAAGGCTGAGGCAGAAGAATTGCCTGAGCCCAGCAGGTCAAGGCTGTGGTGGCTGTGAGCATGCCACTGCACTCCAACCTGGGCGACAAAAAGAGGAGGAAAAAAAGAGAGATATCCCACAGCTCACATGGCAGTCCTCTGTCTCCTTGTGTTTCATTGACATCATTTTTGTTGTTTGGGACAAGGACCACTAGGAGCTGAAACCTATGAGTGCTCTTTTTTCACTATGCAAAAAAATAAACTGAATCTAAAAGTAATTCATTGTATCATTAGCTGCTGAATCAGTTAAGCTTTGGACTTAACTTTGACTTATGTGCTTGACAGCTGCTTACTGTGAATTGCACATTTCTGGGATATCACAAAACCTTCCCTTATCACTGAGGGAGTTGAGCTGGACAAAAAGTTGTAGTTCATAATGGCTTTTTCCTGGTACTGTACATCAAAGGGAAAATCAGCCCAAATTTCCTTTTTTTGTGACTTTTAATCTGGCTAGAAGAGTAGCAGATCTTCTTTGCATTCTGTGGACAAGGCAAGGAAGGATCACAGGCATTCTGCCAAGACTCAGTTGACATCTATATTCCATTATTTGAAAGACTCTTCTTGGACCCAAATATATTCCCTACAAGTCTGCCAGGGAATTTGTTGGCTGAACCTGCTAAACCTGAAAGTCTGAAGCTTAGCACCCACACGTTAGACAATGAGAGCATTTTCTCTAGAAGGCCTTTGTTAGAGGTAGGGCAAGGAATTGGTACAGGTATATACATTTTGCCCACATCTCTTCATTAGCATATTATTGATGCCTAATTCATTAATTCTTCTAACTGTCTCCTTTGAAGGAGTCTGGCCTTAAAAATGGCAAGAAGCAGTCATGGGAATGATGGACCTGGAATAGATGCCTGAGAGGGATCATACAAGTGTCAAGTGGCAGTGGTGAGTTCACAAAACCTCACAATGTATGAGGTGGCCTGTTTGTCATTATGTTTATCAGGTCCTACTTCTTCTATTCAACCAACATTTACTAAGCATCTATTATATACAAGTTTCCATGCTACGTCCTGGTAAAAGCTTCCACTTTTACTCCTGTGTCTCCAGTAAATGCTCCCTTTTTCAACTACCACTAGTAACTCACCAGGGCAGACCAGTCACAACTGTAATTTGTACACTGTATCCAAGCGTTACAACCAATCATCTTGATCCTCCATTCCTGGAACTTCACAGTGGAGAAGAGTATTTGCATTAGCTATCATGGTATATACAATTCCAATATCCCTGCAATAACCTATTTGGTCTCTGTAACTCCTAACCTCCATAACTGAGACTCCTCACCCCCATCTACAGGCTCAGATTCAGAAACCATAGGACCGATTCTTTTCCTAGGTAAGGGGCATATAAAGAACCCTGTCTCCTCTGCCCTGGCACATTAAGAAGAGTGAGCCTTTCCAAACATCACATCACAAAAATATAATTAGAATATTAGCTGTGGATAATAGCCCCATATTCATCATTTGCCCAAACAGCTAATAGACCATTAAACCCCTGATATTCCAAATTATTCTCTCCTTTGTATTTTAATCATTTTGCCAATGGGCTATAGTTTTTACAGGACCCAGGTCTGATGACCTGTTTCAAGCTGCCACCCTTGTCTGTGTTGCTTCACTTCACATTGCATGACCCCTGTAGTCTCAGGACATCCACAACTCTGATTAAAATATGTCCAATTCTAGCCCCGAGGGGTCTCCTAACCCTTCCAGGCTCCTCCTGCAGGCCAGATGTTTAACAGGAAGTCGGCTCACTTGCTTCTGGTCTTATGCCCTTCTGCTCCAATCTCTGAAACTGGATGTCATGTGTCCTTATATCTTCATTTCTTCGTTTCTCTCTCTCTCTCTCTCTGTGTGTGTGTGTGTGAGAGAGAGAGAGAGAGAGAGAGAGAGAGAGAGAGAGAGAGAGAGACGGGTTTCACTATGTCACTTGGGCTGGGTGCAGTGCATGATCAGCTCACTGTAACCTTGGACTCCTGGGCTCAGAAGATCCTCCCACCTCAGCCTCCCAAGTAACTAAGACTACAGGCACATGCCACCATGCCTGTCTTTTTTTTTTTTTAAGAGACAAGGTCTCAAACTCCTGGCCTCAAGCAATCCTCCCGCTTCAGCCTCCCAAATTGCTGGATTACAGGCATGTGCTGCCACTGAGCCTGACCCATTTCTTTAGTCTTCTTGACTGTATCCTCTCCTGAAATCAGTATTCATGATTGGATCTCATCCCCGGGCCTTCTCTGCCCAGATCACTACCTATTATATGATCATTGGTTTTCCCCCAGTCACTTACCCAATTCCAGTAACTCATGGACATCTTCCTTTTGGTCCTCCCCAAGTTAAACTTCAGTGAGAGACAACCAATAACTCATGAATACATATATATTTATTTAATTCATAATATAGCATTTTGGATGGGCTGGGATATTTTAGAGAGGGATGAGGCCGTGTAATCCACAGATGCTCATATTTCTGTTACTAGGAGAGACACTATTGGTCCAGAGCTCCCAGTACAAACAGGCCTGGAGTAAAGCATTTGATTAAAAAAAAGTCCAGCAATAATCTAATAAATATTCTAGCCAATAACAACAATACAGCATATGTCTGAAGCTGGCAGACCACACCATAAAAGTCAGTTTTGCCTGACCTGATGGCAAATCAATCTGTCCAACCTGTAATACACAGCCAAATACAGCCCAATGGCTCCAAGGCTGCAATTGGCTTCAGGAGCTAGCAATAAGTGTAGGAATGGTTCTTATCTATCAGTCACACAGTCTCCATTCTTTGGAGGAAAGGGTATCAAATATTGAGCTTATTCAAAAGTCCATCCAGGGATTGCTCCACCCAGGTAGTCATATATATAAATATGTAAACCATGGAAGCTTAGAGAATTCATCTAGTGTGTTTTAGCTGAAAAGAATGTATAAGTGATTTTGCTGCAATCTGAATTTCACTGCATCCAAAGATCCACAATAGAATAAAAATACATCCAGATGCAGTTACACTTACTTACAAGTAGCCAGAACCTCAACATGGCATTAAAATGTCTTTCGTATTTGCAAATCAGGTTTAACTTTATTTTTGATTATATTGTGCTTTTTTCAATAAGACAATATAAAAAGAGGAAACAAGCATAAATTGCGGACATAAAATACTTTTCTAGTAGAAAGGGTTATGGAGAATAGATTGAGTAAAGCAACAACAACAAAAGCTTATGGAGTCACCTTCCTTGAAGATGTTAAACACAGGTCCTACCCTCTTTGTCCAACTGGATTTAGTTAGAGGTAGTCAATGACTTGTCAGGGGTCTGTGAAAGTCAACTTTACTGAAGTAAATATATGGGACTCATCACACCCCCACTGAGTACTTTGTCACCACTTTGTATCTTAGAGATCACTTTTTATTATTTGGTTCAGAAGTTGGAGCTCAAGAGTCAAACTTCATTGCTTACCCCAAACCCAGTTTAATTTCCTACTTTATTGAGTAGGCTTAGCTCTGAGTAATGTTCGGCTATAACCAAAATTTAAATTTATCTTCAAAGAGAAAAATTTGAAAAGATTGAAAGGTCATTGAAAATAATGGTGCCACAAACTCCAAAGACAATTCCCCAAGATAGCGTCCAAAGACTTTGAGAAGCAAAATGCTCATTTATATGTATGAGTCCTTGTACCTATGCAAAATATTATCAATATAGCCCCAATGCAATGGTAACCAAGTTTTTCTGCCCAGGAAATAACAAATATCACTATGGACATCAGAGTATAGTAGGGAAACTGTGGTAATTCATTTGTTCATTTATACATTCATTTAATAAACATTAGCCAGGCAACCACTCTGTTCCAGATACTGTGCTAGGTATTAAAAATACAATAATAAGAACAATAAAAGACACTCCTTGCCCTCAAAGTATTCACAGTCTAGTAGGGAAGATTATTATTATACATTCAACTTTTGTGTACATTAGAATCACATGAGGAGCTTGTCAACAATGTACATTTTAACCTATAGACCCAGATATTCTAATTAAGTAGGTCAGGAGTGGGATCCCAAAATCAGTCTTTTTAACCAACACCAAAGGTGATTCTAACATGAGTGGTCTGAGGATCACACTTTGAAAAACAATGCTATACAATGTGATTATTGCTGAGAGAGGTGGATGCTCAGGATGATGGGAACTCCAAAGAGGAACACATAGCCCAGTCTAGGGGGTCGGGAGTTTGTCTAGTTGAGAGGGGATAGGGGAGGAGAAAGGTAGGTAGTCCAGGGTAGAGTCAAAAGTAGGATGGGAATATTAGAGCCTTGTCCCAGAGCACTACAATCTAAAGAACACAAAAATAAAGGAATAGCTTTGGAGAGCCAAGGGCAAGGCAAAGGAAATTGGATTAGGATGTAGGTGAAATGTTCTCTACTTAGAACATTTTCACGCTATTCCCTTAATTTAAGAAAAATCCTGGCAGTGGGGGACAGTGGCTCACACTTGTAATCCCAGCATTTTGGAAGGCTGGAGGATTGCTAGAGGGTAGGAGTTTGAGACCAGCATGTCTACAAAATAAAATAAAATTAACCAGCCATGGTGGTGTGCACCTGTAGTCCCAGCTACTTGAGAAACTGAAGCAGGAGGATCCCTTGACCCCAGGAGTTTGAGGCTGTAGTGAACTATGATTGCACTACTGCGCTCCAGCCTGGGCAACAGAATGACACACCATATCTTTAAAAAAAAAAAAGGGCAAGCGCAGTGGTTTACGCCTATAATCCCAGCACTTTGGGATTATATAGGTGAGAGGATTGCCCGAGCCCACGGGTTCAAGTTCAGCCTGGGAAACTTGGCGAGACCTCATCTCTACAATAAATCAAAAAGTAAAGTTAACTGGGCATGGTGATGCACGCTTGTAGTCCCAGCTACTTGGAAGGCTGAGATAGAAGGACCACCTGAGTCCAGCAGGTCCAGGCTGCGGTGGCCGTGAGCATGCCACTGCACTCCAGTCTGGGCGACAGAGTGAGACTTCAACTCAAAAAAAAAAAAAGAAAGAAAGAAAGAAAAGAAAAAAATTCCTATTGTTTACTCTGAGCATTAAAATTGTTAATAATGTCTCTGCTTCAGGACCAGAGAACAATTTGTGTAAATAGTTAAAGTTGCCTAGAGTAACCAAGGTGAAGGGGAAAGTAACAAAAGATAAGCTGGGGAAGCAAACAGGGACATGAAAAACCAAACCGAAAGCAGTTGGGACTTTCCACTGAGTGCTAAGGGAGCCAGTGAAAGGTCTTATGAAGGGGAAGATCATTTATTTTGCTTAAAAATTTGGGGATATGTCCCAGGGGAGGGACAAGGGTAACTGAGAAATGAAGAGCACACATTTTAAAGCACTGCTATGGTATATTGGAGCTGGGAGTGGGGGATAAAATTAATATTTATGGCACACTTAGTATGCCATAAATTCCAGGTGCTATGTTAGACAGTTTACACATGCTATCTTTTTAAATCTTTGAGACAGCCTTGTGAAATAGACATTATTTTACAGAAGAGGAAACAGACGGTCAAAGTGAGATACCTGTCACAGGTCATACTACTAACAAATGACAGAAAAACTAGGAGTGTTTTAATCCAAGGGTTATGAGTTTTCCATTACAGAAAGCTATTTACCAGCACTGATGAATTGTATTGAGGTTGCTCATTCCCTGATTAGCAGTAAGTACATATGGTCTTTAAAACCGAGAAAACTGACTTTGTCCCTAAATATATAAGTTTGAGCCTTCCTTCTGTGTTTATATCAGTCTTACTTTCCATGTTAGGTGAACAAACAATACATAACTGCTATTGGGGAGATTTATATAGAAACTCTGTCTCTTCTACAGCATAGTAAGCCATTTGCCAGCAGGGACTGTGTTTTATTAGTGCACTCCCATGGCAGTAGTGTGCTACCTGGCATCTAATAGTTTATTGAATGAATTAATAAATGGGCATCCACTAAGCTGGTGGAAAGGAAGAGGGGAAAATTCTGACATTATTTTAAGGCTCCAATCTGGGAGACTATTACAACTACCACTATGTAATTGTGTGACAATAATATTTTTCACAACTCCCAAGGAGTAGACGGCCCCTTGAAGCAGAGTTAGCTCCTGGAAAGGAGAAAGCTCTGGTTCCCAGATATTCCCAGTCCCTGCAATGAAAAGAACAAAATCACAGACCATAAAGCTCCATTCTTTCCAACTATACTGGCGAGGAATGAAGTTTATACCTGTATTTGCCAGAAAAGACTGGCTAAGCAAATGAATAGTGTAAACAAGATTGCAAGAGGAATGCTTATTAAAACTATTTAAGAAAACAGATTGTTTTCAGGCATTCTTAAGCACTTCAGAAGTGTTTTATCTGAAAATACAACTAAATTTATAGGCAAATAGTTGTTGCATTAGTAATACTCCTTTCGTACTGGTTAAGTAAAGTAGGCTCCTAAAGAAGCTCTTTTGTGCAACTTTTTAAAAGTCTAATTCTAGTAACTATACATACTTAAAGGAATGAAGTTGTATTTCTTTGAAATATTTTGTGACAGATGTTTTTTAATATTTCAAGTGTGCCTCCTTCATTAGGTAACATCAATGTAATTATGCTACATAGGGTCCTTTTACTTGGATCAGTTTTCTATACAGCAGCAGCATCTCTTGTGAAATCTTATCCCCAAATCTCTCCTAATCGAATCTCGAGCTCTTCTTACTATTTATGTCATGCATGTATGTGTGTGACAGAAGGGACAGAGAGGGAGGACAGAAATATTTATTGATTTTGATGTTTCCTTTAGGGGACAAAAATGGATAGTGTAATTTATTTTCCCTTCTTGTATATTTCTCACTCAAATGAGCAAATTAAAAAGTTTGTGTGTGTGTGTGTATATATATAATATATAAAATGAACGTATAATTTATTTTATATGTTATATATACATATTCATGATTTCCTTATAATAAACCCTTGATTGTGGGTTTTAATCAAGTGACATACAATATGTGATAATTTGACACTTTTCAAAATTCTACTTAGTCAAACTGGCCAGTACTAGAAAGACTGGCCACCGTCCCTTCTGGCTGGCTAGCCCTTTGCTCAGAGCATCTTTCTACATTATTTACCTAGAATTAGCCTAATTGCTTCCAATATCATTTATACTCCTAAATTGTTGGGAATTTTTAATTCTCCAATGACAACAGAGGCATTCTCTAAATGTTTTCTTCAATGGATCAAACCCATTCAGATAATTTGTTCTGAGAAATTCAATACATGAATTCAAATACAAGCTTTGATGCACAAAAATTAAATCTACAATATCTAGTTATTTGGGATGCTTCAAATGAACTTTATTTTGTATCTCATATATTGAATGCTAACTTAGGTTTAGGAGGGGAAAATCTGCTGAACTGGAGAGCCAGTGAATTATATGCTCTCTTGAAACTTAATGACAAGCTTTCAACCCAGAAACATAGGGGGATTCTTGAGGCCTGCAGTTGCATTCCTGCCGCTCGGGGTAATCAATAAAATCTGGGGCAGGCAAACCAGACAGGATCATTAGGGATTTGTTCCAGATTGTGAATGTTGGACAAACTGGAAGAATGAAGGTCACATCAAAAGTATGAAGATGGAGAGAATTAGCTGGGTCATAGAAAGACAGCATGTTGTTGTCATAATCCAGGAGGACACCCAGACGCTTCAACTGCGGGGGCACATCCACCAGCATTTCCTTGTTGTTATGTCTCACCACAAAGTTACTATTACAGCGAGAGAAGACCCATGAGGAGGCATTCTTGCCAATCCATTCATTCTTTGGAGCTGATTTGTAGGCAATACCAATTGCATACCTGTGAGACAATGGAAAGGAAAGAAAATAAATATTTACGAATGATCTGAATTGTGCTAGACACCACAGAAGATAAGAAAGAAAGTGTATGTTCCTTAAATAGTTTAAATTTAGATGCATAATACTGATATCACTAGAGCTTAAAAAAGTTAGCAATTAGAGTGATGTAGTAATTTCCAGCTCCTAGACCAGTGTATTTTCTATGATTTGATGAAAAGGCTAGCACATTTTTCTAGAAATGGCTTTCATCACATACCTTTAACCTTGACATACTGGTATTATGGTTGTACTATAGAATTGAATCTCTTAGAAAGCTAGCAACAGAAGAGAAAAGAAAAATGGGATACACTCACCATGTTGAGGAACCCATGACCACCTCCCAATAGTGGCAGCCACTGTCAATGAATATATTTCCTGCTGCCCCATAGCACCCTGTGCCACTAAACCTCTCTGGAGTATGGCTCTTCTTCAGAGAGCTTTCATCCTTCTCCATCTGCAATCCATCATTGGAGATCTTCAACTTCTTATGAGTCATTTTGGGATCCAACTTAAAGGGTTGGCCTGAAAAAAGTAGAAAAAAGCAAAAAGCATAATGAAGTTTTTAAAAATTCTACCTTTGTCCCCCAGGACCATCACTACCAGGGTATCCTCAATATGATGATCATTCTTGGGTCAGTGCAAGTTGGCAATATTTAGATTATGTTAAGGATGCAAGCCAGAAGCCAGAGTTGTCAATAAAATAAGAATAAAGGTTAATCTCCCATAAAACAACCTTTGCAAAGGCATTTATTTTCCCACTTTGGGGGGGAAAAGTATCTCTCTCCTAAGAGAATCTTGCAAGAAGTCATATTCCAATCATATAGGGGCTAATTATTCTCCCTATGATATACTATTATCAAATTAAAGGAGAGTGCTCAAAGTTTCATGTCCTCAAATATGTTTTGTATTTCAGTTGGTAGTTTGGGGTTTGGGTAGATTTTAAGGGAAGGAGTATTATGATGTTTGAAGTGAGGGGAATTGATGAGGTAATTGCTGTTTCATGGCAAAAAAAGACACTGAGAATTCTGCAACAGAATAGTTGTTTTTGTTTTTGTTTTGTTTTTTGCCTTCTTACAATAGAGATGTAAACAACATACAATTAGGCAAATTTGTTAGAGTGATTGCTGCATCATAAATGATCAGGGAAAGCATTTGTATAAGATCATTTATAACAAATAATTACTTATAAACCATATGACAAAAACATTGTTATGACAGGGGCAGTTGCTTGGCATGGCAAGAGCTTTATTATACAAAATACTTCTGTTAGCTAACAAAACACCCATTCCTAATTTTCTCTATTATGCAATTTCACTATAGAGGCTGGGAAAGCTAAGTTACTCAATCTCCTTGCTGCTAGGAGTGGCGAATAAGATGGAAGCAGAAGTCATACAGAGCAGGAGGAACTTCTAGAAAAGTTTCTGCTTTTCAGATAAAAGGATAGCCAGCAAACCTGTACCAACACTTTCTTCCTTCTTGTTATGAGAGGAAAAATGACATCTGGAAGTTACAGTGGCCATCTTGTGACCATGCAATAAACACAAAGGGAGAAGGAACCTGCATCTTTTATAATATCACAGAGTGGCTGCACCAGCCCTGAAATACCTACCTCTTGCTATGCAAAATAGGCAGAAAATATACTATTCATTTAAGCTACTAACAAATGCTGTTTGTTAAGTTAATTGTACTTTTTGTTAGTTAAAAGCCTTCCTAACAGATATGACTTCTCTGCAGTAGAATTTTATTAGATTATCACAAATAATGCTTTTTTACTCAATTGTCCTCCAAATATGGGGGGGTGGAATGCAGAGAAAAATTCTTTATCTAATATCTTCTCAAGCTACCAGCTATTATATGTATATTTTTGTGTTTATAAATCTCCCATGAGCACCAAGAAAGCTCTTGCCCAAAGCAAAAACTACAACAGTAAAGCTCCTCTACCAAATGTCACTGCTTTCATACACTGCTGTAGGTGCCTGGTCAGGCTAAGTGTAGTTAGTCACCGGCAGGGAGTGATTTCCTTTAGAAATCACTACAACGGGCTGGGCTCGGTGCCTCAGCCTGTAATCTCAGCACTTTGGGAGGCCAAGGTGAATGGATTGCATGAGCCTACGGGTTTGAGACCAGCCCGGGCAACTTGGCGAGACCTCATTTCTATAAAAATAAAATTAAAAAAAAATTAGTTGGGCCTGATAGCACGCGCCTGTAGTTATGGCTACTTGGAAGGCTGAGACGGAAGGATCACCGGAGCCCAGCAGGTCGACGCTGGGGTGGCCGTGAGCATGTCACTGCACTCCAGCCTGGGAGATGCAGTGAGATTCCAACTCAAAAAAAAAAAAAATCACCACAACGTACTGTTTGTTTTTAGTCGGGTGGGTTCACTGTTCCGGCTGCCTGCTTGGTTTATGGCTTTAACAATGAAGATGTAGCGCGTCCCACTCTGGAGTCCGTGCACTGTGTAATGGTTCTGTTTAATGTTAGGCACAATCATCCAGCTATCCACGGAATTATACAGGCCTGTAAAGTGAGAAGAGACAAGAGCATTAATCAGTGGATAAGAGAGATAGGATGAAAAAAACAGTGAAATTTCATTATAAGCCATACCCTGCCCCAAAGTGAAATCATTTTATTTTCTTTTGTGTCTTGGAAGACATAATGAGATGAACCAGGGCTTATGACCCCACTATTTTCTCTCACAGAGCTAAGCTTATGCCAGATTCCTTGCTTCTGACAATTGAATGCAACCATTAGCAAAAGACGTTGCTTCAATTGTCTGCCAAATAACACTGGAATGGAGGCTACACAAAATCATAGAATCACCACTCTTAGAGTCTCTGAAATTTACCCCAAATGTCTATTCCTCTGAGAGTTGTTTCTGGTCTTTTATGGATGGAGCAATACTATGCAGAGCACAGGAACATGGAAACTCAGAGCTGAAAGGACACCTAGTCACAGTATTTCCCTCATTTTACAAACTAGGATTGAGGGAAGAAAATGAACTTACCTAAGACCACAGATAGTGATGGTGCTGAAAATAAAACCCTGGCATTTTAAAATTCTAGCCCAGTCCTCCCCACTGCATCACAATTCATGGGGTGAACAGCAATGTTCCTTTGTCTCTGCAAGGTAATAAGGCTTTTAGGGCTCATAATTCTACTCTCCCATTCCATCCCCATTCTTACTTCCAAATTAGTTGGGCTCCAAGGTACCATAGGGAAGCAAAGGAGATGACATGAAAACCAAAGCAAGATACCATCTCCTCACTCTGACACTACAAATTTTACCCCTTTCTGGCTCTGATTTCTGTATTCATGTGGGGTTGGGTGGTCCAAGCACACACTGTTGTCTGGAATCTTCGCTTCCAAGTAGGGAAAAGGATCAGAGAACTAGGCTTCTACTTTTGAAAGTCTTTAAACTATAAACATTGGCTTAAACAAGGGAAATGTACATTATCAAAAACATGTATTTGGCTAACTTTCAGTAAAAGAGCAACCAACGTTCTAGTTTATGGATGATCTAGACTTCTCTCTACTGTTGTCTGATCTTCAGTCCGTTTACCACTTTTAGCCACAGATCTACTAGAGGGTGAAAAGGAAAGGGCAAAGGAAATGACCAGTGAGGCCGGGCACAGTGGCTCACACCTATAATCCCAGCACTTTGGGAGGCCAAGGTAAGAGGACTGCCTGAGCCCACAGGTTCGAGATAAGCCTGGGCAATTTGGTGAGACCTCATCTCTACAAAAAAAAAAAAAAAAAATAGTTGGGCATGGTGGTGCACGCCTGTAGTTCCAGCTACTTGGAAGGCTGAGGCAGAAGGCCGTGAGCGTGCCATTGCACTCCAGCCTGGGTGACAGAGTGAGACTTCGACAAGGAAGGAAGGAAGGAAGGAAGGAAGGAAGGAAGGAAGGAAGGAAGGAAGGAAAGAAGGAAATGACCAGTGAATCAATCTAGTCACTTCTATGCAGTAAAGGATTTAGGGAGGTTGAAACTGAAAATAATAAGTCATGAGTGTTTTCCTAGAGATCTTATCAAAAGGGTTTTAAAATTAGTTTTGAGAGGAGGTTGAACAGCCTAAGTTAAACTAGAAAAATAAGAATAATGGAGGGCAAACATATGCTAAAGAAATAAGAAGAAGAGTTGGTGGAAATGACAAGTGATTCTTATGAAAAGACAATAAGGATAAGGGCCAAGAATAATGTTTGAGGCCTTACCTATCTATTTACCAATGCACTGTATGAATCATAAGCTGTACATGAAATGTTAATATAAAAAGGAGAATATATGATCTTTCAGATACACACCTAACATTACAAATGCAAACAAAGACAAACTTCACAATGAAGTACTATATAGCTATAAAAAAAAATGAGAAAGATCTCTATGAACTGATATAGAGTGATTTCTAGGAAATATTGTCAATTAAAAAAAAGCAAATTGCAGGCTGGGCATAGTGGCTCACGCCACTAACCCCAGCTCTTTGGGAGGCCAAGACAGGAGGACTGCTTGAGCCCAGGAATTCCAGACCAGCCTGGGCAACATAGTGAGACCTCATCTCTACAAAAAATAAAAAAAAAACCAAACTAGCTGGACATGGTGGTGCACACCTGTAGTCCCGCTACTCAGGAGGCTGAGGCAGAAGGATTGCCCGAGCCCAGGAGGTCGAGGCTGTAGAGAGTTGTGATTGTGCCACTGCACTCTAGCCTGGGCAACAGAGTGAGATCCCAACTCAAAAAAGGAAAGAAAGAAAGCAAATTAAAAAAGAATATATATAGTATGCTACTTTTTTGAGGAAAATAAAAGCAAATTAGAAAATATACATGTATTTGCTTGAATTTACAAAACAACAACAATAACAACAGGAAGGATAAACCAGAAAATCATCGGATTGGTTATCTACAAGGGATGGGACTGAGGTAACAGGACTGGAAGGATATGGGAGGGAATGCCACTTCTCTGAGTATACTTTTTAAAATAGTTTTCCCTTTGGGAAACGAGTTGTTTTAAATTCAAAAAAGTAAAATTAAGTCAACAAGAATGAGAAAAGTGGGTACTAAAATTGAAAGCAAACTGATACAAATGAACTAAATTTCATTTCATGAATAGCATAACCACACCAAAGTAGGGATGGGAGGCGAACTACTAACAAATCCTGAATTATAGTTAGCAGGTGTGTTTTTGTGGCAGAATGGGCAAAGCAATTCTGAAACTATTTTAGATGTATTATAGGATTGAGCAAATGAGTACATGTGTTGATGTTGTTGGGAGCCAGGGTTCACACTGTGGAAGGAGGTGCATACAAATATGGAATGGAAAATGACCTGTAGGGAAGGATTGAAATTGGAGGTATTGATAAGAACCCATGATTTCCAAAATGTGCATACACTTGTGTATGTGCACACAGATGTGCACACGTGTAAAATAGGTATTCACATATATGTGTATATGCATACATATGTGGGTGTTTGTGTGTATTTCTAGTATCCAGGTCTTGGTCTCTAATATTCTCCCACTAAAAGGAACCAGGGCTCCTTGCAAAAATGGTTGATTTCAAGGCTGGGACAGGATAAGGTCGAAATGAACCTAGAACATTTTGTTATGTCAGAGAGTAAGGAAGGGGTCAAGAAAATGATAGGAGAATATCCTAAGGACCCAAGAGTCATCTTGAAAGGCTCCACTAGCTAAATCTGGAAAATTGGAGCACCAAAACAAATAAGGGCAGTAAAGAATTATAAACCATCAAAAAAAGAGAATTCATCAGGCCATACTGATAAATATGGGAGGAAACAGGGAGTGGGGCTCTTGCTTATAGTAAAATGATGAGTGACAACTAGTAACTGTGGGAAGGAGTACTCAACTGGACAATCATCATTTTGTAATCACCATAGTAAAGATTGGATCAGGCAAGAATCATCAGCTAATGCTAAAATGGGTGGGGTGGGAGTGAGATGGGTTTGATGACGACGAGGTAGGATATTTTCATGGTCTTAAAGTATCACCACACAGATTACTTATTAGTGGCAAAGGAAAAAGAAGTAACTAGACGGTGAATAAATCAGACAACAACTTGACTAGGTGATTAAAATTAGCATCACCAATGAAGGGCAAGTGGATATCATATGCCTCCAGAAATAACATCCTAAGAAAGGACTGTACTGAATATAATCTATGAGAAAATATCAGACAAACCTAAAACAAGGAACAACATAATAAAGTATAATAAAAATAAAAGAGAATTTTAAAACATGTCAATGTCATTAAAGACACAGAAGGGCTAAGGAAATGTTCCAGATTAAAGGAGGCTAAGGAAATACGACTATCAAATGTAATACCTGATCTTAGACTACAAGAGACAATATTGACAAAAGCATCATAATAAGTGAACTATCATAGAAACAGAACTGAATACTACATGGTCTCACTCATAAGTGGTCCCTGATCACTAGTCACATTGGCAAAAGGGTGGGATCAGCATTCACTGGGCACTGCTAGGGGAAGGAGGGAGGTGGGGGCACGTGAAAACACAAAGGATACCTGGCCCACTACCAGGGGGAGTGAGGGCCACCAAGAAGCCCAAACTTCATTTGCATGCAGCCTACTTATGTAGTAAATTCTCACTTGTACCTCACAACTCTATAATAAATAAGTAGATTTTTAAAAATAAAAAAAGACAATATTGGGTTTCTATATGTTTTGAAAACATTGTGTCAAATGTCAAAAATTGGAATATGAATGTTAGTTTAGATAAAAGTATTGCATCAATGCAATTTTCTTAAAGTTGGTAACTACTGTGGTTATGTAAGAGAATTTCCTTATTTTTAGGAAACATACACTGAAGAAATCAGAGGTGAAATTTCATGATGTAAGTAATTTACTCTCAAATAGTTCCAAAAATATAGAAATAGGGAATGTTAGCAAATGATTTTAAAAGGGACAAAATATTAACAATAGGTGAATGTGGGTATTTTTGTGTTAGTCTTGCAAGTTTTCTGAAATTTTGAAATCATTTCTAAATTTAAAAAGGTAAATATGTAATCCTCTAGGTATCACTGAAACTTGTCGAGATGGGACTTATGATTGAATTACAGTAATGCAAGTATATCTTTTGTTCAAAAGCAAAAGATCATAATATGAAAATCCATGAACCTGAGTGTAAATGTGTAGTGGAGAGCATTTGCATGATAATGGAAAGGGGGGAAATGGAAGTTATATATATTTTTGTTATATATTATAGACTGCCTGGTCAGAGTTTATGGTCAATGCTTTTGTAATGCAAAACACAAAACTGAAACAGAGGAAAGATACTACATTAATCAGAAGTCAAATACCCAAACATCTGTGGGCATTCTCACTCAGCTAACAGCATCGTGTGAAACATTATTGACTGTGATCATTTCAAATCTTAGAGGAAGAAAGTTAACAATAAAGGAAAAAAGTTGGGGGAAAAAACAAAGGTGGAAAAATCCTAACCAATAAGGACAAAATTTCTGGATAAAAAACATGTGGGGAAAAAAAGCCCTCAAGGGTAAGTAGCTCTCAGAACTGAGGTTCAGCCAACAGTGGCAGGCCAGATTGGCAGGTAGGATTGGGACTTAGAATCTTCAAAAATATTTACTCCTAGTAAAATAGTTTTCCATTGCCATCTAAAATTTAGTTTCAGGGCTCTCCCTTTGTCCATGTCCTATAGGACTTTTCTCTCACTGATTGAAGAAAGCCATAAAGGCAGGCTCCAAGGGAAAGCAAATGTATTGAAAGATAGAATCTGGATCCCAAAGGATATTGGCATGCTGGAATGAGGAGTCAAAGCTAACCAGATAAAATATACTAGGAATAAATTCAAGGTGTTGTATTTCGGTTCAGATGCTTAATTGTATGACACCAAGATTCGGAATACATAGAAAATTCAGTTAACTATATGCTCAGTAAATAGTAGTTAATGTGGGCTGCTGAGAAAAAGGTATGGGGTGATGGGACATCAGCTAATGTACAAGGTAAATAATCCAGCTATCCTCTTCAGTGGCAGACCACTTTTGGAGTACTATATTCATTTCTTTGACAGGATATTTTATAAAGCACTTTAACAAACAGGAGTGTGTTCATAAAAAGGATACCAGGATGGTAAAGAATCTAAAAACCATGTCATACAAGGAGCTATTGAAAGAATTGAGGATGCTTAACCTGGAAAAGAGAAAATTTAGAAGGGACATACAAGCTCCTAAAATTAACTTAATATGTGAAAGATTCATGAGGTCTGTTAGTGAGGCACAAAAGGCCAGAAATAGGACTAACTGGTAGCTATGGTTTAATTCAAGGAGAATTAAGCCTGAATCTGACAGATTTGACTCTACCATTTTGTAGTTCTGTGACCTTGAGAAACTCACTTAACTTGAGTCTCAGTTTCTTCATCCGTAAAATAGAGTTAATACCACCTATTTCATAAGGCTAAGTAAAAATTCATAAGGACTAAATGAGTTATTGCATTTGGAAGCATTTGTAATTGGCAAAACATAATACACATGTAAATTATTACTGTCATTATTATTTACTAAGAGGAAGAGCTAAGTCTCATAAGAAAGCACTGACAATTATTTATAGCTGCACAACAATCAAATGGGCTATTTTGTTAGAAGTGATTTTTCCCCATCACTGAAAATGTTAAAGCAGTGACAGGATGATCATCCATTGGATGTCTGGCAGAAGGGAAGAAGATTAGATTAGATGACTTATAACATTCCTTCCAATTATAAGATGCTATGATCCTATCACTATTAAGAATTATCCTTTAAGGTTTTCTTTACAAAGAACTATATAGCCTTAAAAACAGAGGTGACAACCTTTAGATCTTTGTCGCTTCTCAGACTTGTTCTCAACTCCTGGGACATGACCGCTCTCCTCATAACAGGAAAGAGAAACAGTTGCTGGCTCTAAGACTTTTCAGAGTAGAAGAGACAAGTATGTCAGTGAGGCCTTATAGTTTATGACTTCACAACCTGAAGAAACACCCAGGAACGTAGCTACATGGGCCAAGTGGCTTGAGTTGGAGCTGCACGAGGCAAGTGTTTTTTAGAGTTTGATCCCAAAATGTCCTCTCATCTCTCCACCCCACCATCGTCACAAAATAGAATTCTGCCCCAGAATTGTCACAAAACAGGAAAAGGGAACCTATCAGAGGGTTTAGTTGGAAAAACTACTCTCATGTCAGCTTGTGAAGTCAGGCACAGAAGCACAAACATAAAGGTAAAAGAAAATACTAATTTGCAGCTATGGAGATGCAACCATAGGGTAGAAATCTGTTCCAGTCTTGAATCCAACTTTAATTCCGCTTTTGTTTCCATTATTTCCCCCAGCACATTGAGGGGAATTTTCAGTTCAAACCCTTTTGATGGGTAATCAGTGAGTGAAGCTCCTACTCTGCTTTGTCTTGCTCCAATACACCAGAAGGTGAAACCATAACATAAGATCTAAATCGCTGCTTTTTCAGTCTCTTTTATTTTGTGACTCACTGACATGGGGTTATATTTAGTGTAATTCTTGGTGGAAAGGGAGCCATAAAGGGAACAGTGACAGAGGCAAGTGGCTTGTCACCAAATTCACTGATATAGGTAGGCATAGTAAAGGAGAAGTCTTTGAACATAATATATTTTACCATGATAATGAAGTGGAAGAAGAGTCAAGGAGAGAGATGTTCACACACACAGAACCAGCAGTGATGGTGGCTTAGAACCCAGAAACAAAAACTGAGTTGTACTCTCTTTGGGAGAGTAGAGTGACATGGATTGATTGAAGAAAGGCTAAGGGTTACATAAATAATGGAAGTGCCCCCAGTGACTGCCCAGCAAGAAAATGCACAACTTGCTTGTCACCAATCAGTAAGGTCTTTGCAATGCTCTGGGAAGCTTAAACTGTCTATGAAACACTGTACTAAACAACCTAACATGGCTTACAAACACTTGCCTCGTGGCGCCCCGGCCAATCTTGAGCAGCTTACTGCTTCCTTACATTTCCTTATCTCTGGCCACAGGCCCCAACTACACCATGACTTACTGATGAAGTTAGCCTGGCCAGTGAATATGGTGTACTGAAGCTCATAGGAGCTGATGCTGAACTCATCATCCGAGATCCAGTGGACTGTAATGGTGTCATGGGAGGCAGTACAGAGTTCCTCTCGGATAGATGGTGGGTTTGGGGCTGTAAGGAAAAGTTGAAAAGATGATAAGGAAAGTATACTCTCTCTTTATGATCCTTACTCTTCCTGCCTAACCTGACATCTCTTGGAGAAGTGGTTTTCTTAATAGAAAGGCTTTAGGTGGCATGAACCATGCCACCCGAAGCAAAGTGCTGCAACCTCAAGCTCCCTAAAACCACTTCTGTTACAATAAAGATATTTTAGGCAAAGATATAAGCCTAAATTTTTGTGATGACTTCCCAGTTGTCCTACTCTGTCTGTATAAACACTTAGATATTAGACTAAAGAAGCCACAGATTTTCTTAATACATGACCCTCAATCTATTGCTTTTTATTTCAAAATAAGTGTTTTTGTTTTTGGTTTTGAGACAGGGTCTCACTCTGCCACCCAGCCTAGAGTGCAGTGGTGTAATCATAGCTCACTGTAGCCTTGCACTCCTGAGCTCAAGCAATCCTTCCACCTCAGCCTCCCATGTAGCTAAGACTACAGGTGTGTGCCACCACACCTGGCTAATTTTTGTTTTTTTGTAGACAAGGCCTCATTATGTTGCCCAGGCTGGTCTCTAACTCCTGGCCTCAAGCAATCCTCTTGTCTCAGCTTCCCAAAGCACTGGGATTACAGGCATAAGCCACCATGCCTGACCCAAAATAAATTTTATTATACATTTTTGGAAGTATAGTCAAGTGCAAATTAATGTGAGTTCCCTCATCTGTAAAAGGATAATAATTACCTTATAGATTTATTGTAAGAATTAATAACATAAAATTAATATACAATGTCTGGCAAAATTAGATGTTCAATAAATGACAGCTATCTTAATATGTTGATAAAATAGTTGCAAGGATAAAGTGTATATATTTCTCATGGAATGACCATTCAGTAATCCTGAAGGTAGCCAGCATTTGTAACAGGCTGGTTGCATCATTCATTTTCTAAAATTGCTGCAAACCATATATTTCTTGTATTTTTCTTTCTGATCTGCTATTTCCTAATTTTCCTTAAAACCATTTGGGTAGTATTTGTACCCATGTGGGACATTCTCTAATATTCCTAATTGCCACCTGAGCTCTACCCTCATAAGAAGTAAAAATATATTACTGTTAGATTCATAATAGTTAAAGATAGACGGAAGGAAAAATTCACCAGCAATTTCTTGTGCTCACCCTTAAATATGGATGGTATACCAACTTTGACTGCAGAAATATTTAACAAGTAATCCTTTTCTGTTACACAAATTGAAATATATTCTACCTAAAAAGATACATGTATCATCTTAAAGATTATAAAACATTTTCATTGTAAGTATTGTCCTTTTCAGATTATTTTTAAATAGAATCACACCAAAAGAAAAAAATTAAAATGGGAAGAAAAGTACAGCATTTTCACACCTGTTAAATAATCTAGCCCCTCCAGCAGTTTCTTTTCTCTGGAAAAATCTAAAGCAAAGTTTTCAAAGGCATCATTAAAATTGATGTCTGGAATCAGAACTTGAGAAGATGCAGTTGCCATAGCGACCCTGGAAAAGAGAAGAGTACATCAATATACATCAAAATAGGTTTGCAACCTTCATCCAGTGTTTGATTTCTGGTTTAACAAGGTGAAAATAAATGACTTGTGAGGTTTTATTCATTAAGTGAAAATATCATATCTGTGCTTTTCCAATGGAAATCATTTAAATTTTAACCATCAGAAACCAATTAAGTATTATACCACATTTATTCACATAGTTCACCCCTCAAACACACTCCCCCACCCTGTCTTAATTCTGAGAAGTTAATACTGGATATTTTCCCTTTGCATCATTTTCTATCTGGCAGGCAGCATCAAAACTAGACCTCTGAAGACTTGGTAAGAACAATTTGAGAGATTTTTTTCTCCCTATTTTTAAAATACTAGTCAACAAGCCAGCTTACTAGGTTAACACTTTCTCCTGAAAACATCCTTTATTTGATCTTTTATAATATTTATGTTTCATTTTATTAACTTTAATTGTATAATGCTATGATAGTTTTATCTCCTCAACTAATTCTAAGAGTCTCAAGAGCAGGGTTCATATGTTGTACCTCTTATAACTTCCATGGTCCCCAACACAGTGTTGGACATATAGTGAAAAATATAATTGTTGACTCAATGACTAACAACATGACAACTGCTAGCATTTATTTAATGCTAAGTATATGTAAGGCATTATGTATATACTTTACCTACATTATCTAATTTACTCCATACCATAACCTTGTGTGGTAGATGTAATTTCCATTTTGCAAATGAGAAAGTTGACACATTGAAAAGCTAAGTAGCTTCCCTAAGGTCACACAACCTGTAAAGGTCAGAAATATAATTAAACTCATGTCCTATGTGATTCTAAACTCTATACCTTTAACCTTTTAGACTGTTTTTTTTAAGAGGTATATTTTAGCAATTCTTAACAATTATTACACATCAGAATTATCTGAGGGAACTATTATCAAAACATACATGTTAAACCCTGTACCAGATCTTCTGAATCAGAACCAATGAAGATCCTTGAGCATGCAAATGACATGATGGAAAGAAACATTTCCTTGGCAACAGTATGTAGGGTAGAGTGGAGGGAAAAAACACTTAATGTAGGAAGATGAGAGAAGAAACTTTTATGGTGAACTAGTTGTAAGGGAATGAGGAGTTGAACAAATACATATCCTCATGCATGTATATCCTGCTACACATCTGCCAACATCTCTTGGCTGATTCTGAAAATACAGATGTTTCCAGGATAAACTACAAGCCAAATGAATGACTGACTCAGTACAATCTTAAAGTCTCACATTGAATAGCCAGTTTTTCAGGATTTGGTGAGTAAAGAAAGAGACAACAACCTCTTTAGGATAAGAGTTAATCCAGAAAATTAACTCACAAAATTTCTTTCTGGTTTCCCCAATCTTCTTTCTTCTTTACATTTATCTATCCAATACTTATTAAGCACAGCTAATGTGCTAGGCACTGTAGTGGGCACTGGAGATAGACAAAGAGCCCTTTCCCTCAAGACACTATACATCATTAAGGAGAAAGACATTAAATAGACAATAGAAGTTCTGCTACAAAGTGAATACAGCATACACAAGAGTCACCTGTAGAGACTTGGGAGCTAAGGAATATCTTCCCAGGGGAAGTTAATTTTAAGCAATGACCTACACAGTGAGTAGGCGTTAGCTAAGCAAAGACTATGTCGATATATATGTGTTCTCTCTTGCTTGAGAACTGTAAAATGAGGCAAAGTCATGTAGGACCTTGCAGTCCATGTTACAAACTTTGGATTTTATCTTAAGAACAATGGGAGCCACTAAGCATTTTAAGCAAAATGGTGATAAGCTCAAATTCATGTTTCAAGAATAGTACTATGACTTCAGTGGATGAACTGGAAAGGGTCAAAATTGGAGGCAAGCAGATCAGATTTAAGGTGTCTAGAAATGAACAGAAAGCAAAGTGGTGACACAAGTATAGGCAAAACAGAAAGAGTGAATTCACAAAGCATGAAAACAAATGGTAAACAAATATATTAAAAATTCCAACTATTAATACATGAGAATTCAAAGAAATGTACATTAAAATGAGATAGCATTTAGATTACAAATAAATGACAATATAGGAGTTTTTTATGACTATATTCAATAATGTCTACATACTTCTATTAGGATTGAAATTGATATACATTTTGGAGGCCAGTTTAACATTAAATATCTATAATTTTATACTATTAAATAGTATGAAACATTAATATTCATTGACACCAGATTTCTACTTCATAAAATTTTTATTATGGAAATAATTGAGACATATGCAAGGCTATAACTACAAGGGCACTCAATACACAATATGTAACATAATTGTCTAACAATGGAGCCTGAGATAAGTAATGTATTATACATCAAAAGGTGAAATATCACAAGGACACTGGAAATCAGGTTTTATAGTAATACCCAATGACAGGGAGAAAAGTTTGCAATATATTAAGTTTCAAATGTAGGATATAATACAGTATACACAATATGACCTTATGTTTGTGAGATATATATAAATATAAATATTGAGTTACTATATTCCCAAATGTTAATGGTGGCTGGAAGGTTAAGAATGGATTAAAAGTGACATTGTGGGGCAGGTGCTTCTCTGTGTTTCTGTATTAAGCAAAACACATTATCTATTTTGCTGCAATCTCTCAAGGCATTAATCTCTATTAGGGATAATATAATAAGTGTCATTTGTAAGGGGGAAGGGATGCCTCTCCCAGCTAAAATTTCATTTTAACTGAAGTCAAGGTGCCTTAACACATTACAATGATATGGAATGGGGTGGAATTTCAGACCCTGTGAGAGACCAGTGAGAAAGATATTTCTGTTGGATGGATGATTCTCAAGTCATACTACATAAATAGATATCTATTCCACCTACACTTCAGATTATACATGCGCCTATGAAAAGAAGATTCAGAAAAAGAATTGGTAATCATCAACCTACAGATGATAATTGAAACCCTAGAAACTAATGAGTTTACAACAAAGAGAATGTATAGAGAAAGAAGAGAATAGCCTAAGACAGAATCACAAAGAATTGATGGCATTAAAGGAATAGGTAAAAGGAAGAATTTTTCACAAAGGCAAAAACAAAAACTAGATAGGAAGAAAGTCAGGAGTGTTCATGGAAGCTAAGGGCAGAGAAATTTCAAGCAAGAATAGTCAGTAGGGACAAATACTGCTGAGAGATCAAGTAAGAGGAAACAGTAAGATGATACAAAAGTGCCTCTTATATTTAGCAACAAGGTATTCATTTGGTGACCTTGAAAATAATACTTTCAATGGTGTGGTAGTGGGAGAAAAACATTTCAGAGGGTTGAAGAGTGGGCATGATTAAATCCAGTGGTTTAAATATATGTTTTATATTTGCTTTCATGAAATCCCACTGAAATGACAGTCAAAGAATGAAATGTCATAAACCCACAAAGACAAAGAGAATGGAAAAGAGATGCCAACAAATAAGAGACTGTCAACAAATGTTTGGAAGCTAGAAAGGAATGAATATGTGGTAACCAAAAACTAACCAGAGAAAGCTGGATCATGAAGTCATCAATATCAAGCTGCTGTAGTATCACAGAAATGTGAATGTTTGCACGAGGAACAGCTAGATCCTCAGATCCACTAAACCAGAGACTACCCTTCCCTCATCCTGGCAGAAGATGTGAGGTTTACTTTCTGCTGAGCTTTGACATTATATTAAAAGCAGTCTTAAAACATTCAGTTCCTTTTCCCTGCTTGGCTTTCAGAATACTGGCAGCCAGGCTTATATCTTCCACCCACCACTCACCAAAAGCAGGAGATTCCGGAGAATTCTCTCCAAGGGAAATGAACTTAAGACGAAACAAAATAAAACAAAACAAAACAAAAAAACCTACAGAACTGACACTTGGAAGTCCTTCAATAAAAAGCTGGTATTCCACCTCATAATCCCACAGCAAAGTTGACCAAGCAATAAAGTGTCCCCACCCACTCAGAGCTTCCAGTTGTCTTTCCGTGCTTAAATTCAAACAAACAGCCAAAAGCTTACCAGATATTTAGGGAAAGATAGCAACTTAAACAAAATAACAGAGAAAAGAAATTTGGAGGAAACTAAGACAATGTACAGATAGAAGAAAACTTTTTAAATGCTAATATTACTAGGAAGAAAAATAGTTTGCATACATAAAGTAAAAACAGAATACTAAAAAGAAACAAAGATTAAGAATGAGCTCTTGTACATAAAAAAATGATTGCTGAAATTAAAATTTCAATACAAAGACTGAGAGAAAAATTAAAGAAATGGATAGTAAAACTAGAAGGCCAAGTCATAAAAAATAGAAAATGAAATATTTTTTAAATTAGAGAAAAATATATAGGATGTCCAACATCTGGCTAATTAGCATCCCAGAAAGAGAAAAGATAATAAAGGGGAGGAAATTATTGGAGAATAATATAAGAAAATTTTCCAGAACTAGAGATCACTAGTTTTCAGATTGAAAAGACTTACTGAGTGCCCAGTCAAAATGAATGATAAAAGACCCACAACCAAGGCAAATCTGGGTGAAATTCCAGAAAACCTGGGTTAAAGCAAAGATCTTAAAAGCCATTAGATTTTGACCAGGCGCAGGGGCTCACACCTGTAATCCAAGCACTTTGGAAGGCTAAGGTGGGAGAATTGTTTGAGCCCAAGAGTTGAAGACGAGACTGGGCTACATAGCAAGAGCTTGTCTCTATAAAAGATAAATAAAATAGCCAGGCATGGTGGCACAAACATGCTGTCCCAGCTACTCGGGAGAAAATAAGAACTTGAAGACAAATTAATAGAAACTGTCATAACTGGAACACACAGAGGAAAAAAATTTTAAAAAATAGAGCATCAGTGAGTTATAGGACAATTTCAAGTAGCTTAGTATATGAGGGGGAACTCCCCCCAAAAGCCAGGATTATCTTTTGGAGGGAGGGGCCCATTGCAGAACACTCAGAATTTGTTCCTTCGGATCAAATAGTCAGTCAAAGTTTTTATCTGGAAGTTTTGAGAAGGCTGCATCACAATTTGCACAAGAAACATCCTCAGTATGGCAAACAGGTGACTGGTTCTTCCACCATGACAATATACCTGCCCACATCATGCTGAGTGTTCAGCAGTTGTTTTTTTTTTTGTTTTGTTTGTTGTTTTTTTTGGGGGGAGGTTTGAGTTGGAGTCTCACTCTGTCACCCATGCTGGAGTGCAGTAGCATGTTCACAGCTACCCCAGCGTCGACCTGCTGGGCTCTGCCGATCCTTCAGCCACAGCCTTCCAAGTAGCCAGAATTATAGGCGTGTGCTACCACACCCAACTAATTTTTTCTTTTGATTTGTTGTAGAGACGAGGTTTCACCAAGTGTCCAGGCTGTTCTTGAACCTGTGGGCTCAGGCAATCCCCCCACCTCAGCCTCCCAAAGTGCTGGGATTACAGGCTTGAGCCACCGCACCCAGCCTGTTCAGCAGTTTTTGACCCAAAATGGCATGACTCCCATGCCCCATCCTCCCTATTCACCAGTCTTGCTCCAAGTGACTTTTTTTATTTCCCTGTATGAAAAATGTCCTTAAAGGGAAAGGTATTGCTAATGTGAAAGAGGTGAAACAAACAAAACAAAAAACAAACAAAAAACGGCAGAAGCACTAAAAGGCATCAAAATGGACGAGGGCAAAAACTGTTTTGAGCAGTGGAAAAAGCATCTTGGATAGGTGTATTGCATCAGACGGAGAGTACTTTGAAGGTAACTGAAGTTTAAACATGTAAGAATAAATACACAAATTTTTATAAATAAGTTATGTTTTGTGGGTTCCCCCCCTCGTATATGTAATTGGAGTACCCAATAGAGAGGAAAGAGGCAACATTAAAAAGTTGAAAAAATAATGGCTGAAAAAATTTCCAAATTTGCAGAAGTCAATTGATAACATCTAAAATTTTTTAAAAATAGCGATGTAAGAATGTTATTTAGAAATGTAAAGGTCATACCAATAAAGACACCTAATAGAGTTGAAATTACTTGACACTGTTGTAAAAACCCACCAGTGGCACTAAACCCCCTAAATTTATATTCTGCCTCTGCCCTTACTAGTTGGGTGATCATAGGCAAGTCATTTAATCTCTCTGAGTGTTCTTTCATCTGTAAAATGGGATTAATAGTAGTGTTTACTTCCTAAGGTTTTTGTGAAACTTAAATAAATTAATACTTATAAAGACTTAGAATAATGCCCAGCACAAAGTCAATGCTTGATATTATTATTTTCAGAGAACAGAAATTGAGGGTAAGGAAGAGATTGTTATTTCTTGTAATATAACTTCTAGTAATATTTTACTTTCTATGTATAAGGTAGTAATACATATAGGGTACTATTTTTATATAAATACATTTTAAATATTTAAGAAGAGTAGATTGGGGTGAGGAAATGGAAAGTCTTTCAAGAAGTTTGCTATGATGGGAAGGAGAGGGATACGGTGATAGCTAGAGAGGGTACAGTAAAGGAAAGTTGTGGGTTTTTGTTGTTTTTCTGGTGTTTTGTTTTTAGGTAGGAGAGATGTGAGTGGGTTTAAAAATTCATGTTAAGTCAACTATAGAGGAGTAGAAATTGAAACTATGGAAAAAAGAGGACATGCGGCAAAAGTACAAATAATATCTCTTCCAGTATAACCAGAACGAAGGTAGAAGTAATGAATGTGGATGTAAGTATGTCTGGCAGCTTGGTTTGAGAAGTTGAGGAATTTATCATTTCGTACCTACTATTCTTTGTAAAATAAGAGGGCATTTGCTGAGCATGAGCAGTTAAGTGGCAGGACTGGAATTCTGAGGTGAGCACAAAAGATTTAAAATAGCCATTAAGGAGACAAGTTAAAAAGAAAACTGGCCAAAGTAACACAGAAGAATTTCAGGTCATTACTGAAGATCCAGGTGAGATTAGAAGTCATAAATTTGTGGTCCAGTAGTAGCAACCTCTTTGGTTATGTAATTTTTAGCAGCAGAGTTCTGCAACTCAAATACAGGCATGGAAAAGATGGAAATAGCTGGACTGATTTAGGGTTGGGATTTTATCAATATGGTGTGGCAAAAGGACAATGGGGCAAGGGAATTGGGGATATTGAAAAGAGAGTAGCTGATATGAGAAACCACAGATCCTAAATAAGCTAAAGAAAGAAGTGAAAACAGGAAATAGCTAGTAAGTAGGAAAAAAGTATAGGAGTCAGAACTTAGAGGTCTCAGTGAAGTTGAAGAATAGACATATTTGAAGAAAAAAAAGAGCTGTTAGTATAGAAGTTATAGTTATAAAATAGGATGTTTTAATTTATGATTTCAGTGCAATTTTGAGTGATCATAAGGTTCAGCATGGAAGTGGGTGGATGAAATGGAACAGATTCACTGGAAGAGGGGATGTCAAGGAGGCTAGATGGCTAGATCATTATATGAGTCAATCATGTGGGTGCTGCTGAAGTCACCTAGAATAATGGCAGAGGCAATAGAAGGATAATTGCAATCTTGGAACCAAAGTCTTCAATGAATGAGACAGAGATATAAGAAGGTCAAATCTGTCCTAGTGAACCCCCATAGGCCCTTGGTGACTGCAGTGAATAATGTTTCACTTTGGACCACAGATTTTTTTTTTTTTTTTTTTTTTGCCAATGATCTATAGATTGGCTTCTAAGGATCCATGAGTTCTCTGAAATTGTACACAACATTTTCTGTGTATATATCCAAAATGCATTGTTTTTCTTCTAGAAGAAAGTTAATGACTTTCATCCAATTTTCAAAATGGTGAGTGATTCAATAAAAGTCTAAGAATTACTACTCTTAAAAGATGTATGTGAAGAATAATTAAATGAAAGCAATTGAAACTACATATAGACTAGGAAGGCCACACACCTATCAATGTAACTAAAAGTTTCTCTGCCCCCTACACCAACACAACACTATCATAGAGAGTTCAAGTCGTGAGTGAGCAGCAGATAACTATGGCAGCAGCTAGAGCTAGTGCTTGGCTGTACCTTAAAAGAACTGGGAGGCTACAGAGATGGAGAACAGAGTTCGGAAATCCACAGGGTAATTTACCACTGAGGCTCAGTTACTACCTAACTGGTAAAATCTTCAGGTGGCAGCTGCTACGTACGTGCCCGAGCAGAATTAGGTGACTTTAGCTGGTCCCTTTTCACAAGAGAAGGCACTTCAAAAAAATATGAGGAACTCACCTCTCAGCAATATTTCTGGCAGACTGTAGAAACCGTGCCTGGTCATTTTCTTTCAGGATATGCTCAGCTTGGTTGATCAGGACTGTTGACCGTTCAAGACACTGGCGGCAATTAGCAACCTGCTGTGCCAACTTTCTCAGTTTCATAACCTTAAAGGAATAAAGAAAAAAATAAGATAAAATATGTAGTGCTTAATTAAAAACAATAAAAACAGCATGAAAGAAATATGCTGCAGTGATTCTAAAAATAAAGCTTATTGGCCGGGTGCGGCAGCTCAAGCCTGTAATTCCAGCACTTTGGGAGGCCAAGGCGAGAGGATTGCTTGAGCCCGTGGGTTCGAGACTAGCCGGGGCAACATGGTGAGACCTCATCTCTACAATAAATCAAAAAATTAGCCCGGGGTGGTAGTGTGCGCCTGTAGTTCCGGCAACTTGGAAGGCTGAGGTGGAAGGATCGTCAGAGCCCAGCAGGTTGATGCTGGGGTGGCTGTGAGTGTGCCACTGCACTCCAGCCTGGACAACGGGGTGAGCCTCCAACTCAAAAATAATATTAATAAAATAAGCTTATTAATAGTCCATGGTCCTCAGAATAACCACTCACCTTCTCACCCTCCCTGCTATATCTCTCTTGCCAACCCCTCTTTCTCCTGTCTACAGTTTGCTTGCTTAGGCTGCAAGTCATGTATTCTTGGTTATCTACTTCCTCTTTTTATTAGTAACATTAATTTTTCTGGTTGTAAATGCAATGCATACTTTTTATAGAACATTCAGAAGATTAAAAAGTATAAAAGAAATGCTACCACTCAGAGACCTCTATTATGTTTTTGTTTACATTTTACATTTTACAAAAATTATGAGGAACTTACCTCTCAGCAATATTTTTGGCAGACTGTAAAATATCAATACATTTTCATATATATGTTTACTTAAAAGTACCTTCTTGATGAGTATCTACATTTCTATGTATATATTTCTCTAAATGTCTTTATGCATACCTGAGTGTTCTTGGAAATTTCAGTTCCTGGGTAAACTGGAACTATTCAGCACAGCATAAAATATTGGTCATCCCTCCAGGCTCTCAAAATGTCTCACATTATACACACAGCATGAGCTTATAATCACTAACACTGACCAGCAGGTCAACAAGCCTAAAACCATATAGCTTCATGCAGGCCCACACCTGACCTTCCTGACCATGACTCTTCAGTTCTCGGGCTAGAAACCTGGGTGTCTTCAGTGACTCTTCTCTCTCTCTCCTTCATCTTCTATATTTAATAAGTCAGTTATTCCTATCACTTCCTTTCTAACATTGCCTGTTATGTTCTTTCCTCATACTGGCATTCACGGTCCTTTCATAATCCTGGCCCACATTTCTACCATTACTTTTTTAGTACTGACTTATAATATACCCAAATCCTAAATGTACAACTCAATAAATTTTTGCATACACATATACCCATGTAACCACTAATCAGGTCAATATATAGAGCATTTCCAACACATTCTGGGGAATGGCCATCATCTTTATTGGATTCATAACACTAGGCTAAACATTACTTCTTTGCCTGTCTCCCTACAACCTCATTTATTCTTACTTTCATGATCCAAACTGATCAAACTGGAATCATCTGGATTGAACTTTGACATTTGTAAAGTCAACTCTTCCTTGGCCTCACTGAAGTGCTGTGCTTTACCTTTGTCTCTTTGATTTTGACAGCAATCATTTGCTTCCTCTGCTGGATGATCTCTACCAACTCATCACATTCTTCCATAAGTTTTGCTTCATGCATAGCAGTATTTACCTGCCAAGAAAGTTCAGAGTATTACACAGTGATTGTTGCCTTTGTCCCCTGTTGGCTCTAAAAGGTTCGGACTGACAGCTAAGCATGCACAACTTCTTCCATACCTCCCTCATAAGATCCACTCCTAGAAGAAGAGTAGAGATGATGATATTAATGATGCAAGGGCATTGAAGCACCACAGATAGGAAGCTCTCCAGGCCTCTGGTAGATCATGATGGTTAATGGAAGGCTGGGCAGAAGGACAGATGAGATGGGGGCATGTTATTCCCACTGCACAATTCCCTTTACTCCAGCACCCTGTCCTCCTGCTGTTCTCTTGGAAAGAAGGTAAGGAGATTTATGTACGTCAAGAATAGAGGATCCTCCTCCGCAGGCACAATAATATTAAGATAACATTACAAAAACATATTTCTACTGTGCTAACAAAAATATTTTCAGTTTTCCTTGTTCCCTTCTAATTTTTCAATATATGAACATGCAGATATATTATCACATTAAATATATTCACGTGTAGATATTTTTTCACACAGCTCTCATCATGTTTTAGTGGCTATTTCTCACCTTGGGCCATCTAGCTTTCCTACTTTGGGATACTGACTACCTCAAACTATCGCTACTACAAATTCAGTGTGAGGGAAAAAAAAAAAGCCACCATTCTTCATTGTCTTTCCATAGACTGATTTCTCCTTCTTTTTGTTTTTAATTTTTTTAACTTTTATTTTAAAGATGTGGGTTACAATTCAGGATTAGGTATACAAGTGTGATTTCTCCTTCTCCCCATTGCTATTGTTATCGACACTAAATGGTACAGAACCCCCAGGAGGGGCTAAAGTGAAAGAAAGAAGGGATCTTTAGGCTGCCCAAGCACAAAAGGAAAGGAAGGGGATAGGAGTTAATATCTTCTAAGCACTTAATTTGTAAGGCACTTCATAGATAAATTATTTCATGAAATTATCATAACAACTTTACAATATAGGAACCATTTTTATTCCCATTTCACAGATGGGGAAACTGAGGCTCAGAGAATTTTAGTGATGTGCTCAGAAACCACACAGCTAGTAAGTGGTAAAACCAGAATTCAAACCGAGTTTTGCCAAGTGAAACCCCTGGGCTGGCTGGGTGGGCGGACGAAGTTCAGTTCCATTTCAGCAGCACACAGAGCAGTCACACAGGGAAGCACAATCATTCCAATAGTCTATTCAAGGATCACTCGAGCAGAGCTCTAGAAGGCTGAGGAATAGACAATGGGTTACTTGAGAGCATCAGAACTCAAGGGGCTAGATATGCTTCGTTAGCAAGGTAGGACTGCATTTCCAATTGTTATCTCTCTTCAGAGGGTTCCTCCATGTTCTCCAACCCCAGCAAAATGCATGTCACTGGACCCTACCTTTCCTCTCTCATCTTTAAAGCTCCCTGCTGGCTAATTTTCTGTTTCCTCCTTAACTGAAGCAAAAGACGTTTGGTGGTGAGTCACAACTTAATTTGCTTTATTTTCACTCTCCAGGGGAGATGCCACAATGAGAATTTCTACTTATTCTGAATGAACAGCCCCACTCTGGCCATTCTACTTTTTTTCCCCTCAGGCTCCTCATCCTTTCCCTATATTGGATCTACCTTTCCATAGCAGATATCTTGCCATCTCAAGAAACTCCCACCCATCTGAGACTAAGAGGTTCACCTAGTTCTCCCTGGGTCCTTGCTTAGAGTATCTCGAATTTTAGACACTTTCCATTTATAATTTATAGGTGGCTGCTGGTGTATTACACAATGGTGTAGTACCTTGTTTCTTGTAATTTAGCCCTTGGACTAACCTTTATATAACACTTGCTATATGCTAAGCATTGCTCTAATTAGTTTACATATTTTAGCACTCTCAATCCTCAAAATAACCCTGTGAGGTAGTTGCCATTATCCCCAATTGACAGATGAGGAAACTTAAGCACAGAGAGATTAAGTGACTTGCTCAAAGCTATCAGCTAATAAGTGGAAGAGATGGGATTTTCACCTAGGGAGTCTGACTCTAGAGTCTACACCTTTAACCATTATACATACTACTCTCCAGTGGAGTGTAACAACATCCTTGTCTTCAGTTTCTGACAATCATTATCTCTTTTGAATTATCCATCTTTATTCTGTCATTATCCCTTTTTCGTTAGCCACTTCAGACTCCTTGCTGTTCCCCTAGATTGTCATGTACTTTCATGTCCTGTACCTTTGCCTGAAACTATCATTTTACTTGGAAATTAATTTCACAATTTGTTTATTGAACACATTTATACTTCTCTTTTAAGGCCTTACTTAAAGACTATAACTGCTGTAATTTTTTTCTCCTGTTTGAAACATAAGCAATTGGTCCCCTATTTAAATTCTCATAGCACTTTATGTATAGTTCAATTATACCATTTGCTACCTTATAATTTACCAGTCTGTCTTCCCACCTCCAATATGAGTTTTGGAGGCCAGGGATTGTGTATCATTTGACTATCTCTATCTCCAGTATAGTGACTGGCATATAGTAGATGTTCAGTAAATATTTGTTGAAATGAATTGCATATAATAAAAGGGTTGTTTTTTTTTTTTGAGTCAGAGTCTCACTGTCACCCAGGCTGGAGTGCAGTGGCACGCTCACGACCACTGCAACTTCAACCTGCTGGGTTCAGGTGATCCTTTCACCTCAGTCTTCCAAGTAGCTGGAACTACTGGTACATGCCACCATGCCCGGCTAATTTTTAAAATTATTGTAAAGATGAGATCTCACCAAGCTGCCCAGGCTGGTCCCGAACCCCTGGACTCAGACACTCTTCTCACCTCGGCCTCCCAAAGTGCTGGGATTACAGGCTTGAGCCACCATGCTTGGCAGATAAAAGTTTTTTTTACTGCTCATTAGACATGACAGCTTGGTTACTCAATTTACCCTAAAACTCGGTATGTCTAAAAACAAAGTTATCATCTTCCCTCTAGATCTGGCTCCCACTTCTGATTTCTTATATTTTTGTCAATGCTAGTATCATTATTGCAGTTACTCAGGTTTAATAAACTCTGACTTCTACTTCTCCTTTATCCCTCACATAAATTCATAGCAGCCCCAAAGTCCTTCTCTCCTTTATTTTACTATCTCACTAAAGTTCTTCCAGTAATATAGTAAGGATCTGAGCCAAGGAAACAATAGGTTGATGTTGTTATCACCCTTTTGGACTATTATTGCAAAAGCCTCCTTAATTAATCTCCCTAGCTCCAGAATCTTTTATTTGCCACCCATCCTCATAATTCTTCCTCTACTCTGAAGTCACGAAAAATCATCCTCGTCTTCATCATCAAACACATATCAAGCATCTTTTGTGTGTAACGCATTACGTTAAGGCTCTGCCCTCAATACATTTGCAATCTGGAAGGGGAAGAACCACATACATATAAAAGAAACTAGTCATGGTAGCATAACTTAAATATTAAAGTGATGTAGACTATAATCTACAGAAATTGAAAGGTAAGATCATTTTGGTGGGGAAGTGGAGGAAAACAGCATGAATAAAATGGAACTTGGATTGAACTTTAAAGATGGAATAAGACAGATTTAAAAGAGAGAAGGAGGGAAATTTCAAACAAGCAAATGAGAATGAACTCAATTCCTGAGGCAATAGACTATCCTTAAATAATATTTTTGAAGGGAGGAAAGTAAGGTGGTGAGAGAATGACCAAAGTTAACTTCTGTTAGGAAGATGAACTTGGATTGATTTGATGGGGGGTAATGGTAAACTTGAAGATGATTTAGCAGGCAATTGTGATGTGAACAGGACTCAAAGAGGATACCAGAATTGAATGGAAATATCCAATATGAGAAGAATTTACTCTGACTCTCTTATAACTGGTACAAAGCCTTACAACAACTACTTGAGAAACATTTACTGATTGATTTAGCACAATACAAACAAATAAAAACAAGAATGTCAAACATTAGAAAATAAGAGGGGGACCCTCCTCCCAAAATACAATTTATTTATAAAAATTGTGTAATTATTCTTACATGTTTAAGCTTCAGTCTCCTTCAAAGTACTCTCTGTTTGATGCAACATACCTATCGAGATGCTTTTTCCACTGCTCAAAACAGTTTTTAAACTTGTCCATTTTGATGCTTTTTAGGGCTTCTGCTGTTTTTTTGTTTCACCTCTTCCAAATTGGCAAACCATTTTTCTTTGAGAACTTTTTTTATCCAGGGAAACAAAAAAAAGTCGCTTGGGACAAGATCAGTGAATAGGGAGGGTGGGACTTGGGGACCATGCCATTTTTTGGTAAAACAAAACAAAACAAAAACTGCTGAACACTCAGCTCAGTGTGGGCAGGTGTGCTCATAAATAACCCATCATGAAATGGGCAAACGCATTGAAAGAATCTCCAAAAAAATTTAACTGAAGCCAAATACAGTCTCTCAAAACAATGCTAGCTGGTACACTGATGTCGATGGGTTCTTAGAACTCTTACTTAGCAGGGGAAGTCTGTACTAAAAGGGGCCTGCCCTGCAAAAAATAATTCCGTTGTGTTTTTTTTTAAAATCCATACCCTTGTATACTCTAGTGAGAACGTTTTGTAGAGAAAATGTAAGCTGAAATGAGGGGGCTAGGATGGGAACAGTTTTTTGGACAGTCACATCAGGGGAGATGAAACAACTAGGCACAACTAGTAGAGTGGAAACTTGACTGAAGAAGCAAAATCCCAAACTAAAGGTAAAGCAGTGACATTAAAATCTTTCCATGTCAAGAAGCACCACAAAAAGAGCAGGGCCCTTAAGTGTTTTCTGAACAGGAAATACTTCAGGGAAAAACTGTCTTCACGATGTGGATAAAACAACTCAAATTGCTTGGAAGGCCCTTGACAGCCTTGGTATTTTCTTTGTTTGCAAATATGTTTGAAAATACAGTGAAGTATTTCACTTGCTTATTAACACTTAGTACAAAACAATTAGGGTTATCTTGACAAGCGTTCTTAGCTGGTTGTTTTGTGGAAGACCTTAGTTCTTTATTTAACCTTTGCTCTTTGTTTTGGGTTAGTGGATTTGACTAAATGGCTTTGTATCTGAAAAAGTCTATCCTCCTTAAAAATACAATTAGATCAGTATTGGCAGCCTACTTGTGTCAATATACCTAACCCAGAAAGATTTTAGGGGCAGTTTGTGTTATTTAAAACTAAAGGTCTCAGCCTCTATCTTCTGCAGCCTAAGCACCAGGCAACACAAGATGCCTGGTAGGTCTCCAGGTCCTGTTCTCTGCTTTGTGTTCTTTTACTTTCTTCCCAATGGCAGCAAGAATTTGACTTGCACAGTTCTTTCCAACTGTCTATCCCACTCTGTTTCTTGAGGTTCTTTCCTACCTCCCAGCCCAAA
The DNA here is from genome assembly GCA_027257055.1 of Cephalopachus bancanus. Classification (NCBI taxonomy): domain Eukaryota; kingdom Metazoa; phylum Chordata; class Mammalia; order Primates; family Tarsiidae; genus Cephalopachus; species Cephalopachus bancanus. The sequence goes on from JAPVLO010000878.1 coordinate 220,263, forward strand.
GATTGACTACAAAGTAAGACCTAGTCTTCCCTAATTTCTACCCTTCCATAATGCAAATAGACAATTTGGAAGGATTTGACTGTTGGAGGGATTTTATTGCTGTTCACTACAAGGAAATAAATACATAGGTGTTCTCAAAAGTCATATGTTGCAAAGATTTAAGAAAATGCAAAAAGTTATTGCGGCAGTTGTTTCTATTCTGTATTGAAATGGAAGTGGACTAGTCCTTTGTACCCTTCGCTTCTTTCAGAGAGCTTATTTGCTAGCTTTTTGTTTTGTTTTGAAGATCTCCCATATGCTCAATTCAGTTCTATAGGTCTTTTATTCCGGGGTCTCCTTCAAACCACACCCATGAAAAATGCCCTCACTCTCACCTTCCCCTCAGTTCAGTCACACCCATCAGTCCTATAAAGCACTGCACAGAAGTTCAGAAAGCATTGAGATTTCCTGTTCAGGTGGAACAATATGTATGAAGTAGCAAATGATCCCATACACCCAGACTCAAGTGAAATGCATTTATATGGCAGTAGAACTCCTCATTGGCTTCTCTGCCTCAGTGTCCTTCACTCTACACAGCCAGTGCCAACCTAGTTTATTTCCTGAAATCATCTGCCCAAATAGATCTTCCAGTTCCACCTAGAAGATTCTGAAATTCCAGCATTAAAAATCATTTAGGGAAATTTTTATTTTGGTAAACATTTATTGAGTGCCTGCAATGTGTTATGTACTATGCTGAGTTCCCCGAGTTTGATATAATGATGACAAAAACGTGACTTCTGCCTTCAAGGCACTGACAATCTAGTGGAGAGTATGAGTAGAATACAACTAATTGTAATTTAAGGAATAGCAGAACAAGTAATACAGTCAAATACAATTAAAGCTCTATGAGAGCATAGGCAAGAGGAAACTAATTTTGCCTGTGAACAATCAGGGGATTGTGGAAGGTTTCATGTATCTGAGCTGGTCTTGAAGGATGAACAAGACTTGGGCAGTCAAACGGGGCTTAAGAAGAGAGAAGTCCAGGCAGCAAGAATGATGAATAGAATGAGCAAAGCTTAGGCAAGGAAGTAGAGAATATGTTTGTGTAAAGCCTGACAGACACAGTGTTGGGAAATAAAGCTAGAAACAGGGGTTGCAGATATATTATGGAGAGCTACACTGTCATTTTGTGTCTCTGAAAGTGCCTGGATAAAATGTCAGGATCTTAACTATAATAACACCATAAGCCTTGTTAACATCATAGTTGAGAACAAGGTGGAGAGAGAAGGCAGGCACAATACTCCAAGAAGTGGGGCACAACAAACTTCACACTTCCCATTACTGTCCAGGACCACTCAGGTGATTACTAGCCCACCTTCTCAGACTCCATAACATCAGAGAAAAGAGGCTGAATTGGGCTTCATTCGACATGCAGTCGCTTTCTGTACAAAGAAGATGAGAAAGAAAAGTTGAGAGGTAAACTGGAAATCTGATGGATTATCAAGAAGTTGTTATGAACAACCTTACTGAGCTGCAAAGAATTCATTACTTTCTTATAATGATGCATTCACTCACTGTGGCAGCATCAAAGCTAAGGTGGTAACCCAGCAAATCATACTTCAAGGACAGTCTCTCTCTCTCTCTCTCTCTCCCCCCTCCTCACTCCTCCCCACCCACATTCCCTCCCTCCCCCTCTCTCTTTCTGTCTCTCTCTCTCTCTCTCTCTCTCTGTCTCTCTCTCTCTCACACACACACACACACACACACACACACACACACACACACACACCCAGCATTACCAACAGCAGCACTACAGTCCTGTTTTATTAGGAAGATTCAAATGTTTAAAAGGAAAAGGGAGAAGAGACAATCTTCTTTTTTGTTTTCTAAAGTAAAACACTGCAACAATTCAAAGATGGTTTTGCCAACTTTACATAAAAATAACTAAACTACTAGGATTAAAGTTAAAATCAGTGTTAGTGCTAGGGCAAGGTTATGGTTAGGTTTAGGGTTAGAAAAAATAACTAAGCAGGGATTTTAAAAATGAGTTTTTATCTATTTCTTTAGATTTGAGGGTATGTGGTCACTTAAAGGACTAAGGGATATATGAAACTATTAATAGGATATTTAATTCCCCCGTACTTGAGCAACTGCAGCCTAGAAGACAAAAAAAAAAAAAAATTACTGAAACACAGTTAAGTATTTTATGTCCTCAGTGTCTAAATTTATTTTTTTGACAGATAAGCAGATAAGGGATCAGGAGGGTAGATGTAGGTGGGGGACTGGCTTTTAAAGTCAGAAAAGTAGTGTGGATGGGGAGGTGTCAGCCAAGACATCTCTAGAAGTATAAAGAATCTTAGTAAATTGGGCTCAGGGACTCCACGCTGTGGGAGGCCTCCAAATAGACATTAAATGAGAGACAAGTTTCCTGTCAGCCTGTGGAAAGAAAACATAATGCTTTTCTAGTGCTTACCATATGCTAGGCATTGTTCTAACTGCTTCAGATATTTTCACTCATTTATTTCTCCCATTAACCCCATGAGGTAAGCACGATTATTATCATTCCCATTGTACAGAAGAAACTGAGAAACATAGAGGTTATGTAATTTGTCTAAGGTCATATAACTGGTAAATGTCAGAGCCAGAATTTGCACTCAGACAGTGTGGTTCATGTCTATGATTTTAACTACTGTGTGTGTGTATGTGTGTGTATGGGAGAGAGAGACGGGGGGGGAATTGTATTCATAAACATGTGCTTCTCCTTCCCTATAGTTGCCTCTCAAAATGATCACATTTTCTGGAGCTAACCATTGCAAACATTTAGTGTATTTCCTTCCTGACTTTTGGGAAAAAATACACAGAGTGTGCCAAAAAAATGTATACACATTTTAAGAAAGGAAAAATTGTAATTTAAAAGTGTAATCGACAATATATACCAATAACAAAAGATGAATACAAGTCATGTTTGACTTCTGCAATTACAAGGGGTATTCAAAGTGCGTTAGTATCCTGAAGCTTCTGATTACAGTGAACCACTGCAGGACTTGTTGCTGTGCGAGGTCTACCAGATCTTCCCTTGTGCACATCATGCACAGTACCATGCATCTCAAACTTATTATGAATGTGTGCAATTGTTAGGCATGTTGAAGGTTCTGTTGCATACTCACGCCTCCACTGACGTTGTACTTCTGCAACGTTCTTGAATTTTAAATACCACTTGTAATAGTGCTTCTTCCATTTTCTTTGACTGTCTTGCCTGTCTCATGGTGACGCTAGCATTCATTTAATTAACGCCATCTTTTGAGTGAATGTCATACTACACATTGCTACTGTAGTTCAATTCAGCTTCGAAAAGTAATACATAGATAACATCTCATAAAACATGTATACATTTTTGGCACCCCTGTTACAGTACCTGTATAGAAATACATATAATAAAACATATTTAGAAACATAATGTACACATATATATGTACACACATATTCCATGTTTACTTTACCCTTGGTCTAATGAATAATTTTATTCATTGCTCCATATACATACTGTAGGACTGGCTTTATGCCATGTGGAAATACTGTGTTAATTTTGGAGTACTTTCTACTCAGTGATCAGGCAACCAAACCTTTATAGACTTAGGGCTAGTTACTGTCTCCCCCATGTTCTCTTTGCTTGCAAGTCTGCTGTTTACAACATGAAACTAATAAGTGGAAGAGATATAACTTAGGTTTTGTATATATTACGTACATAGCTATAAATTTTATGTGAAATGACACAGAAACCTATTTCTGTCTTTTCCTGACCATGGCATTATTGGATATGGAAGAGACTGATGAAATAGTCAATTCCTACTCCATCACTTAGTAGATAGAAATATTAAGCCTAGAGAGAGGAAGGGCTTATCCAACATCATATTGCTAACAGATGACAGGGCAAGGCTCAAGTCAGATCTTTGCTTCCCCATTCAATATTCTTTCCAGTCTACTGCTTGTTTTATGAAGCATAGTACTTACTTACAAATCCCTCTGAATATATACAACATTCTAGCTTGCACTCCTGTGCATTTACCCTAGAAGTATGTACATTTATGCCCACACACAAAAAACTTCACATGAATAGTCATAACAGTTTTATTTGTATTAGCAAAATTCCTGGAAACTGCTGAAATGTTCTTCACTAGGGACGTGAATAAACAAATTGTAGAACATCCATACAGTAGAATATTACTTAGTGATTTAAAAATACCATTGATATGCACAATAAACTGAATGAATCTCAGGGGCATTATGATGAGTGAATAAGCAAATCACAATATTTCACATTCAATATGATTCTATTTACATAACATTCTAGAAATGACAAAATTATAGTGATGAATAACAGATCAGTGGTTGCTAGAGGGATAGATGTGTCTGTAAAGAGGTAACATAAATGAGGATTTTTTGAATGATGAAACAGTAGTGCCCTAATCGATACATGTGATAAAATTAATGGAACTATGCATCCTTCCTCCCCCCCCAAAAAAGCTAAGTATGTGCGAATACTGGTGAAAATCAAATGAAGTCTGTAGTTTCCTCAGTAGAATATTGTACCAATGAGTTTCTTGTTCTGATAGTTATGTAGTTATGTAAGATGCTAACATAAGGGAATGTTAGGCAAATGGTATGCAGTAACTCTCTATTATTTTAGCATCTTCTATGTGAGGTTCAACATATTTCTAAATAAAAATGTTTTAAAAAGAAAGAAAGCTATCTAGAAGTTTCATGATGTTTTAGGCAGGCCCAGTAAACCAGCCTTTCTGTAGTTTTCTGAAGTTCTAACTAATATACCTTTAGGCCTTTGCTCAAATGGCATTCTCTCTCTTTGTTACACAAACATCTTACTCTGTACCCTAGTTTTTCTTTAACCGTGGCATTTATAATCATATATATATTTGTTTGTCGTGTATCTGCCGCCACACACTAGAATGTAAGCTCCTTAAGGTTAAGGGCTTTGTTTTGTTCACTACTGTATCCCCAACACCTAGAATTGTACCTGGCACAGAGTAGGTGCTCAATAAAAATTTGTTGACTGAATGAACTAATGTGAATGTGTCAGCACTGAAATAGTCATAATAAAAAATCATATAGTATGTTATATCTCTTTATTACATAAGACAGATTTCCCCTACATTTTCTTTTCACACAATTACTCAAAATAATTGTCTTTTCTATGTTGTGTTATGTAAATATTGCTTGTTGAATTGTGAAAGATTTGGAGAGATGTTTGAATAACAACACAGATCCTAGGAGACCAAGTATTTCCTTTCCCAGTGTCAAAAGAAAGAAAACCTTGCCTTTCCTAGGTCATTGGCTATGCTTTACTCACCCTCATGATGCATAAAATACTGTATTTACAGTATTGAGCCACCAGAGGGCAATGTTTATTCAATTATCCTTTCTCAGTACAGCTTGTGTGGCAAGCCATGTGCTGGGTATAAAAAATGGGTAAGACACAGTACTCGCTTTTAGAGTTCAGTCAAATGGGGAGACAATTTGGTACACAGAAGTGCTATGATGAAAGAATGCACAGGATATTCTGAGTACACAGAGGAGGAAAACCTGAACCAGATAAGGGAGATAAGGAGAGAAGCAGAGAGCATGGGTAACAGCTTCCTAGAGGAGGTGATGCCTGAGATGAGTCTTAAGGGGCAAGCATTAGTCAACTAGAAGAAAAAGTAGGAAGTGTAAGTTCTGTAAGGACAGGCGTCAAGTCCACCACTGTGCTCCCAATGCCTGGTTCAAGGCAGAAGTATGCTTAAATATTTGTGGAGTGAATGAACAACATGTAAAGTCCAGGTGGTAAAAGGGAATGCTAGAGGTTGATTCTCAAAATAACTCTTCAGAGTAAAAATTATTATTACGTTTTAGATGAATAAAATGAAGTTCAAAGCACACAGCTTATAAAACAGAGCCAGATAAACTCAAGTCTGTCTGTGCTCTTTCTACTTGCTGTCTCCCATTGAGCACATAACTATTAATAAGTCAACTCATAGTCTGCTTAAAAGGATTTTGAAAAGTGCTTCATGATATTGATATCCTTCCAAAAACAACAGAAAATGTATCTACTATAACCTTCTTAAGTTTTGAATTGATTTATTTTTCAAGTTGGAAAACAGAATCAAAGAAAAAGTTAAAATATTGCTGTATTCACATATCAATACATATCTCATATCAATTTAAAGAAATTATATATATACTTTTATATATATAAATATATAAAATATATATGCTTTTAAATGACAAGTTAAAGAACTAAATTGTAATCGTTAACTTGGGACATTTGAGAAACAAAAACACTCTAGTAATATTTCTGTTGATATGCAAAATTCATGGCTTCATATCTTGACAGTAAAGAGAGGTAATGACAAATAACATATTTTTACACAAAATGAAAAGGTCTGTCTGATGCCACATGACAACATAAAAAGGATATTAACTGTTTTACTGTTTTACAATGTTTATGGTAGATGTTTCAATGACAGCACTGCTTTACAGAAAGTCATAAGAATGTGAAAGATTATAGACAGACCTCGCTGTTACCCTATAGTATACACTCAATTCTTGAAGCAGTCAACACTCATGTTTGTGGATACCATGTAGGTCACTTCATTTTATAATTGAACAAATTTTACTGTTATTATGAGGTAGGCATTTTAGCAAGCACTTAGCAGTAAGCAAGACAGATAAGGCTTGTGCCATCATCTCTTGAAGCTTATAAGGAGCAGGAAAGCAGGTACTAAACAGTTACCTCTGTGAGGAGTGCTACAAAAGAGGTTTACTGCATAATGCATATAATATTTGGGTCCTTATAAGTGGGCACTTAACTAACAGTGGTGAAGTGGGGAGCTTATATGGTTACAGAAGGCTTCCTAAGGATGTGATATGTTTAAGGAATGAGTAAAAATTAGCTGGAGAAAGGGCAGACTCTTGACAGAGAGCATAAGGACAGCGAAAAAAGCAGGGGACATGGTAGATAGGTAGGCAGGGTCTGGATCATAATGGGTCTTTAAATCTTTATTTATTTATTTATTTATTTATTTATTTATTTTAAGAAACTGGGTCTCAGTCTGTCAGCCAAGCTGGAGTGCAGTGGGATTTTCATAGCTCACTGTAGCCTTGAACTCCTGGGTTCAAGAGATCCTCTCAACTCAGCCTCCTGAGTAGATGGAAAGACAGGCATCATCATACCCGGCTAATTTTTTTTTAAGAGACAAGGTATTGCCATGTTGCTCTGGCTGTTCTTGAATTCCTGGCCTCAAGTGATCCTCCCACCTTGGCCTCCCAAATCACTAGGATTACAGACATGAGCCACTGCACTAAACCTTTATCTTAAAGGTGACAGAGAACAATTGAAGGGTTTGTGGTAGGGAGTAACATGATGGATTTTGTAGTTTAGAAAGTTCATTCCCCCAGCAATGTGGAAAATGGATAGGAGGAGGACAAGATGGGTCAGGGAAACCAGTTAGGAATTGTAGTTTTCAAACTGAATGTGGCATAGTCATGGATGCTGCCTTCAGAAAGCTTATAGTCCAATGAAAGAAGCCACATGCATTTAGGAAATTCCATCAAGGCAAGGTAGGCAGTGTAATAGAGTTCTGCACAAGCTGTTTTGCCTTGCCCAAATCTGTGCAGCTAGTTGGTGGCAGAGGCTGTACCAGAGCCAGGTTTCCCGATTCCTAGTCCAGGGCTTTTTCCAAAGCCTTCCATTTCACTGCATTCACAATCATGGAATTATGGAAATTGAGGAGATCCTGGCAAGCCAGTGAAAATTTATGCCTTTTTTAGCCTCAGACCAGACTGGGGGGAGCAGTTAGCCCCTCTTTGTACTCAAGTCTAGCATAAGCATTCCTTCCAATATCTTTGTTTCTGAGAGATGAATTCAGCATCTTGATACTACCTGTATACATAGAGCAAGAAATCTCTCAGGGGAGATTTAGGGAAATTCAAACTGACTGCTAAGGTCAGAGAAGGCATCTTTCTGAGAAAGAAGTCCTTCTTTCTGAGGCAAGGAACTTTGTATGACAAAACAAAAAAAAACCTGGTGCCACATTCAGAAAAGGCAGATGGTCACTAGAAGAAGCAGGGGACAAAGTGGAAGAGTGAAAGAGTTGAAGCAAAGACTATATTGCTTCTAAGTTGCACAGGTTGGGTGAGGTGGGGCAGAGGAATGAGGGTTCCTATGAGGAAAAGCCCAAGAGGATAAAGAGGCTCTGAGTACCTGAGTAGAGCCCTTGGACAGGTTATCTTGATGAAATCTGGGGGGAGAAATATATATATATATATATATAATGTGCATAATACACATAATCTTTGGGTGCTTATAAGTGGGCACTTAACTAACAGTGGTCAAGTGGGGAGCTTAGATGGTTACAGAAGGCTTCCTAAGGATATGCTATTTTTAAGGAATGAGTAAATGTTAGCTGGAGAAAGGGAAGACTCTTGACAGAGAAGATAAGGACAGCAAAAAAGAAGGTGGCATGGTAGAGGTAGGCAAGGTCCATATCATAATGGGTCTTTAAACCTTTATTTTTTTTAAATTACAAACAGGGTCTCACTCTGTCACCCAAGCTGGAGTACAGCGGTGTGATCATAGCTCACTGCAGCCTTGAACTCCTAGGCTCAAGAGATCTCTCGCCTCACCCTCCTGAGTAGCTGTTGTAAGTACAATATTTTATGTATCAGTCAGCTGGGGAGAAAAATCAGTACATAGAAGTGCTATGATATATCAGTACAGATATATTAGTACAGAACAGAGACTCAAAGGACAGATTCTCTAAGAACTGTGTCAAGGAAGATGAGTCCCTGGGAATCCTGGGGTGGAAGGTATATCTTTACTGAACCAAAACTCAAAATTAAATTAAAATTGTATATATTTAAAAGAATGAGCTTTTGATTTTTTTTTTGAGACAAGGTCTCGCTCTGTTGCCCAGGCTGGAGTGCAGTGGCACAATCACAGCTCACCACAGCCTTGACCTCCTGGGCTCAGGCGATCCTCCCACCTCAGCCTCCCACCACATAGTTTTGGACACATAGCCCAAGTTTCCTCTTCCGTAAATTAGTATAATACTGATACCTAGCCTTGTGGAGATTTATTATATTAAATAACATAAATAAAGTACTTAATACATGTTCTGATACGTATGACAGTGAAATAGTTATGCTGTGTTTTGTTTTGTTTTTCTTACTACTATTATGACGATGATGATTATGATGATTACTGTGACTACTATTGCTATAACCACTAAATTTTCTGCAGAGCAACCAAGCACTGTTTTATTATATGGTTTATTTATACTCAGTTTCTGAATATAGTCTGTTTTGCTTTCTGGAACATACTTTCATGATCTATTTTCCCCTGAGATTGTCATATCCCTTTTCTTACTCTTCCTTCTACATCTAAGCACCTAGACCTCATCCCCAAATGCAGTTACCTCCACACTGCCAGACAGGGTTAACCCTGTCTCTAAAGGTAAGATGGCCTCTCTTCCTACCAGAAGTCACACCATCACCTACTCCATTCAGAGCAGAAGGCTGATGCTTGGAGGGAGGTCAACTGATGATTTCTGACAAAATACCAATTATATTTCACATCCTTGCCTGGGAAAAAGCTTGCCTGGCCTGAGCTTGTTACTGTTTGTCTGCTCTGGGCTTCCCCATAATTAACACGATACCCCAGGCTCAGAGCCCAAAAGATACTAGGTTAAGTCTAGAAGAAACAGATGTGTAAGCAAGAAGGATATCTAATACATTCCATCACTTATAAAAATGTAATACCATAATTAACATTCAGTTTTAGTCTTCTGTGTGGTGCTCTCTGAGGGATAGGGCTCTGTCTGTTCTGTACTCTGAGCTCTAAGCAGAGTAGAGCTCTATACACTAAAGGCTGACTAAAGCACATGTTAATACAGGGATGAATATGCATCTCCCCACATCCAATCTCTGCTCTGTATAACAAGGAATCCACTCGTTACCCTTCCTGTGGTATTGATGGGGTGGGGGCATAGTTGTCAAAAATATCAACAGAGATCCCAATAGGTGCTGTCTTATAGCAAAAAATCCTGAGACTCACATATGTGTGAGTGTTTGCTATGTGTTTGTATATATATAGACATAATGTCTATAATTCATAATCTCTCTCCACCATTACTAAGTCAAAGCAGATAGGTCTATGTCTGCTACCCCCATACTTGCTCAGACAAAAGGCTACCTTTTGGAGCTTCTTTCCCCTAATAGGTCTGCCCTTGGTGTTACTCTGAATCAGATTCACCTATATATAAATGCTTGTTGGGGAAGGACAGGCACAGAGTGTACTTTGTTTTGGGTCTTCATTTTCTGCCTATGGCTCAGGGCTTAGTTTCCCATTTGGGAAAGTACAGTGGCTTCTAGAGAAATTATAAAGAAAATGAGAAGGAATCTCAAAATGCTGGGAAATTCCAAAGATCTCATCATCTTAATACGTTGTAATTGTAAATAAAAGAAATAATTAATTATGGCTATGTAATTATTATGACTGTATAGTTATTGCTTAGACTGGGAAGTGCTTTCAGATATATTTGATCGCTATATTTGATTTTCACAAAAATCCTATGAGAAAGATAGGGTGGGCACTACTGTCTGCATTTTATGGATGAGGAAACTTAAATCCCGAGAGGTAAAGTGAATTATCAAAGTCATATAAGCCAGCAAGTAACAGAGCTACAACTCAGGCTTCCTAACTCCAAGGCCAGAGCTTCAGCAGATTACCCATGTTCCACTCTAACCTAACCATTTTTCATTATTTTTTTTTAGCTAAAACTTTTTGTTTTTTGAGGCAAACCATCCTCTACCTTTTTGAGGATTTTCCTGTGCTAAGTTCCTATTTTTTCTCATCACTTCTTTTCTCCCACAAGGCAACAAAATACAGTGGAAAGAGTTCTGGGTTTTAAGACAAGCAAGCCTGAGTCTGAATTCCAGCTTTGACACTTACAAACTGAGTGATATCAGGCAAGTCACTTAACATCTCTGAGCCTATCTTTTTGATTGGTAAAATAGAAACAATCTTTCCCATTGCACAAATAGTTGTAAGAGTCAAACGAGAAGATAAAGGTCTCAGCATACTACTTGGGGCAGAGTAGAAGTTAAATATTGATTTTAAATATTGATTTCCTTCCCTACTCCTCCCCCACCCCAACTTCCTATCCTGGTCTGGAAACTTGCAGTACAGTACTTTCCCAAAAAGCTGGAATTCAAGTTTTGATTTATGTCTCTACTTATTCATCTTACTGTAAAATAAGATGACTGGCATTTCAACTCATGGCAGTTTATCATTTACAATAGATACTTCCATAATATTTTGTTGGTTGTGATAGATTTGGAACTTATACCTTGTGTATATGTATGTACACAATTTAAAGTAAGTTATTACTCAGAAATGACTTCCATTTTATAAAATCTGAAAAAAATCATTCTTCTTAGTCTCATCTAGAACCTAAAAAGCTGGGTTGTCCTTACTTAGATAGCAAGCTAACTTAGTTACTTTCGTTTGACTATACTGTAGCTATTCAGGTCTATGATCTCTTACTGAGTTCAAATCTCACATCCTCAGCATCAGATTCTAAATACATTTTCTAATAAAGGATACATCTCCTTGGCAGCCAATTTCCTGTAGGCTGTCTTTAGACAGTAATATGGTTTAGTTCTTGCACCTAGATCTTTCCCTGTTGTCACATTCTCCCCACTGAGGAGCTTCAAACAATGTGACAAAAAAGAAGATAAATTGGGCATGGGAGAAAATTAGGCTAGTACAGAGAATGGGGATATAGGACTTTGATAAAAATGGAATTGATATAAAAAAATAAGCTAGGCCATAGATTTTGCCTGGGGAGAGGGTAAGGAAAACTTTAAAATAATTTCATTATGCATTTTGACTTTTTTTTTTACTGGTTGCAGTAAAAATATGCTACTATTACCATTTTAAACATTGTTATTATGAAATTGAGCATATTTAAAACTAGAGAATATCAGGAAGCTCTACGTGTCCACCTCCCAGCTTTAAAAGCCATCAACATTTTATATACTTGTTTGATCTATCCCCTCCCTTTTCTGCAAGGCTAAGACATTGTGTTATTTCATCATACTTCAGTTTATATCGCAAAACCAAAATACTGTCTAGCATAATCACAAAGACTAAAATAATTCCTTAATATCATCTATCTAGTACTTCTTCTATATTTAAATTTTCCCTATTGTATAAAAGGTTTATTTATTTGAATCAGGTACCTTATGAGGAGAAATGTAATACTGATTTTTCAAAGGCCATGTATATTTCTAATTAATAATTAACTAATGTTTCATAGCAAAAAATAGAAGATCTCATCAGTACTATATACTCCTTCCACCCTAATTTTTGAGGCTTAAAATTCTACCTTTTGGAATGTATGTCCTTTATAAAAAGACAGATCCCTGTACAATGTTTTTTTATTCATGCAAGCAGTATTGTGAATTTCAGTGTCTCAAAATACAACTTTTGAAGGAGGTATTGGAGAGAAGAAAAGGTCATCACTAAGCAGAACAAAGAGGTAGAAACTTGAAGGATGTGCAGAAAACTACTTAAGTCCAACATGAAGACATCTGACTGCTTAATCAAAACTGCTTCTGATTTCTCTGACTTTTCTGTATTGAAGCCAACCACGTCCCAATGACTCAATAGTCTTATTTGTAACGGGTACTAGGCCCGCTGGATGACAGCCATCAGTTTTGTCAGCCCTAACCCTAACACAGCGGAGGCTCTTGCTCTCAACTACTGCCTGAATTTTTCTCTTAGAGAGATAACCAAAAAGGTTAGGTATAGGTGACTATTCACTAGCATTCTGTAGCTGCATGATAAAGCAAAATCTGCTCCTTTGTTTATTTCTGATGAGATATTATTTGCCTTGGTAAATAGAGATTGCTGGCAATATATATCAATAAGTTTTAAAATGTGGCTTTACTTTAAATTGTCAATTTCAATTCTAAGAAACAAATATTCTTAAAAATAGAGAATGATCAGAAAAAAGATATAGTGTGAAACTGATAGGACAAATAAAAATAAGCAAGTCTACAGAAAATTTGAAAAAACCTATTGACACATCAATGTAATAGTTATGTATAGAACTTTGTATCCTACATAAAATAATACATTTTTCTCTTATGTTCATGGAAAATTTACAATTCATCATGAACGAAGTGTTTATAGTCGACTATCTCTGATCATTATCCCATAAAATAAGAATAAAACAACAAAAATCTAAACCCCCAAATACTTAACCACTTGAAAATTAAGAAACACAGTCTTAAACAACCTTGTACTCAAAGAGGAAAAAACTAAAATTGCTTATATTATAGAAAACAATGAAAGGGCACACACTTAATGCCAAAATATGTGGAATACAGTTAAAGCTCTACTCAGGAAAATGCATAAAGATCGAAAATAAATGAATTCATTACTCAATTTAAGAAACTGTAAAGGACAATAAAATAAACTAACAGTAATTAGGAGGCGGGAATTCATTTTCAAAAAGCTGAAATTAATGAAATCAAAATGAAACTACCATACAAAGAATAATTAAAATCAAAAGCTGGTTCTTTGAAACTCCTAATTAAGGAAAAAGAGAAAAAGCAAAACAAAACAAAAAACACAACACTAACAATAGAAAAGAAGATACACACATAGATATAGACAATAGCGTGCTGGTAAACATTTAACTGTTGGCTCGCCAAAAAACTTCTAATTTGCGGTGCTTGTTGATTTCCATGGCATAAAAACTCCTACTTCAGTGGATTTTAAGCTTTCAATGTAGCCGTTAAACCCAAAGATGGAAAAAGTGCATACAATTGGCAAGTCAACTCCAGCACACTATTGGATAGACATTAAAGTAATTATAAGGAAATATCATATGCAACCTATGGCATATTGCTGGAAAAATCTATTAAATACTTTTACCCAAGAAGTAACAAAACCTCAAGAGTCTGATAACTTTAAACTAGATCGGAAATGGGATTAATGATCTGTAATTTTTTTTAAAAAATGCTTCAGGTCTGGATGAGTTTAGACCTGTGTTCCATAAACTTTTGAAAGAACAGATCATTCCCATGCAATTTAAATTACTGAAGACCACAGAGAAATAGAAAGATTCCCAATGCATTTACTGAATCAAGTATACTGCCACAACACCAGAAAATTTAAAAAGATATCAGAAAGAATAACTATAGATTAATTTCACTTCTGAATATATATAGAAACATCCTAAATAAAATAGAAAATTAAATTCAGCAGGGCAACAAAGGAAAAAATACTATAACCAAATAGGGTTTGTTCCAAAAATAGAAGAATGCTTTAACATCAAAAATATATCAATATATAGAATTATATTAATACATTCTAAAAGGTTTTTAAACAAAATCCAGCGGCCAATCCAAATGAAAACTCTAAATAAAAGACAACTTTTAAACAGAATAAAAACAAATAGCAACAACATACTAAATAGTGAAATGCTAAGGCCCTTTCCAGTAAGATTATGAACAAGACGAGGATGTCTGATTTCACCACAATATTTTTAATGTTTTAGCTGAGGCAAAAGAAAATAAGAAATAACTGATATAAATTTTGGTAAAGGAGATATTAGTACCTCAGACAAACCCAAGAGATGCCAGTTTTGTATGTAAAATTATCAATATGGTAAGATTATTATATACAAGAAAATACATAAAATCAAAAGCTTTACTCCATATGAATTTTGAAAACAGAAATAGAAAATTAACTCATTCACAACAGGGATAAGACTAAACAATACCTGTTTTCCCACTGTTCTTAATTCAGCAGACAGCATAATCTTTTTAAAAACACGCTTTGCCCATGATTAAAATGACTTCATACTAAATTTCAATTGGCTTCCTTCTGACCTTAGGATAGATTCCAAACTTCTTAACATGGGTTTTAAGGTCCTTGTAATCAGGGCTCCCTGCCTCTCTGGTCTCATCTCTCATCACTCCCTGGATAAGGCACTTAGCTGTCTAAGTTTCCTCATATGAAAAATGGGGATAACAACAGTGCTTATGTCAGAGGTAGCTGAGAGGATTAAATGAGGTAATACATATAAAGCACT
This sequence comes from Cephalopachus bancanus, assembly GCA_027257055.1. Classification (NCBI taxonomy): domain Eukaryota; kingdom Metazoa; phylum Chordata; class Mammalia; order Primates; family Tarsiidae; genus Cephalopachus; species Cephalopachus bancanus. Next base: position 235,403 of record JAPVLO010000878.1, read on the forward strand.
TGACATAATACCTGGCACATATGAAGTGTCAATAAATGTTAGCTATTGATGATAGTTAGAATGTGAGCCTTCTTCGATCTTCCTCTCCTCTGAACTCCTACAGCACTTACAGTTAGTATCACACACTTTAGCACTAAATTATTTTATTTTGTTTTGCTTGCCATTGCTTCATTCTGTAGTTTTGCTTTCCCAACTAGACGATAAAATCCTTGAAGACAAGAATAGTGATGTACACACCTGTTATATTCCTCTGTAGCATTTAGCATAATGTTAAACACATAGTGGAGATTAATAAATACTTTTTAATTAAGGTCTACAGAGGAAAAAGTGACAGAGGTTTTAAAAGAAGACTATAAATAACAAGCATCACAACCCTAGAAACACCATTTGCTTTTAGCTTCTGGGTTAATCATGTGTCACTGGACTAGCATGGAGCTTGGCTGTACTCACTGTAGATCAGTGTTTTGTTTTGGGTTTTTTGTTTTTTTCAGATGATTTGCTGCCAATACCCTGTTTTTTGACAGAAATGGAGTGTGAAAGCATGAAGGTGTTTAATTCTCCTCTCTGGCATGCAGGCAATATGCAATTTGTTTACTAATCTGTAATATCAGAGTTTTATTTCTTAAATGTAAGTGTTCTCTCTGAGCTACCAATATAATATAAATTTAGTTTCATTCTAAAGCCAATAGAATCCTTCTAAATGGATTCAATTTCTTGGCTGATGAGTGGGTGGTAATTGGGATCCCAAAATAGCCCGAGGGGGCTAGAAAATTCAGAGTTCTTCAGATGCTAGAACACCCCACAAACTTGGCAAGAATTTAATTGTGTGAGCACTATAAGCTGGCATCCTGTAATTGTTTCCCCTTTCTTTTCACATACCATTGCTATTGTACCCTGCCTAGTCCTCTCACCCTCTTCTCTAGTCCTTCTCATGTGCTGAGCTTGCCAATAAGACATCTTTGGGCATTCGTATGCCTGATGTTCTGTGCCAGTGCATATAAAGATCAGGACGGAAGAGCTAAGATTGGAACTGTGTAATTCTATGTAACATGGCCTCGCATTGATACAATACACTCTTTTAGCTAAAGTTGTATTGGTTTAGAAATTATTCCAAAGCCAATGATTGTTTTGTGTCTTTGCTGTTATTATCAAGAAGCTGGAATAGGCTTGGGATATGAAGGAGACAAGGAAGAAAGCCTGCTCTGAACAGAAGAGACAATGTTCCCAGAGGAAACACAAGGCAATGTCTTCCAGTTGTGTCCCAGTTTCTTCTCTAATATGGGGAAAACACCAAAGGACTGAAAAGAACCCTTTGAGGGGAAGAAAACAGAGGTTAAAAGCAATCCTTATGACCTAGTTTAAACACAAATTCTCTCATTAGAATCTTTTTTCCACTTATATCCTCTTTATACATATAACTCCCACAATATATACACAAGAGATGTGCAACCAGGCAGCCATCTATGAAATAGATGCATAGCATGTACAAGGGCATTATGATGCATGCTCTAGAGAAGTGGTCCCCAACCTTTTTGGAATCAGGGACCAGTTTTGTGGAAGACAATTTTTCCATGGACTGGGGGTGGGTGGAGGAGTGAATAGTTTCAGGATGATTCAAGTGCATAACATTTATTGTGCATTTATTTCTATTATTATTATATTGTAATATATAATGAAATAATTATATAGATCGCCACTAAAAAGATAGGCATGGATGGAAGTGGTAAATAAAATAATGGGCAGGCTATGCACAGACTAAAATAAGTGTCGAATTCTGACTTAAAGACTGCCACCAAATGCAGCTGTACAATTGAAGTACGTCAACTTACTTGCCACTCACTGATAGGGTTTCGATGGGAGTCTGCAAGCAATTGATTTATTATGGTCTCTGTGCAGTCAAACCTCACTACTAATGTTAATCTGTATTTGTAGCCACTCTCCAGCACTAGCATCACCACCTCAGCTCCACCTCGGATCATAAGGCATTAGATTCTCATACAGAGCACGCAACCTAGATCCCTTGTATGCACAGTTCGCAATAGGGTTTGCACTTCTATGAGAATCTAGTGCTGTGGCTGATCTGACAGAAGGTAGAGCTCAGGTGTTAATGCAAGCAATGGAGAATGACCATAAACACAGATGAAGCTTTGCTCACTGGCCGGGCACTCACCTCCTGCTGTGTGGTCTGGCTCCTAATAGGCCACAGACCAGCACCAATCTGTGGCCCAGGGGTTGGGGACCTCTGCTCTAGAGGGAATTCTTACCACAAAAAAAGATTTGCCCAAATACTGCTCTGGTATCACACTGTGTCATTCCCATGTGGACACACAATCACATTACACACCAAGACTGGTTATACAAGCATCTATCCTTACCCAGAGCATAAACACAATAATCAGCAACTTGCACAAAGAGCCATGGATTGATGAAATTTGTTAGTTTTGCCCTTCACTTTTATTTACTATTATTATTTTTTAAAGATGTGGGGTACAATTCAGGGTTAGGTATACAAATGTTCATTATGTAGGTACCTTTGTTGATGAGATGTGCCCCTTCCTCCCCGGGGGGGGTTTCCCTCAACTACTAATCCCACCTCCCCCGCAGCAGTTTCCCACTATTGCCAATCACTTTCTTATAGTATTACGATAATTGTTCAAGGTCCGCTTATGAGTAAGAACATATGGCACTCTGTTCTTTGTTTCTGTGATAGATCACTGAATAAGATAGACTCTAAATCCATCCAAGTTGCTGCAAAGTCCAAATGTTTGTCCTTCTTTATGGCTGTATAATAGTCCATTGTGTATATGTGTTCCACATTTTTTCTTATCCAGTCCAGCTTCAATTGCCCTTCACTTTTAAGGCAGCATAGTGGTTAAGAGAATGAACTTTAGAGTCAAATTGGATGCAAACTCTCACTCTCCCACTTACTCCCTGTGAGACTTTGTACAAATTAGCTGCCCCTTCTGTGCCTCTGTTTCCCCATCTGAAAAATGAGAATGAGAATAGTACATACCTCATCAAGTTTTTGTGCAGATTAAATGAGCTAATGCACTTGAAGCTCTTAGGAGTAATGAGAGTTACTAAAATTGCCTGAGGTAGGGTAAATTTAGATTCAAGATTTGATTTAGGTGAGAGGAGAGGTAGTGGCAAGGAACTGAAGTGTGGGATTATCTTTCCATCCTGAGGTAGTAAATAGCTTATTTCCTGATTGTACATGTACTTTTCAATAATCATTCCATCAAAGGACATTGGTCCATCATTAATAGTAATAACACATCCATTCTTTTTCTGAAGAAATCTATATATTTGCAGTCATTGTCATATATTTATTATTTATAGTCTGTCTTAAATATGGTAGCATTAAGTATACTTTTGAGAGTACAACATTATTCTCAAACTCTTTATTAAGAAAATCTAGCCGGGCTCGGTGGCTCAGCCTGTAATCCCGCGCCTTTGGGAGGCTGAGGTGAGTGGATTGCCTGAGCCCGCGGGTTCGAGACCCACCTGGGCAGCGAGACCTCATCTCTACAATAAATCAAAAAATCAGCCGGGCGTGGTAGTGCATGCCTGTAATTCCAGCTACTCGGAAGGCTGAGGCGGAAGGATCGCCGGAGCCCAGCAGGTCGAGGCTGCGGTGGCCGGGAGCAGCCACTGCACTCCGGTCTCGGAGACAGAGTGAGACTCCAACTCAAAAAAAAAAAAAAAAAAAAGAAAACCCACATCTCACTGAGACTACTTTTACCCTGAGACATGGTCATGCATAATAGCCCTAGAAGTCGGACCCAGTCAAGCAGTCTCAGAAAAGAAGTGTGGTTCCCAGGGTAAATGATTGTATGGTTGAGGACAGTGTGGATACCTGGAGCTGCCCACCCTATTTTCACCCTCCTCCCATAGCACACACACAAAAACCTGAGCAAGTAAATGCCTGATCATGGACACTACTGTTTCCTTTTGCCACCTCTAACATTAGTTCTCCCTCTCCTCCCTAGCCCATGATGGGCTGTTAGGATATGGGGAGCTGCTCTGGGCTACCAAAGGTAGGCCAGTGGCAGGGGTACATAAGAGGCTTACCATGGACTTAGGAATGCCAAACACCTATATAGACTATATGTTTTTCTAGAGCTAGAGCTATTTAGTGGAGGAAAGAGTAGGTTTTCTAGAGCTTTCTCCTACCTATCTGAACACAAATGAATCAGTGACAAGTAAACAGCTTCTCCACTAAGCTGCATAGTGCAGTGGAAAGAACGTGGATTTTGGAGTCGGAGCGATGCAGGACTGAGTCTCAGCTTACTCTATGTGAGTATGGTGTCTAATATATCTGACCCTAAGTTTCCTCATTTACAAAATGGAAATATCACCAACTGTATCACATGGTTGTCATAAACACTAAGTGAGATTAGGAACAAGAATATCTCTAACACAGTGCCCAGAACAAATGATTCAAATATGATTCTCTCTCCCTCCCTATCCCTGCTTACTGTATCACACATCTGGACTCCTCTAGACAGGCAGAGAAAGAAAGGCCATCTCAATGGCTATGTGCATATCTGTTGTAGTGACAGTTGCTTTAGTTTTAGTTTTAGGTTTGGAGGTTTTTTATTTGTTTTTGGTTGAGTTGATGGCAGGCGAACTGGAGGTAGGAGTAGAACTAGAAACATTTAAAGATACAGGATAGGCTTGAAAAGGCTTGAGCTAAATTATTAAGATTCCATTAACTTTCCAATAGCACATTGGAAGTGGGAAACTTGGGCAGACTGTGAAAAGAGTGGCACAAGCCAAGTAGGAGAGGCCAAAATTAAGCAAATGTCCTGGTCATTTAGTGAGTAACCTGTAGTTGAACAATGAGAAATGTGAACTGGAGGAGGAAGGCAACAGAGGGGAAATGAGTTTCATTGCACCAAACGAAAGTACAAAAACAGAGTGAGAATGTGTGCCTATATGAACTGTCTTGGCTATGAAGGTATGACCATATCTGAAAGCTTACCTGTCCTATAGATGTGGGGAAGGAGGGGAAGGAAAACAATGTTAATCCTAATTCATTTTGTTCTGAAACGCTATCATATTCCATACTCTCCAAATACTTCAACTGTAACATTTACTGTCCTAAAAATGATATTTTACTGAAATACATCAAGAATTGTCACAAGGTATTTTTGAGAAAGGATTGAATGCATTAGGTGTTTGAAAAATTATCAAGCATTTTATTTTCTAGTTTAATGTTATCCTCTAAATTAATTATTACAGTAGTATAAGTGAACAGACTGACCAGGTCACTGCACTTACTTTCCATTTTTCAGGGAAACCACTTTCCTCCTGTAATTCCACAGTGGTTTCAAATAGGTATTTCATTTTCACAAGGTCCTAGTAACCCAAATCTTTCTCAGGAGCTATTAAGTTTGTTCCCCTTACTCTTCCATCTCTTGCAAAAGTACTCACAGAAACTTTTGGCTAATGAACATTTTAAAATCCTAAAGAACTCTCTCTCTCTTTTTAAAACCACTAGAGATGAAAGCATGTGTCCCTCCCTAAAACTTTTCTTTCGCCTTTGCTTAAAGGCAGCAATCAAGAAGAATTAGGGCAGGATGATAGGCAAGTTTACTTGAGTATCAACCCAAAAAATATTCCTGTAGAAAAATAGTGAATGTTTCCCCACTAAGTAAAGTTTGTTAAGATTAGTAACTGCAAACTAGCAGCCTATTGAGCACAATAGCTCTTTTTAGTGTGTCACCTCTACAGAGTTACTGGTGGGTTATTAAATAAAGTCACATGGCTCAGATTCCCAGCATTTGCAGCTGCAATTTCATTACTACTCCCTCTTTCCAAGGTAAGTTCTAGTTAATATATGTCAAATTTGAAATTGATTGTGAACATTTGGGAATTATTGCCCTCCTCACACTCAGAGATAGTGGTAAATACCTCTGTAAGTCCTGAGGTAGGGCTAGGAATCGCTGGCAAAAGGTGTCATGCCCAGAAGTACTATTACTGTACTACTGCCGCTAACAACAACTGTTTCTACTATTTATTACTTCTCCTCCTCTTCCTTTTCCTCTTTTTCCTCCTCTCTCTTCTCTTCCTCATCCTTCTCCTACTATCACCACCGTTTATTGAGCTTTGACTATGTGCCAGACACAGTAGCAGGTGCTTTACATGTATTGCCTTTCCCTTCAAGGTATTATTAGTACAAGTTTTATAGATAATGAAACTGAGGCTCAGAGAAGTGACGTGTTCAAGGTTACACAATTAGCATGACTCCTGCCTGTCCAACTCCAAAGCCACCACAGCACACTGCACCTCAGACTCTACATATCATTTCTAGGAGGGGCAACGAGAGACTTTGGAGTTGGACGAGAGCGTCCGGGGCTTGGAGAGGAGGCTGAACATCAAGTCAGGAAGGTTAGTGAAGCATATGTGGTCGGAGGCAGTGAATCTAATGATTCCTATTGTTAGCTTCCTAGTAACAGAATAATAAACAACTAGAGCATTATATACTCATTTGTGAATCTGACCTTTTTGCACTTCAAACAGATAGTAACTACCACCCTATTTCTCACATCACCTTCATGATAGAACTTCTAGCAACCTGATTTCTTTACCGCTTACTTTCTTCTTGACCTCTCTGAGTCTATCTTCCATCTTCACCTTTGCACAGAACCTTCCCCCCCAAAGGTCATTAGTGGTATCTTCTATGATGTCTCTGCTCCAATAGACTCTTTCTTTGATATTTCGATCCTCTGTTTTTGTTGGTTTTCCTCCTCTCTTAAGTGCTCTTTTTGTTTCTCCTTTGTCCTCATCCAAAATTCACATCCTTATCTCATACTCCTTACTCACTTCCAGTCATCCTTATGATGGATCCAGGAACCACCAGTGATGAACAAGAAACATCCGAGTGGTATGTACCTTGGCCTTGCCAAAAAAAGTGTAATAGAGTGATAAGGGGCATAGGCTCTAGGCTCTGAAGCTAAAGTGCCTGTATTCAAATACCCACTCTGTTATTTACTAACAGCATGATCTTGGCAAATCACATAAATCTTTATTTATTCTCTGCTTCTTTATCTGTAAAGCAGAAATAATAGCAGTGTCTAGAGTTGTTGGAAGGATTAAATGAGTTAACACATATAAAGTGCTCAGCTGGAACAGGGGAAATCCTCAGTAAGTGTTACTTATTATTGCAATCTTTACAATGGTAATGTCCAAAACTTTTATTGTTTCCACGAATGAATAATTTACTTTGATATTCAATTTTCAAAATGCACACTATCTCTGAGTCATCTTGTCAAAAGGACCACAGTCTTTCTATTTATTTTTGGAAGGTAAATTTGTTGTTGTATTCTGAGTGACAAATAATTGGATCGGAGATCTGTCCTAGGCTCTCTTCTCATTCTACACATTCTCCATGACTTTAATTACGACTTAGAGTTGATCCCTTTTCCAGACCTCTCTCCTGATCTCTAGATCCAGCTAGCCAGCTTCCTATTGGGCATTTCCTACCCAACTCTTTGACCCACATCACAAAAAACCTTGCATGTCTAAACAGAGGTCCTTTTGTATTCACTTAGTTAAAGGCAACAGATCCATTTAGTCACCCAAGCCAGAAACCTGTAAATCATTCTAGTATTTATTTTCTTTCATCTCTTCACCCATTAACTGATCACCAAGTAATGCTGATTGCACTTCCTAGAAATGTTTTGAATTTATCCTTTCCTCCTTAATCCCACAGCTTCATCTCTCCCTGGATCTGTAAAAGTCTAGCCTTTACCTTCAATCCTGGTCCTTTGTTCTATCCTCCATGCTACAGCCGCAGCAAGCCTTCTTAAACATATATTTTATCCGTTTAGTCACCTGCCTAAAATCCTTCCATGGCTCCCCAGACTCCTCAGGATAAGGCCCAAACACCTGCACATAGCATACAAGACCTTTCATTATCTGGGCCTGAGCTATTTCTCCACACTCACTTCTTGGAAAGATTCCCATGTCTTACATTCTGGCAAAACCAACTTTCTGGTGGCTCCTGCAACAGGAGTATGCTGATCACGCTTCTGTGTACTTGCATGTGGTCCCCTTCACTCCATTATTTCATTTTTGTTGGCAAAATTCTACTTTTATTTCAATATAAATTGGTCTTTATTTCCATTCTGCAGCCTTTCCTAAGTTCCTCAGGCAGACTTGGGTGCTTCTTCCTCCAGGCTAGCCTGTCATCTTTCATTTACCTTCATTACAGTAATTATCACTTCACATTCTATTTGCCATCTTACCTATCAGGTTCTCAACCAATCTATGTGCTCCTTGAGGGCGGAGCCATTTCCTATTTATACACCCAATGCTTGAGGTACCATTTTTTCCCATGCAATTGACTTATTTTTCACCTCCAGTAATACTTCTGCTTTCTGTCTCTAAAGAGGGAGTGGTATTTTTCTTTTTTTAACATTTGGCTAAAATGCATTTTTTAAAATTAAATTTTCCCTGTTCGCATTTACTTCACTCTGATTACGTCTTCATTTTATTATGTCTTCAGTGTTTGTAGAGGGCTCCTCCAACAAACATATTTATGGTTTAATGGTTTAGATTCCATTTCTTCTTTTAGTTCAACCACCCTCAAACATTTAAGGACCATTTGCTGAAATCATCTGCAGCAGTGTTTTTCTTTTAATTAATTTCTTTGAACAGATCTATTTATTTATGCTTGAAGAAGCAGTCAGACATCTATTACACAGACTCCAAGATTCTTGCTCTTCCCAAACCAAATACCCTTCTAATGAGCAATAAAAGCAGCAAGGAGAAAATTCCAAGCTGCCTAAAGTTTGAACTAGAAAGATAAAAACTTCCAAAAGTGATTGAAGCTAATACCTAGGGCAAGACGGAAATCTTAAATTCCCTAAACTAAGGAAAACCTCTCCCTCTCTTCTAACTCATCTCCTGTCTTTTTTATTTCTCCTAATACTAAAGAGCAGTGCCACCTTGCTCCTTAAAAGGCTTATGAAGAGCCAGAAAGAAATCAACTTGCCCATGGTGCTTCTGGGGTGGATTAACCCATTACATTGCAGCACAAAATATCCAGAAATGTGTTTAATATGATCAGTTCCCTGAAAAATAATAAATACAATTGGGGTCAGGCATGGTGGCTCACGCCTGTAATCCCAGCTCTTTGGGAAGCAAAGGCAAGAGGATTGCCTAAGCCCAGGGGTTTGAGGCCAGCCCGGGCAAATTGGCGAGACCTCATCTCTAAAATGAATAAATGAATAAATAAATAAATAAATAAATAAATAAATAAGCCAGGTGTGGTGGCACACTCCTGTATTCCAGCTACTTGGAAGGTTGAGGCAGAAGAATCTCCTGAGCCCAGCAGGTTGAGGCTGTGGTAGCCGTGAGCATGCCACTGCACTCCAGCCTGGGTAACAAAGTGAGACTCCAACTCAAAAAAAAAAAAACCCAAAAACTGTAAGAGCTACACTGCATTTATTGGTACCCTTTGTTCTGCATGCTGCTTTGTAAATACTCTTCTTTTTTACTAGATACTGTGATTTCCCTAGCTAGACTAAAAGCTTCTAGAGGTCACCAACCACATATTTTGTTGTTGTTCAAATTGCCCACCATACTGAGTACATAGTGTATGCTCAAGAAATATTGTTGTCCATCTGATTACTAAGTATTTAACTATTTTTCAGGAATGCTTATTATTCATAAAACCATGGAATCTTGGAAATCAAGAGGAAGTATTCATTTGTTGGTATACATTTTCCCTTGGCTATGCATTATACAGAGGTTTCCTTTGGAATGTAAACAAAGGATGCCTGATGAGCCAGGACAAAGAACTATATATAGAAATCAAGTGGCCAGAGTAGCAAGGCCAAAGCATACCCTTCCTTAACCAGATTAAAGGGAGTCCTGGGGCTTCCTCTACCTCCTTTCCATGCTCTTCATCCCCGACAGAAATCATTTCCAACTGCCTGTCTCCTGAATTCTGAAACCTCCGCAGCAACTATAACAAGCTACATTACATAGAATTCAGCTAACAAATCTATGGTGATCTTAATCTCTGTTTCTGTAATAATAGGAAGACTGCAGCTTTGTTTACTTTCTGAGGAGAATAGAGAACAGGGAGAAAGGACCAGGATAGGGAGGCAGTATTTATGGCCCTTTTATGAAAAGTCAATCTGTGACAAAAACATTTGCAAACAATAAGGAAGAGGAACAGGTTTAACAGGAAAATAGCCTATTCCAGTTTTCTCAGAAGTGCCTTAACCGGCATCCTCCACCCCCGCCCAATGTAAAATGCCTTGTTTATACTATGAATATAGTCATTCCCTACAGACAAATCTGGATTAGATAAAATGAAAAAATTCCAAATCACCCTTCTGTGTCTTGCTCTCATGACTGACGGTATCCTACAATTTATTTCATTTTATAAAGTATTTATAAGCATTCATGAAGTCTCAAGCCCCTTCATTAACTGCATTTCTAATCCCAAGGCTTGTCCTGAAGGCTTTTGGAGACATAAGCTCTGTGTTGAATGAGTATAATAAGCAGCCTGTATTCACCCTATTATTAAGAGGAAGTTAAAGGCACATCTCTAACTTTTCAGAATAGATGATGTCATAGGGGACAGCCTTACTCTTCCATAAACTATCCTGTAGGGTCCTTGTCAAAGACAAGATCTTAAACTGAATACAGTTAAATCCCCAAACACAATCCCACTCTTTTTTTTTTTTTTTGAGTCAGAGTTTCACTGTCACCCAGGCTGGAGTGCAGTGGCAGGCTCACAGCCACAACAGCCTTGACCTGCTGGGCTCAGGTGATCCTTTCACCTCAGCCTTCCAAGTAGCTGGAACCACAGACGCATGCCACCACACCCAGCTAACAATCTCACTCTTATCAGTATCTCACTATTCTTTCCCTGTTCTCAGTTAACATATTTACTCCATTATCTGTATTTCTTGCATATGTATCCACATCAGGGTGGATTTTTGTAGTATGTTAGCACTCAGAGAGTAGCTACTGCGTCTATGCTGTTTTCTTTGTACCTAGTACAATGCTAGGCATAAAGAGGTATTAGTAGAGGTGACCTTCTATGTAGCCAGAGCAGTGACCTCCATGATGGAATTTAACAAGTACCCCTATGGGTGTTTCTTGATTATCTACTTTGTTGGTTTGTCATGGAGCTACTCTTCCCTCTTGCTTTTCTTACATGTGGCAGCGCTAGTGTCAGCTCCTTAAAACTCAGGCAGGAATACTAACTTCAGAAAGGTACTGTTAAAACACTGACTGTCACTGAAAAGGCCAAAGTGAGTCCTCCCCTATTAACACAATAATGGATTGTTTTATGAGACAAGCTCTTTGCCACTTAAAAAGAGTGGGGCCCTGAAAATAAAGATTTGATAGGCAGGATAGGCTGGGAAAGGTTGGAACAGGACTATGTTTGGGTGAGGTTGGCCAGAGTGATAAGCTCATCAGGGTAGAGAGATGAGATGTTAGAGAAATCCTAAAGTGAATGAGCAATGAAAATTAACTGCTTACTTTGCCGTTTTGACTATAACTTACTCTGTACTTAATAGTCTTTTTTATAAGAATGAGGAAGGCGATATTATAATTTCTAACTACACATTTATTCACTATTAACTGTTACTCTACCTTCAATCATGCAAATTCTAAACCAAAGGAACTCTTATCTTGTCTCCTCCTTACAATGCTCCCTTGTCCCTTCACCAGTGTGGATTTCTTATACTGTAATCTAACAGCATAATCAGAAACTTTGATAGAGAGGAGAATAGAGCAATCCTGATTAGCTGAAAACCACTCTGAAATACTTTCTATTTTGTTTTTCCCCTCTTAGAAAGGAAGAGACAGAAGGGGAAAAAAAGGAACAGGATAAAGAAAGTAACCATTCACAGAATTGTGACCTGTGAAATCTGGAAATAAGTCAAAGGTCATGTAGGAAGATCAATTTCTTATGTTATAAGTAAGGACACTGAAGTTGAGAGGTTATATAACTTATTCATATTCAAACTACCAGTTAACAAAAGAGCCAAATCTAGAACACATTTTCCAATTCGCATTCCAGTGAGTTGGAATGAGAGTTTCTTTTCATTCCTTATGCTTCTTCCCAAGTCCCCTACCTCATTCTACATTTTCACATCAGTGTTTAACAAGTACCCTATGTGCCCTACATATAGCACCCCTATCTTCCACAAATGGGGTTCCAGAAGGAATTAAATTTCTATGGCATGCTCATCATACAAGTATACCGTACTTGAAGAAACCCAATATTTTAAGAAATCCAAATGATTGAAGGGTGAGGGATTACTCATATAATAAGAGGATTCTTTGTCTTACAAGAAGATTCTCCAAAGTGTCTCAAATAGGGATACCCAGCTAGGATTAAGATATGAGAACTTAATAAAACTATTTTATTGTTTAAAATGAAATAAGCTTTAGCTGTTACATTTATCTGTCATACAAGTAAGATTAGAACTAGACTAACAGGCTTTAAATATAATTAGAAACATTTTTATCCAATCACTGCCCATGAGGAATCCTATAATATTTTATCTGATCCTGTTTACACTTATAGCCCTACCATCATCTCTTCAACAAAATTAACAGAAAACCAAATTGTATAGCTGAAATTCCATGCTCTTAAGAAAGAAAGAGAAATAATAGTTTTCTTTTATTATGTCCACATAAGAAGATGTCAACTCCTCTTCTAAGCTCTGCTCTAAGATTTTGTGTGGATAACAATTGTTTCAAACCTCACATTTGTATGGCACTTTAAAATTCACAACTTTAAGATGCATGTTATTTGTTGATGACAAGAATAAGTAGAAAGAGGACCAGGTAGGGTGTATTGTATAGCTAGGACCACAGGCAGGGGATGAAGGGAGAAGAGGCTAGAAAGAGAAGCAGTCCTGATGATATTGTTTCAGAGACAGCATTGCACTGAATGTACCTTACCCTGCCCCCCAAGGACCAGGATTCTCAACTTTCCTATGACACCCGAGTAATCTCCTTAAGGAGTGATCATTTCCAATTTGATTAAGGAAGAAACACACTTCTTATCTGATTCTCACACTGCCTGCTGTTTGGAAAGGAGAAGTGCTTTCTTTGGAAAGGAGAAGTGCTTTGCTCCTTGGACTATTGTCCTCCTCCCCAGTCCATCACCATCACCTATTGATTTTTTTTTAAAAAATGCATAGATATCTGTCACTTTTTTGGAACAAGCCAACATCCTAAAGGAATGAGTCTTTCTAAAACTATCATTTCAGTCTTTCATTCCAAATTACTGAGCTACACTCTGACAAATTGAAGTGTCCCCAAAAGATCACCTGGTCCATGCTCTCTGAAAGAATCACAAATGTTTCTGTTACATACCTCAACCTGCTGGCAGATCTGTATTAGTTTGGCCATTTGATTTTCTAGTTCACTGTTGCGCTTAACCAGGTTGGTGAGGTTCATCTCCAGAGTTTGCTGTCATCGCGGAGGGTGTGAAGCCAGAAGGAAACAGGGAAGAGGGTAAAAAAGAACAATGAGCTTGAGAACCAATGTCATGTGATGATCAGTCAGTCAGTAGACAAATATTTCAAAGATTCATTGAGCACTTGCTTTGGGTCAAGCACTCTTCTAAATGCTGATTAATAATGCTGTACACTTGTTCATTATTGGGGGGAAATGACATTCATGACTGTGGATGTAGAAATGCATTGACAATGAACCAACCTTATGTTTTAGATAATATTTTTAACTTTTAAAAGTAGTTCATAGGCAATATTTCATTTTGCCCTAACTGCAACCCTATGGCATATGAAGAACACATAGATGAATACATATAAAACAATAAATGTTTCTTGACTTATGATGAGATTACATCCTAATAAATCTAAAAGTGTGTTTTTAGCTTAAGAAATTTTCAGCTTACCATGAGTTTATCGGGATGTTACCCCTCATAAGTCGAGGAGTATACTGAATGTATATCACTTCTGCACTATCGTGAAGTTGAAAAACCTCTAACTATTATATGATTGCTAGACACTATGCCAGACGATTTTATGCATGCCATTTGACAATCATAACAACCCGGTGCAAGTAGAAGATGCCGGTATTTTACTGATGAAAGAACCAAGCTTCATAGTGGAGTTAAAATATTTTGCATAGTTATATCACTAGTATATGGCAAAGCTAGGACTAGACTTCAGGACTCTAGCCCTCAGTCACAGTTTTGCCCCAGTATTTCATGATATTTTGGTTTTGTTGTTGATAATATTTTACATTTATCAGTAGTATCCTTCAGATCCTACTGATAAATATAAAAGAGATGCAGGACTTCAAAATGCAAAGCCCGATTGTATCAAGAGATGACACTCATTGCCGACCATCATTTCCTGGTACATTGATTCTTTTAGGTTCACATTAGGAATACTCAGCAGATCTGCTGAATATAATGTAGTTACAATAGTACTCGAAACTCTAGCATATTTTCAGTTAAACAAGCTACTCTTTCTCATTCCTTATATGAAGCATAGAATACCATTTCACTCGATTGATCTTGGGCTTTTTTACTCCTCCCCATTCCTAAGTCTTCAACTATGGTAGCTGCTTTTCCTTTATGACCTGCCCCAATATTTACTCCTCTCTCACCCACCATCCTAATACCCCGTAAAGTATGTTCTAAATGTAATACCCCAACTTCTTGGCCCTTATTCTGCTAGCATTCCTTCCCTCAGTCATGTTCATTGCTTCATTTGCTGTCTCCGTGGTTCCTGTGGTTTGCAGTCAAAAGGTTTTGAAAAAGTGAATGACGGGGACATGAGGGAGAAGAGGATGTAGAGGAAGAGAGGGGACTTAAATATTTGGCCCCTTTCCTGTCTACTAAGTAGCTATGGCGCCTTAATTTCCTTGATATCGTTCCCATGAATATATGGATATATTGACGTAGATATATGTACGTCTAGGGCAGGTAGTATGATTTCACTTGTTCTCAAAGTGGATTATGAGAACTAGCTTAACTCCTGTTTCCTTTCTTGCCATGCCTCTTTTGGTTTCTTTGGCGTTATTCTCATGAAAATGATTTTTATCATTTATTCCATTTTTCTTGACTTAAGGCACAATGTCTTTCTTGACTTTTTTTTTTTTTTGAGTTGGAGTCTCACTCTGTAATCCAGACTGGAGTACAGTGGCCGCTCCCGGTCACCGCAGCCTCGACCTGCTGGGCTCCGGCGATCCTTCCGCCTCAGCCTTCCAAGTAGCTGGAACTACAGGCGTGCACTACCACGCCCGGCTAATTTTTTTGATTTATTGTACAGATGAGGGAGGCCTCGCCAAGTTGGCCAGGCGGGTCTCGAACCCGCGGGCTCAGGCAATCCACTCACTTCAGCCTCCCAAAGCGCGGGATTACAGGCTGAGCCACTGAGCCTGGCTTCTTGATCATTTAAAATCCCACTATCATCTCGATCTGTGGTCTTCTTAGCAAGGACAAGGGAAAGGAAGAAAGGAAAAGGGGAGGTATTAATTTGGACACGATCTCTAAGCTAAAATGATGTCAAGGGGAAATGACAGTTCCATCAGGGGGAAATGACAGTTCCAAGATTTAATACAAAAATGTATGGAGCACTTAGTCTGTTTAAAGCACAGTGACTTCACAGATAAAGAGGAAGTACAATTAAGATGGGTCTTGAAGAATAAATAGAATTTTAATAGACAGATGGAGGATGCAAGGCATTCCAGGGACAAGAAAAGGCACGAGCAAAGGTAAAAAGGAATAAAGTATGCAGCCTGTTCATGGAGCAGTAGTTTAGTTTGGCTAGAACAGAGGGTACAAATAGAATAGTGGGGGACAAGGCTAGAAATGGAGATTGAAGCTCTGTTGTGAATATCTTGACTGCCTAGGTAAGGACTTTGTACCTATTTTTCTTTTTTTAGCATTGGGGGCTTACCAAAGGCTCTTGAGCAAGGTAATGGAATACTCAGAGGTGCATTTAGGAGATTAACCTAAATGTGGGACAGACTGAAACAGGAAAGTCTGAGGAGCAGGGACACTGGTTAAGAGGAGGCTGCAATATTCAAGGAAGTTGGTAGTGCAAACCTGGGCCAAGCTAAGAAGATAATTGAAATAAATGTGTTTCAAGAAAAGATTTGTCACTGTCGAATATGCAGAGTGCAAGAAATATGTGGATTAATAAAAGGCAGCTGGATTTGGTAATTAGAGGTCACAGATGACCTTTGAAAAAGGAGTTTCAGTAGGGTTTTGGAAGTAGATGCCAAATCCCAAGGTTAAAGAGTACAATATAGTGACAAAGTGGAGGCCACAGGTCTAGACTCTTCTTCAAAAGTTTAGTCATGGCCCAAGCATGATGGTTCATGCCTGTAATCCCAGCACTTTGGGAGGCCAAAGTGGGAGCATTGCTTGAACCCAGGAGTTCCAGACCAGCCTACGCAACATAGTGAGACCTTATCTCTACGAAAAAATTTTTAAAAATTAGCTGGATGTGGTAGTGTGTGCCTGTAGTCCCTGCTACTCAGGATGCTTAGGCAGAAAGTTTGCCTGAGCCCAGGAGGTCGAGGCTGTGGTGAGCCATGATCGTACCATTGCACTCCAGCCTGTGTGACAGAGTGAGATCCCAACTCAAAACATTTTTTTTTAAAGTTTGGTCATGGCTGGGCTCAGTGGCTCAGCCTGTAATACCAGCACTTTGGGAGGCCGAGGAGAGTGGATTGCCTGAGCCCGCGGGTCCGAGACCAGCCCTTGGTCAAACTTGGGCAATTTGGCGAGACCTCATCTCTATAATAAATCAAAAATTAGCTGGGCATGGCAGCACACACCTGTAGTTCTGGCTACCTTGAAGGCTGAGAGGAAAAGATCGCCGGAGCCCAGCAGGTCGACTCTGGAGTGGCCGTGAGACTCCAACTCAAAAAAAGAAAAAAGTTTGGCCATAAGGTGACTATGATTATGATAAAGTTATAGTCTGATGAAAGGGTCTAGCTTAAGCTAGAGGATGGGAGTTGGTAACTGACCCAATCAGTTGATGATTTACTCTAGCTGAGTGGTCCCAATTCCTAGATCAAGGGAAATTCCGTGCATCACAGATGAATATATTGATATATTAGGTAAACATAATGTAGATTGATGAACCCAGAACAGATACAATATTAGAAATCTGTGTCTCCAACTGTAATGCATTTCCATTCAAACATGGGGTTCTAACGGGAGAATATTTTTAACAAATACGTGGGACCTGTTGCAACACTGGTCATGAAACTGAAATCTCATAAATAATTCACAGTGCAGAGTCTGGCTAAAATCCCTGCTCTGTATTCCTCTTTTGTGACTCAGAATTGAGATTCACGGCTTTAATAAAGCCACTGAAAACAAAAATTAGGGCTGAATACATAATTTGGGATCTGGTTAGACTATGGGCCTTGGGTTACTATCACAAAATTATGGCAAATGGTTAGTTTGCTGTGGCCCCCTAGCAATTTGCAGAATGCCAGCACATTTTAATAACATAGAACTAGAACTGACAAGATGACTCTAATTTCAACCTTACTTCATTAATATGAAAATGCTTTGAAAAATAAATCTTTGGCTAATGAAAACACCATCTGTTGATGGCTTTTTGCCACTGTTTCTTACATTATAAGACATAATTTGAGGAAAACACCGAACATTTAGTTACTCATTTCCTATTCATTTACAAGAAATTAAAGCCTCATCTCAAATTGGAATTGATTCTCAATGATGAACATATGAAAAGGGAAACAGAGAACTGAAGCAATTATGCAGTCTAAGGAAGTCATCCCTTTCTTATCATGCCTAGAACTCATTTAGAACTAAAAATTCTGGGCCACTCTAGGCTTGAATGATTTGATGATTTGGCCAAGTAATTATCTTGTCTGTATTCTGGCTGAGTAAACAAAAAGGATGTGTGTGTGTGTGGGTGGGTGTGTGTGTGTGTGTGTGCGCGCGCGCGTGCACACGCTCATGCTCACGCGTGCAAAAATATCTCTATGTAAAAGTAAACATGTCTGTTAATTGTTGTTGCTCGATTTTGAAAAATTGATTTGCTTTGCTCTTCTCTTGTGCAGTGTAGTTAATTATTGGGCCAGGTTCCCTCTGTCCAAGCCCAGCTCGTGTAACTTTCTCAGAACAGTTGAACCATGACAGCAAGAGAGCCAAAGTGGCAGGGGAGATTGGAATGGAGATATCTCCTAGGGAGGAAACAGGACAGGAGGTTGGCAGGGGGAGCAGGATGAAGCTCCCATTTCCTGCTGCAGGAGGTTACCTCTGGGTCCTTCTGTGCTTCCCTTTCGTGATGGTTAGAAAAGCCATTGTAGCTTATAAAACTGTGAGAACTTCTTCACCTCCAGATGACTACATCATGCTAGTTCTCACAAAACTGTACATGAGTCTAAACAGCACAAAGTGAGGGGAAGATTTAGCTGGCTTGCATAACAGATTTTTAAAGGCCTGAGTTAGCTAAATTGGCAGTCTACACTGATTCCATTTTTACCCAAGTTCCACTTCATTTGTGTTGTATAGACTCGGCCACTTTGTGCTCTGTTACTCCCTTCCCGAAGAAGAAAATGTTTTGCCATCTGGATACAGGCTATTCTTCTTCCAGACAGCATCCCATTAACAAAAATGGCTTCTCTAACCATCTCAAATAATTGCTGGGTTTTTTTTTTCACCTCTCTAGATACAGGTTATTTCAGGTAACTTTTTCATTGGCTCCCTCAAGAAACCTAACTATACATCAAAACACCAGCTCTTTATTAAAGCAAGACAGATTACCCTTATGGCACAAACTGCACCATGATCTTCATTTGTCTTACTCCATGAAGGCACATGTATTTACAAATATATGACCACACTTACATATACTGACCTGACACAGTAAGTACTGAAGCCTAAAAAGGGGTGCAGTCCATGTTAGTTCTATTGCAATGTGTCATTTCTATTGAAATATGTCATTGCCATCAAGTATCTGTTTTCTCTCTTGCTTTCTAAAGGATGCAAAGGGAATATTATCTAAACCTAGACAAGATCCTGACTGCTTTGATGTGGGAATTGAACCTTGGGGTGGGAGTAGGAGAAGAACTGAAGAAGGGCAGAAAGACCAATCCATCCCAAACCTGAGTTTTCCCAATTGACAGAAGACAACTTCATCTTTAAAAATAATCGGAGTCAGTGACCTCATTACTATTCTTTGACATGCTCTTTTTTGACGTCCTGTCTATACACTGACATTTCCAGCTCTTCCAAAAGCCAGAAGCCAGATCTTCACATGCTTTTAGGGTCACAGTCTGCTATCTTCTTCTAACTGCTTGTCTTAAAATACTCACTTTGCTTTTGCTTCAGTCTGTCACTTTATGTATCAATTACATATGGCCTTTCAACAACAGAACACGCCATCTGGTCCACAAACTGAAGCCCACATCCTTATGCCAGAATTTATTCTTTTCCCAAACATTTATTTGCTGTTGTATAGACACAGGCTACGTCCCAAAATGAGATGCAGGTGATATACTGGATGTATATTATGTAGGTCTATTCTACTTGGGGTTTGTTAGGGAATAAGCAGACCCTCAAGCCAGGTGAAACAATTGCTATCCCACTTGTTTTCAGGTTTCACAAGGTTCTGCGACCATCAACCATCCAGCAAAGATGTACGCCTCCCCTGATCTCCTTTTCAGGAATGCTACCCAAACCATCCTGCATTTTATTTTTTGCATTGCATGGTTAAATCTCTCATTTAAATGGCTAAATTATTATTTGGATATTCTACAAGAAAACCTGTACCAAAAACCTAAATCCAGTGTTTATTTTGATAACACTCAAAACAGCGAGTCAAAATCAACTCTACTTTCCTGCAGGCCTCGGGATTGTATTCCACTTGCTCTATTCCTCTTCAGTTTCTGCCTCTCATACACATCTTTCTCTTTCTCTTTTATCTGCTATTTCTTAATGTCTAATTTCTAGACCATGAGTGTTCTGCAAGCCTCAATCCTTGGCCTTCACTCAGCTCACTACTACTGCATGACTATATCTCCAGGCTGAAGACACCAAATTCTATTTCTCTAATCTTGATCTTTCAGCCACTAGAAAAGCCTGAATTTTAACCCCTTCTATAGAGCTTATCCTTTCAGTTCTGAGAGTATGCCAGGCTCTCTCTCCTCCAAATGTTTGAACAAATTATTTTCTCTTGACTAGAACACTCTTCTTCCCTGACAAAGGGTTCAAAAACCTGCATAAATTCTATTTTGCTGTACTTCTTGTGCTCTCTCACAACCCCTTGGGCTTCTGCTGTCTTAGCATTCTTCACATTGTCTTGCAACTGTGTCCTTAAATGTCTGTCTCCTGACACTAAACTGAGAGCTTCACCAGGACTAGGACTGTGCTGTCTTAATTATTGCAACCCCAACACCTATTCTGGTACCTGGCACCTAATAGATATTCAGCAAATGTTTGATGGATGAGTGAATGCTAAATGATCCACAATCATATCAGACTCAAATCTAAAGTCAAAGCATCCCATCAAAATTGCCAACCTTTCCTAATTTTCCTATTTTTGTCCTCAATACCACCATTCATCAAGACATCTCCAACTCAAAAATAATTTTTAATTCTTTCTCTTCATCATCTGTAACCATTATAGTTATTCACCAAGTCCTATCAATTCTTTCTTCGTGGACTCTCCAATTTGACCCTTCTTCTCCAACAAATTCATTCATGATTCCCTGTTTGTAAGCTTGATGACATCCTTTCCCTGACCCCTCCTCTGTGTTTCAGAACATCCTGTGCAAACCTCTGTCATGGCACTTATCATAACGAATTGGAATTTTCCATTTACTCATCTATCTCTCCTACAAAGCACCTTTAGGACAGGAACTATGCCCTATTTCTTGTGTCCTCAGCTCCTGCCACAATGTCCAAAGTGTTCAATAACAAAGTTAGTCTTAATTAATTGTTTGTTAAATGAATGAATTAATCCCTAGCCTATATTCGTAATGCAACATTTTCAGTTATTGTCTGGTCTATCTTCAGGGAAGACAAAAAACAAGGCATTTCCTCATATCAAAATTTCATAAACTTGAAGGCCATTATCACATTTTCTCTTTAAACTTGACTTCTTGGGGTTCAATAATTCTTGTTTCCTTAATCTTTCCTCACCTATATTGTATTTCTGTAATATGTTTCTTTGCCCAACAATAATAGACAGGATTTTCATCCACCTGAGACTACTCTCTGAGTCAACATCTTGTAAATTGTTCTCAAACTAATGATTGTTAGCTCCTTTCAGGTATAGATGAGAAGACTTGAGACAAAAGAAATGAGAGAAAAAGATAAGAGTATACGATAATAGGAGTATCTACTTGCTAAACTTGCTCTCAAATCAAAGAAACAACATAAAACATTTCCAACACAGGGTCTTGTTAATAATAAATGAGTTGAGAGGCAGATAAAGCAATATAAATCTCGAAGGGAAAAGAACAGGGGTTCAAATGAATTTTAGGAACACAGTTTCAGTAGAGATGTCCAGGCCCCTCACTGCACTGTTGCACCCCCACAACCTAAAGGGGTGAAGGAGAGATGGAATAAAATGCACTTTTACCCATTTATGCACATGAAACATACAGATTTATATATATTATATGCAATGGGAAACAAGTCTCGAACAGTTAAGAAACCACAGAGCAGCCAGATCTACAAGCAGTAATTATTTTATGACCATGGGTTGAAGGCTGGTTTAGCCAAGAAACTTCATGACAGGTACTGCTCCCACCACCCACCACCCCACCACCCTCCCCACACACACGCACATGTCCACCACCATCACCACTACACCTTAGAGAGCACAAATCTTGTCTCAAATGCTTGGCTCCTATTTAGCTACTGTAATTTAGTATCTGAGAGTGAGAAACAACTTTTACTATTCCCTCATCTGTAGTAAGCCACCCTGGCCTCCATTGAAGATTTGTCTTATCTTGAGTGTGTGTGATCTGGATCGTTTATTATAGTGATCCCTAGACTCAGGTTAGGGTCTACTGAGGCTCTAACCCTCCCTAGGGTGGCTACAGAAAGCCTGGCCCCCTTCTACCCAATTTATCAGAAAATTAGCACAGACACTTTCTCATCTTCACATACAGTGACACACATTTATAGATATATTTTGACACACACAGAGTCATTCTCAGCCAGTCATTCATGCCAGAATATACACACTCGTATATAGTGATGCATGCATATGTATGCAAATATACCCTTTCTCAATGCAGTCTCATAAAGATCTTTCTATTTCTTTCTCTTATATTTATATTCATGCTGGTTCAGAAATAGTCAAATGCCCCTTGGTACACAAGTTGAGAGGGCATCTGTCTTGGCAGACAGAAGTGGGCATCCACTGAGTGAGTGGAGACACATGACTGGGAGAAGGTGGTGGCTGAGTGAGAATAGGTGGGTGGATGACAGAGTGACCGAGTAGGAAGAAGGACAAGTAATCAGCTGTGATAAGATTCTAGAATATCATATTTTCCAACCTTTTAACTCTCATTATGGCTTTCCTTTGAACATTCTCCAAGTCTCATATCTCTCTTCTCTTTGTCTAGCAATCTTTAGCTCTCTATGTCTCAGTCTCTCTTCCCGTGTGTGAGTGCGAGTGTGAGTGTGTGAGTGTGTGTGTGTGTGTGTGACTCTCCCATGACAAAAAGCTTACTCTAGTGCCAGGTAATATTTTATAGCAACAAGATCCCTGATATGTAACTGTAACATTTAAGAATTATTAGTAGTAATGAATTTGTGGAAATATAATGAGAAAAAGAAAATGTGCTTGTTTATTTCTTTCAGGAAATTCCTCTATTCCCCCTGGTTTTCATCAGCTATATTTTTGGCAGGCTGTGGGCATGGAAATGTGAAGACATCACTCTCAAACAGAATTATAATAATCACATCTGATTTATATAGATGTCACCATAGGGTTAGGCAGTTGGAAAATCCAGCATTCAAAATGAATAGGCACTTAAAATTAAGGACATGCCATATTTTTGCTAACACTCTGGTTTTGAACATTGTCAGTAGTTCACAGGAACTACTAAGACATTAAGAATACTGGAGAAGTAAAAGACACTGTTTCTGGCCTCAAGGAGTTTATAGTATAGTTGTAATGTGTTGGAGTGGCCTTACACAGTTTGAATTGAACCCTAAAGAACAGGTAGAATTCCTAAGCAGACCAAGGGAAGAGCACTAGTGAAAATTCAGAGTCAGAAAAGAGAACGGTATGTTTAGCAGACAGTTAGGAGGCTTGTCTGGGTGACTGAAGTAGCATGTTTGGGTGGCTGAAGTAGTGTGTTTGAGAGGAGTAGAAGGAGAAAAAAATGAGCAGCACAGGAAACAAGTTATACAGGACTTAGAATATTGAGTTGAAGTCTGTCAGCAAAAGAGATCTACTGAAATGTGACCTATTTCTATAAAGTCAAAATTTATTAAAACAATGATATCAATCTTTTGTAAGGAAAGAAATTCATGTGCTAATGAGGAATGCCCCATATATCATAAAGTAAGATATACATTGGGCCTAGTAAGTGAAAAGAGGGGGAAGTAATGGAGAAAATACGAGGGGGAACCCCGAAAACCAGAATTTATTTATAAAAAATTGTGTATTTATTCTTATATGTTTAAACTTCAGTCACCTTAAAAGTATTCTTTGTTTGATGCAATACACCTATCGAGATGCTTTTTCCACTGCTCAAAACGGTTTTTGAACTCATCAATTTTAATGCCTTTTAGTACTTCTGCTGTTTTTTGTTTCACCTTTGGCAAAACTTTGAGAATTTTTTTTCATCCAGGGAAACAAAATAAAGTTGCTTGGGGTGAGTTTGGGTGAATAGGGATGGTGGGGCATTGGGAGTTATGCTGTTTTGGGTCAAAAACTGCTGAGCATTCAGCAAGGTGTGGGCAAGTTGTTTGTGTAAATTATCCAACATGAAATGGGCAAACGCACTGAAAGAATCTAAAAAAAAAAATCACTGAAGCTGAATGCAGCCTCTCACAACAACACTAGCCAGTATACTGAGGCTGATGGGTTCCTAGAACACTTACCCAGCAGGGGAAGCCTGTACTACAAGGGGCCCACCCTCCAAAAAATAATTCCAGTTTTTTGGGGGATTCCTCCCTCATAATTACTCTGATAGACCTTACTACTGTAGTAACTGTCGTGAACACAAGTATTCTTTGAAATTGAAGAATTAATTGAACCACTGGTAGCCTACTGAAGGACATGTGTCCTGCATCTCAACCCTATATGCAAACTAGACAACTAAATAAGATCATGAAACTAATACTAGGTACCCTATAGGACTTTTGTGCTTCCCTCAGAACCAGAGGAGTATGCTCAGGCAGTCTCTCCCATAGCTTCTGCCAGTTGGCTTTCTTTTTTCTCCTTGGGGAAGAATCAAGCAGATGAAGGGGATAATTCTAAATGCTTTTCTAATTTAAAATTAACCCAAAGAAGTGAGTATATGCTATACTAAAAGTCAGACTTCCTCTCAGCTTAACATGGAGTACTATTATTTTTTTATACTTGGCACCAAACCAAAGTGATCTCCCCCCACTACACACAAGCATCACCCTTCTCCCCACCCTCAAAGCCCAGGATGTTCCAGACAACATAATGAACCACATGGTTGGGAATGATTCATATGTTTCCATTCTCCATCCAAAAATGAGCAAAAATAATTTCCACTTAATTTATCATCAGAATTTTCTGCACATTTCCTAAAATATTAAAGGGGAATCTATTCAAAATCTGGCCTTTCTTTCTTTAAAAATTACTAATTAGTCACAGACTAAAGGATCTTTTGGTAAAATACTTCTGTGTTCCATCCATCCCTGGAAATCAGGGCTATAACTGCATGATGCCAAATATCTAATCAATCATCCAATGATTTCATGTTTTCCATGTTTTCCAGTGTTTCCAGTGTTTTCAAATAGCTGGTGTTCTGTAGATACAGGCTCAGCCTCTCCAGTCTTTTTGTTATCTCAACAGTGTATATGGATGCAGATTTTTCTATTTAAAATATTTCTCAAGGCCAATGCCTTATTATACTACCAGCACCTGCCAAGTACATGGCAGAGATTGTTCTACCCTCTCTGTATCCCCCACTCTTCCTATAATCCCGCCCCTATCTTTTGCCCTTAGGAAGCTGTAAATATGTGCAATCTGTCCTTTCCTTGATGCCATTCACCATTTATCTATGACCCATGAAATTTGCAGTGCCGGAACATAAAGTTAAGTTTCAAATCACATTTCATGGGGAAAACTTAGGTCCAAAACAAAGTGGCAGCAGGTTACAGGAGAAAGGATAGCTAACTCAATATAGAGGCTGAGTTATAGTTCCAGCTCTCCTATTACTAACCAGTTCTGTGACTTTGGCCAAATTATGTAACCCATCAAAGTCTCAGTTTATGTAACTTTAAAGTACAGTACTTTTACTAGACCAAATCAAAGACCTGACATTTTATCATTCTAAGAATTGGAGTCAATTAGATTATTCTCCTCTGCAGCCTTGATATAAATGAGTAATGATTTCACCTTGAGTGAAATAAAAAACTAAACACTGAATTTTATGCAAGTTTATAAATATTAGTAATTAAATATTAGCAATTAAATAATAACCAAAAGAGACACAAATTATAGTCAGTGTGACTAGTCTCAATACTACTTGCAATAAATTGCAGAAGGGAAAATGTATCCTACTTGGAGTACTACTACCCTCACATCATATTTTTTTACATAAGTGACGAAGAATTTTGCAGAGCATAGCAGAAGGAAAATCTCTACTTCCTTCTTGTCCTTCTTTTATCCCTTCTGGATCTTTCTTCTAGCTTGATTTATGTACTTACGTCATATTTTGGGTGGTAATTTTACTATTTGTTTAAACATTTTTTTTCCTGGAACCTCTGTTAAGTAACTCCCGTCTTAAGAGAAATTATGCCACATAGCAAGCAAGCAATTGGGATAAAACAATTTTCTGGATCTGACATTTGTTAACATCAATGTGAGGTAGGACAGCTTTAAAAACAGGCACTTACACTTGCACATAAATATTATATGACAAAACAACTTCAGAGAGCTCTGTCCACTGAACACAATGAAAGACTAGGAACTTATAAGGCGGGGACTGTAAATAAGTACTTCAGTCTATAGCCCATAATAATGAATACTGGTACAAAATTTGGTACTGAATTAAATACTTATTGCCTTCAGTTTAAATTTTTGGCTCAGATGTTTGATTATCTCTCCTGATTTCGTGGTACACTGAAGTTTCTTTCATATTTGCTTGCTTTATTTTGTTTTTAAAGGCAGGCTTAAGATCAATCCTGTGTTAAGTGCTTAACGGCCATTTATAATGGCCAATGCCAAACTTGTTTCTTTAGTGTATTGAGTATGCAAACACAAACACACACGAAGTCCTCCACAAAAATCTCTCACCTACATAGATACACTCAGACACCTCCACCCACACCTACACATAGACACACCCAACCTTCCCATTGCTATATACATGCATATGCAAATCAGGACACAAACTCATGGTAGTACATCGGCACAGGTATTGACATACTTAAAGAAAAGGTGGCACGATCATAGCAAAGATATGTAATGTGCAATGTATCTGACAAAAGAGAGAGGGTGCTGTTTCCACAGGTGGACTAATGGTGAGGCAGGCCATGGGTGGGCTAACTCTCCCAGAATTGGTCAGAAGTGTATGAATGCAAGCAGGTTTATATAACAGATGAGATACGTTCCAGTGAGAGCATGCAGGTTAGTAGGTTATTTGTCATGAGAATAACTTGAAGTTAACTCACTTATCATATAGGAAAAGTGAACCATTTTATTAGAGAACTTGCTAACTCTACAACTGTATATTAAGAGACAAAGTTGCATAAAGGATATTCCCCAGATTCCTTACCTTGAGTTTCTCAAATCGATCATTCAGCGATGCAACCTGATGATCTCGGTGACGACCCACCAGTTTGCATAAGGCACAGATCAATTGGTCATCAGAAACACAGTACATGTTCACTTTCTCATTCTCATGGTCCAGGCAGGTGATCCCTCGAAGATGTGTATCTGGCACTGGTTCTACCAGGCGGTGGCTGGTGAAAGGTTTCTTGTTGGGGTGTGTGGCCCGCAGGCAACGGTCACAGTAGGAGACCTCACAGGTGATGCATGTTTTCACTGCATCCCTTGGCGGGTCCTGCTCACAGAATTGGCAAGCAATTCGCTCACTAGACATGGCGGTACTGGGCCTATAAGTCCTCTCCCGGCGGCTCTCACTTGGGGAATTGGGCCCACTTACTGAAGCCTTCTGGAAGCGATCGATAATGTTCTGTAGGGTTACATTCCTTTTGAGGCCTTCCAGGCCCCGGTGGTTCAGTGAGATAACATACCTGCAGGTAGGACACTGGAAAGCAGTAATGGGTTCAATGGATTCACCAGAGCTGCAGCTTGAGACCAAGATGCGATGGGCACAGCTGAAGCAGAGGCTATGAGCACAAGGGAGGAGAAGGGGATCTTCAAACAACTCTAGGCAGATTGGACAGGTCAATTCAGACTCCAGTGTTTCCATCTTTAGTGAAAATAATTCTGCTGGGGCATTAAGAACCACAGAGGCTGGGCTTTCACCTGCAAGGAAAAGAAAGCAAGAGCCATTAAGCATTTCCAAAGAAAAAGTAAATATAGCATAATTATGCACAATAGAACCTTTACATACTGGACTCCCCAGGGATGCTTGAGCAATAGGAAAGCAACTTAAGAATTAATTGGAAAGCTTTTCTTTCCCTTCAGACCTTGTTTTTGACAAATGCCTGAGTTTATTTTCCTGCACTAATAAATAGAACCAACTGGCCACCTCTGAATCCTGGTTGACTGATTAACATTACCATTCCAGCTCACAACATTGGCATGGATTGTTCTCCCACATATTTTCCACTGACATCTCTTCCCTGGGCTGTGATGTGGCTGAGACCCTGAAAAAAATTCTCAATCTCTATTCTCCAATATAGTTCTCTATTTTACTTCAAGGTAAAATATAGGGGCTGCTCCTACTTCAAATCCAGTGGAAGGAAAACAAGGTCATATTTTAAACTAACTCTCTACTTCCTGAAATGATTCCATTCTGAGAACCTGCATAAAAAAGAAGAAAGAGCTTTAGAAAAATGTAGTTCTTCCTTCAGACTGTGAACCCAAATTATTTCTTATTATCACACATGGAAATTTCTGTTCCATCACATTTCTAGTAAACCAAGTTACTAAGGACAAAAGATGTTAGTTTCCACTTTCACTTTCTTCCCTTACCTTCAAAAAACCCTTCATTTCATCAAGCCAAATGGGGAATGACTTCAACTTTTTTTCTTTTTACTTACTCAGCAATAGTTACTGATAAATGATAAGATCATATTACCTGTGGCTTCAGTTTGGTTTTATTATTAAACACCTGCTGAATTAGCACAAGCCTGCTATGAAGCTCACCTCCCATGTGACTTTCCATACTTCCTAAAACATAATAGGATGCAAATCAAGATCTAGGTAGTGTGCATTTTAGTGTGCATCAAAGAGTCAAGTCACTAATGACAAGACACTAACCTTTTGGTCAGTCTATTCTCCCACAGGCATTTCTGAGCTAAACACACAGCTTAACTGCCATGAGTCTTCCATTAATTAAAATCCACAAACGCAAATATCCTAAGCTGGCCTTAATCAAGGAAAAATATAAAACATATCTTATTGATTGAAAATATTAATCCTTTATATAAGGAAGAGAAAGGCATCTTTTGCTTTTAAGAAGCTTTTTTTCATCATCTTACCATAACTGGAGACCCTCATCAGGGCTTGAAACTATGATTCTGCATTGATTGATTTTTAGATATTGTCATTTGTCAGTGATATTGGCATACCTCACAAGACACATAAATACTTGGTGCAATTATATCTTGTGCATAAGTACAAAAGATGTATACCTAAAAACTGTTCCTAAATCAAGTGTTTTCAGTGCACCGAACTAACTATTTAATGAAAATCTACAGGAAACTGGGCTGTAAAAATGAAGAATTTTTTTTGTATATTAGTCACTCTCAATTGGTTTAGTATATTCAGATGCTCGTATACCACTTTTTTTAAAAAGTGAGAGAGACGTATTATTTTCATTTTACAATTTACAAGTGCTTGAAAATTGTTAATCAGTATTTTGTAGCTTATAACATCTATCAGCATTCACCTATAGAAAAAGAAAAGTAAAAGTAAACAATTAAAATACATATATCATTGAATCGTAGGATTGGAAGAGACTTTAGAGATGAAAGATTCCAACTTCCACTGAAGGTAAGAATACTGCCTTACATAGCTCCACCTGATATATACTTAAGATGCTCAAATTCAACATGTCCATAAGGAAACTTGTTATGCTCCCCCTTCAACCCCACAGAAAAAACAAAAAACAAAAAAACCACCTGCCCCTCTTCTGATTTTCCCTATCAGGTGAATATCACTATCCAAGCCTAGAAACCTAGGAGTTCTCTCTTTTACATGTTTATAATCTCAACCACTGGTGTCTTCTAAAACATTCTATTTCATTTATTTTACATATTTGTGTCTCCAGCTAGCTCTCCCTACTCCTTGAGGGTATTGTCTACTTTATTCACAGCATGGTGCTCACAAAAACTAGGTACTGTACTCAATAATTAAGTTTCTCTTAGACTAGAAGTAAGAAGAGGAGATCTAGCATTTATTGAGCACCTCCCGTGTTCTGAGTACTGTGTTAAGCACTTTGCACACTACTTAACTAAATTATTACATAAAACCTGTGAGGAAGTTACTATTACTATATCAGTCTTAGTTAGGAAATTGGGGCTTAGAGTCACTCAATAAATCAACCAGGAACATATATACCCAAAGCACAAGTATGTCTAATACCAATGTCTGTGCTCTTTCCCCTACGCCTTTATTTCAGTCATCTCACTTCCTTCACTGACGTTTATCTTGACTACTTTCAAGAGGGTTTCTAAAAAGCATGTTTCCACTTCTATTTTTGTCTTTCTGTGTCCCTTTGAACTTCTCTGAATCTGCCTACCTCATTCTTAGTCCCTTCCAGAATCATATATCTTTCTTCTAGGCCCATCTCCATCTCACACTGCACTTCTTTTACCATCTCTTCTAGAACTATATGTCTGCATTCCTCATTGTCTGTGTTGGAAGCTACCTGCGTTGGTCAGAAGCATTACTACAAGACATATCTATATGTTGAAACATATATAAAAACAGTTAGAGTACCACAGCTTTCCTAAATCTTAAGAAGGTGCAATATAAATTTTTCTGCGCAGAGGAAAAAAACTCTTCAATTTTGCATGGGACTCTGAAACGCGTTCCTCAGTAAGTGTGACACTTGAACCTCACTATGAAATTAAGCTTGGGAAAGCATGTTATGGGTCAGGATTGCTTTAGGTAAGGTTAATATATGAGTTCTAACCAGGGACTTTTGATCTTCCTAGAACTGTTTGCAGAATGTTGTGTGTATGACATTTATGCATTTTTCTGGGGAGAAGGCTGTGCATAACAATCAAAAGATTCTCAAGAGTTCTTGACAGAAAAGAAGTCAAACACCAGTGTGCTAAAATAACCTTAACTGATTTCCGCCCTAAAGAGAATATTATAAGATGGTTACTGTCTATTGCTTATTATAAGTAGCTTTTCTATACTACTTTAGTAACTACTTTAGCCAATAATGGGGAATTGAATAATTTTTTTCAACTTCATCAAACACTTGTTCAATCATCTCTCATTTATGAGGCCTTCTTTTTCTGGGTACTCCTAATATTTCAGCATCCTTTCGATTCTCCCTCATTTCCCCTGATTATCTAAATGCTTTATAAAACACTTTATATGCATTATCTCATTTACTTTTCACAACAACTCTCTAAAAGGTAGATACTATTATTACCAAAAATATAGCTTGTCAAAAGTCATACTTGTTTGCAAGTAGCAAAACTGAGTCAAATTTGAGCTACAACTCTAGAAATAAACACATATATTTATGGTCAACTGATTTTCGATAAGAGTTCCAAGACCATTCAATGGGGGAAGGAATAATCTTTTCAGCAAAGATTGCTGGAACAACTGGATATCCACATGTAAAAGGATAAAGTTGGAGCCCTACCTCATGCCATGTATAAAAAATTTACTCAAAATAGATCAATGGCCTAAATGTAAGAACTGAAAATATAAAACTCTTGGAAAGAAATATAGACACAAATCTTTATGAACTTAAATTAGGCAGGTAGCAGTTTCTTTGATGACACCAAAAGCACAAGCAACCAAAGAAAATATAGATGAATACTACTTCATCAAAATTTAAAACTTCAGTGTTGCAAACAATAACATCAACAATGTGAAAAAATAACCACAGAATAGGAGAAAATATTTGCAAACCATATTTCTGATATGAATCCAGTCTCTAGAAATATACAGAACTCTTACAATTCAACAATAAAAAAGACAAATAATACAATTTTAAATGGGCAAAGGATATGAATAGACATTTCTCCAAAGAAGATATACAAATGGACAATAAACTCATGAAAAGATGCTCAACATCATTAGCCATTAGGAAAATGTAAATCAAAACCACACTGAAATACTATTTCACACTCACAAAGATGGTTATAATAAAACAAAACAAACAAAAACTGAAAAACAGCACGAATCAACCAGGATGTGGAGAACTTAAAACATTCAAACATTGCTAGTGAACATGTAAAATGGTGCAGCTGCTTTCCAGGAAATAGTTTGGCAGTTCTTCAAATGGTTAAATGTAGAGTTATCATATGACCTAGCAAGTCCACTGCTAGGTATATACCCAAAAGAACTGTAAATGTGTTCACTTAAAAAACTGTACACACTGTAATCCCAGCACTTTGGTAGGACGTGGCGAGTGGATTGCCTGAGCCTGCAGGTTCGAGACCAGCCCGGGAAACTTGGTGAGACCTCCTCTCTACAATAAATAAAAAAAATTAACCAGGCATGGTAGCATGTGCCTGTAGTTCTGGCTACTTGGAAGGCTGAGGCTGAAGGATTTCTGGAACCTAACAGGTCAACGCTGTGGTGACTGTGACCATGCCACTGCACTCCAGCCTGGGCGACAGAGTGAGACTCCGACTCAAAAAAAAAAAAAATTGTACACATATGTTCATAGCAGCAGTATTTATAGTAGCCAACAGGGAACAACCTAAATGTCCATCAATTGATGAATGGTTATACAAAATATGGTATATATTCATACAATGGAATATTACTTAGCTATAAAAAGGAATGAAATATGGATACAGGCTGCAATATCCTTGAAAATATTGATCCTTTAAAATCTTATACTAAGTGAAAGAAGCCAGTCACAAAAGGTCACATACTGTATGGTGCCTTTCATATGAAATGTCCAGAATAGGCAAATTCATAGGAACAAAAAGTAGATTCGTGATTGCCAGGGACAAGGGGTAGGGGTTCGGGGGAAGGATGGAGAATGATGAGTGACTGCTAACAGGTATGGAGTTTTGGGGGAGATAATGAAAATGTTCTGAAATAAGTAGTAGTAATTTGCACAATTTTGTGAATATACTAAAAACCACTGAATTGTACACTTTAAAATGGCAAATATTATGATATGTGAATTATATCTCAATTTTTAAAATAAGACATTCAATCCCAGGTCTGTCTGACTCCAGAGTATAAATAGTTAATCACTATACTATACTGCCAAGTGTGTAATTATGTGGTATTTATAAACGCTATTGGATTGTTTATTCCTTTTTATTGTTTCTCTAGGTCAGTGATTCCCTGTCTAGGTTTTGCAATACCCTGGGATATCTCTAATGATCAATGGGTGTCAGAAAATTTTCACCCTCAATATGTATTTGCTTAAAACATATAAATAAGTGACTCCTGAAAAATATTTGACTCCTATTATCATGAAATACTTTTAGCAGAAGGAAATGAAATGACAAAAATTAAACAGTTGCAAAGTGTTGCAACTTCAAAAAGTTTGTGAATCACTAATCTATACAGAGTTGGAGAGTGTGCTAAGGATAGAGACAGGATGTGAACCTGATAGGGTGTGACCTAATGACAGGTAGTTACAAAATTTTTGTCAGAAATCACAATGATTTGTCATAAAATACACTGATAAAATGCCTGAGAGGGCAGAACCAATTGCCATATTATGAAACAAATGCCAAATGCCCATGTCCACACACCCTGATTAGTTCTCTTCCAAATCATTTCGTTACTAGCTTGTAGTCAAATGTGTATGTTTATGTATTTGCCCTTGCTCTATTATAAAATTGTTTATGTATGGCTTATCCTCACCCTGCATCCCCCTTCAGGTTGAGACCTCTGAAAAAAGAAATTGATGAGAATAAACTATAGGAAACTATCATAAGGCTGTGTGACTGGGTAGAAATACAAAAGAGAAGTTTCAATGAAGGTGATTAAGATAAGAATAATGCATCCTATACTTAGGAAATAAAAGATTGACTTCAGCATTGCCTCCAAATCTAGCATTCAGCTAACTCTGATCAGGAGAGAAGTCATGATCTGCACTTGGCAGAATTCTATTATTTCAAATGTTATTTGAGCATAATTAAATGCCCATTTATTTCAACAGTTAATATTCCATCTAGTTTTCATCTTCTAGGTCTACAGAGCTTGGCTCTGTTCTCTTACTACCTTCCTGAGGAACAATAGTATCTCTTTCTTCAACAAAATTCCATGAAAATGAAACCAAGCCCAATCGTTGGGCTGTAGGTTGAGAATTGAGCTGAGCTGTAGGGCTAAAAAAACCCAAAATAATATAAAGTAAATATTTTTCAGGATATAAACATTAATGTCTCATGAGTTCTTCCTTAAAGTACTAGAAACCCTGCCTGGGGGTGAGCAAAATGAGCCTTGGCTTAGTCTGACGTTCCCTCAACTATAAAACGTTCAAGTTGGACTAGAATCACTAGAAGATCTCTTTAAGATGCTTTCCAACTCTGACTTCTTATCATAGAGCTCTTGCTATCTGTTACTGCTAGAAAAGACACCTTAGCCGGGCTCGGTGGCTCAGCCTGTAGATCCCGCGCCTTAGGAGGCTGAGGTGAGTGGATTGCCTGAGTCTGCGGGTTCGAGACCCGCTTGGGGAACTTGGCGAGACCTCATCTCTACAATAAATCAAAAAATTAGCCGGGTGTGGTAGCGCGCACCTGTAGATCCCGCTACTTAGAAGACTGAGGCGGAAGGATCGCCAGAGCCCAGCAGGTCGAGGCTGCAGTGGTCGGGAGCGACCACTGCACTCCAGTCTGGGCGACAGAGTGAGACTCTAACTCAAAAAAAAAAGGAAAGAAAAGAAAAGAAAAGACACCTTGGATTGTTGTAAACTAGCTCCTAAAAGCAAATCTTATTTAGTAGTGTGACTAGAATGGCTAACCAGTGATGGACATCATCACTACAGGAATTGAACATAAACAAAATACATTGCTTTGGCTTGACCAAGGTGCTTAAGTACAGTGGTTTTGCCTGTTGTACCTGAAGGAAGATATCATGGATGTTTCAGAGGACAACGAAAGGGGAGGGGAGTCCCGTGGGAATATAAACTGATGAGAATACCTTATTGGTGTTGCAAATAAGACAATCAAAGGATCCCTCGAATCTCAGGAAAGATCATTTAGGAACACATAAAGCATTCAACGCATAGAATTTGCACTCTGTAGGATAAGGACTGAGAATAAAAATACAGAAAAAAGGTGCTAGATGGTTAGTCATCACAATTAATAATAATAGTCACCTTACATTTGTATATAATGTTATACTTTTCAAAATGGTTCCAAAGCCATTATCTCATTTGATCCTCATAATAGAGTCTAGTTGTAGTCCTGGGTCTAAACCAAATTAGCTGAGCAATCCTAGCTAAGACATTTAAACCCTTTGGGCCACAGTTTCTTCATCTATTGAATTAAAAATACTTGCCATACCCATTTCACAGGCTCTTGTGAGGATCAGATGAAGTTAAGATAAAAGTATTAACTTACTTTACAAATATAGATAATCTCATCATACATTCACAAATAATAGATACAAAGCAAGTTATCAAGAAAAGTCAAAAATGTTTGGAAATTCATCACAAACACAAGGTTAACATAATGGAAGACAATTGCACGACCCCACAAGACTTCTAGAAAACCATGGGTCTGATTGTGATACTTTTAATGCTCATATGTCTTCCCCTTCAGACTGGAATCCCCCACAAGGGAAAAACTGTCTCTTCTTTTCTCTTAAGCTTTCGTCATGCACAGGGAGAGGTCAAGACTAAAGGTGGATTACTGACTGGCAGAGAGCACCAGAGCCAGTTCCTATCTATTAGGCTACTAAAGCCTACTTAATATTTTATAGTACGTGGATTTAATGATATCTTCTTTTCAATAATTAGTTCCCAAATCCAACCATTGATTATTTTATACAATATGGTCATTATACACATTAAAATGAATATCAAAATAGCAGAACTAAAAGTCCTAAATCTGTTATAATCTAAGTAACCAAGAAATGGATTTGCCAAGGTAACACATGATAATTAACAGGAATCCCAAATACAATTCATAACACCTTTATCTTTTTTTTTTTAACGTAGTCTTACTCTGTTGCCCAAGTTAGAGTGCAGTGGCATGCTCTTGGCCACCCCAGCATTGAACCACTGGGCTCAGGTGATCCTTCCACCTCAGCCTTCCAAGTAGCTGGAACTACAGGCACGCGCTACCATGTCTGGCTAATTTTTTAATATATTGTAGAGACGAGGCCTCACCAATTTGCCTGGGCTTCTCTCGACCCCCTGGACTCTGGCAATCCTTTTGCCTTGGCCTCTCAAAGTGCTGGGATTACCAGGCTTGAGCCACCGTGCCCAGCTAACACCTTTATCTTAATGGCTGTTGCAAGATAGAGGAACAAATAGAAAACAAACTTCATTTACCTATTGCTGTTGGTACAGTTTTCCATCTGTTCTAGGATTGCTTTCCTCAACCCCTATTACCCAGTGAAATATTTGTAAAGTTTTAAATGTTTAGTGGTATACCTTGATGGGCAATCATTTCTACTTCTACATAATGAAATTGGCAATATATGGATGTAGGACATGTTGTTGAAGGTTAGGCTCAGAGGACCCCAAGTTCAGGTCAGAAAAAAGGGACAGAGAACAGAGGTTTATTTGAAATCAAGCTTCTACTTCCCTGGGAACCACATGGATCCTAGCAACACTGAACAAAGGGCTATAGACAAAGTGATCAAGGATTCTGGACTGTAAACCATTTTTCTATCTCTGGGCTGTATATATTCAGACACTTTGCTATCCTGAATTAACATTGTCTGCCATGCCCATACATTATGCTCCTACCCAGGCAAACTGCAAATGCTGAAATTTTATATTTCAGCAGGATTTTAGATTATATAATGGGTTTGTTATCAGATCATCTGGTCTCTGTGAGAGAATGATCCAGAGACTGGGTATGCTGTTCATCAACCAGAGGAGTCTGACCTGCAGAAAAGAGGCTGAGACAAAGCCCAAGGTCAGACAGCCAGAGCTCTGCAGGGAGACAAGAACTCACATAGACTACCTCTCACAAATGATACTTTGTTAACCCACTTGGGCTGAATCAACACATTAGTGTGTGTTCAGGTGAACCCACATAGAGAAGAGAATGATGGGAGGTTAGTACATTACTCAAAATCCCCCTACCACCCATACTTTAAACATCTTATGCCATCTAGTAATCTCAGCAATTTATAGGATTCTAAGGGAAAATGCACACTGGGAAATTGACTATCAGAAAGATTATGCTGGGCACGGTGGCTCACATCTGTAATCCCAGCAACTCAGGAGGATGAGATGGAAGGAATACTTGAGGCAAGGAGTTCGAGACCAGCCTGGGCAGCATATTGAGATGCTGTCTCTAAAAATAAAAAATAAAACTTAGCCTGGTGTGGTGGCGCACACTTGTATTCCCAGCTACTCAGGAGGCTGAGGCAGGAGGGTTGCTACAGTGAGTCATGATCTTGCCACTGCACTCCAGCCTGGGAAATGGAGCAAAATCTTGACTCTACAAAAAGAAAAAAAAAGGATTATATCTGCCTATAGTCATGACGGGAAGATAGAAAAAGAAAGACAAGTAGAAAGAGCCACAGATTTCCAGAGCCCACAGAAAACTCTTAGCAGACTTTTGATATATGAGAGTGGAGAAACATATATTGATTCTTGGAGGAAAGGGGAAGTATAAGGGGGACTAGAAGTCTGCACAAGGGGATAATTGGAGCTGGAACTTCTTGTCTCAACACCACTCATTTAGTCTTCTCACTTGCTAGCATGACCCAACACACTGGTTGAGAAACACTTTTCTAGTCTTTCCTGTAAACTGCTCAGTGATGAACACAATGTTTTTGAGAGACCTGAAATACAGACATTAGTGCAACACCACCTTGTACCAAAATTTCATTCATCAAAAAGTGAACAGTTTCAAACTCTCCAGAAATATCATGTATCTAATATCAACATGTTACACATCATATTTTGATGATGCAATGCTTTAAATCAAGACACCTAGTGTAAGTAAAGAGGTGCTTCATAGATACAGAGCCTCATTCTCCTCTTTGCACAGAAGAGAGGACAAAAACTTAATGCTAAATGGAAATGGAGTACCCCTGGCCTCCACTAGCAGCAGAGTCCCATGGTCCAAAAGCTAGGAAGTTACCAAGATCTATAAAGATTGAATGAGTCACACACACAAGGCCAAGTGGGTACCTCCAAGAGTAGCCATTTGAGACATATTCAGTGCCTCCGCTCTGTCTTCACCCTTTTTAGGGATCTATGTCCCTGCTGAGAAAGACGGAACTTGAGTTCTAAGGGATAGAATGAAAAGACAACATTATCTCTTCTTCACCAAGACAATGAAGCTTGCTAAGTGACAAAGACATATACGCCTGTAGTGTCCTTGTCAACCACCGTGCTGTTGGCAGATTTTATGGGAGGAGAGATGAGGAAATGGACAGGCTCACTATCCAGAGCAATATTTGGATGCAATTATGAGACTTCACTGTCACTGCTTTAAGATCTTCAAGTTGGAGCAAGTTGCCCTGCTCTTAGAGGAGGGATTAACTAAACCAATTTAACCTAAATCAATTTGCACTGCTCAGATGATATGTTCATAAAGCAACCGAGTCACTCTGACTTGTAGCACATGCCAGATGAGAATTCTAGCAGTCGTGAAAATAAACAGGAGAGACATAACCACCCTTAAATGTCCCTAGCCTCTGTCCCTGTCCTGATCCAGGAGCTGCAAGTATGGAGTTGGGCCTAGAACAAGCAGGAGGCCAAAATTCTGGGCCAAGTCTGGGACACATTATAGGTGCTTAATAAATATTGTTGGCTTACTGTTGATAGATGCTAATCATGCTTATAAAGATATGCCTAAAATTATGTATGCCTGTTTTCATTAGAAATTAACTGCCCCATATATGTAAAAATGGGTGAGCTTATATTTTTAAACAAGTTTGACACAGATTATTAGGTTAGAGTACATTAGATATGATTCAAGCCTTGACTTAAAATTATCACCATTATGCTCTATGCCTAGTTGTATGTATGTATTCATTCAGTTATACATGTATTGGGGGGAAAACAGACTTAAGACCTAAGTACAATGATAGATTTAGCTCCCAGGGAGCTAATAATGGCAAAGTAAAGTTTTCAGTAAACTGGGGTTCCTACTTACACCTAGTCAATTCAGTAACCCAATAAAAGGTAAAGAAATGTTTTCTTTGAAAAGTATAATACTGAGGGTTTATAGAATCCTTTCGTCTTCAAAGGACCAAGTCAAGACTCACAATAGCTACTACACAATATTAAGCCTTTTACACAAGTGTGACAACTATGAAAGAAAGGTCACAGGAATGTCCTAAGACCATAAGCTAATGCAACATCAGATTTGGGGTGAACTCTCTGATCTTCGTGGCTCCTAGACCTGTATTTCAACCACATAAATCAAGCCGTGAGGATCAATCAAGAGAAATGTGATTCATATATATCTGCATTAAGTTAATTGGGCAGGAATATATAAAAATAGGAAAGACTGTTTCTCCCTCAGGGCAGTGATGAGCAGAGAGGAGGTAGACAGGAGGATTTCAGGGCAGGGGGAGGCTAACCATCTGGGGTATAATGAAACCTCTCCCAAAACAGAAGGAAAGCAGGGGAGGGGAACTCCCTATTCAACAACTCCCTTCTATTGGAACACTGCCAGAGAACTGATTAGAGTACAGGGATAGAACAGAATGGGGTTAAAGGCAGCCCTTATGGCCCAGCTTGAGAATCAGAGGAATCAACCCACACACAGCACTTCTCTGCTTACATAGTTTCCAATATATTCCTTTATAAGAGCTCCTTCTCAGAAACACGCAACCATTACCATCCACTCGCTCCACACTCAGAAATCCTCAAAAAGGCAAAGTGGTTGAAGAAGCAAGATGCTGCATGACTGAGAGGCTGGCAGTGCACCGGTTAATTGGGGGGGGGAGAAAGCTGGGGTAAAGGGACTCTGGTGCCAGATTTGGGTGGGCAAGTAGGTGTTGTGACGTAGGAAAAAGGTGG
The DNA here is from genome assembly GCA_027257055.1 of Cephalopachus bancanus. Lineage (NCBI taxonomy): Eukaryota > Metazoa > Chordata > Mammalia > Primates > Tarsiidae > Cephalopachus > Cephalopachus bancanus. The sequence continues at coordinate 275,093 of JAPVLO010000878.1, forward strand.
GTGATCGTGAGGGCGGGTAGGGGAGTGTGGAAGAGAGAGAAAGTAAAGATCCCAACGACCCCAGGGCCCAATTTTCGGTGCTAAGAAGAAACGCCTCTGAAAAATAATGTGCTGTACACGAAGTGCTAAGTAACCTAAGCCTTATCATCACCAGTAATGTTTCTGTAAGTCGACTCCGCCGTTATTTACTTAATTCTTACGAGCCAGGAATGGAAAAACCCCACCTCTCCCTGGTTTGGTCGCAGTCCGTCCTGTGGACATATGTAAGTTTTCCCTCTCCCCCACAGAGCTGCTTTCACAGCTAGGCCAGAAATAAGGAACCACCCAGACGGATACTCGTGTATCGCTCCCCTGGCAGAAAAGGGATTAAGTTTCGCCGGGCCTCCCCGCCGACAGGGTGTCCGCAGCCACGCTGGCCGCTGCGCCAGCACCGCCCGGAGACAGCCGAGGGGCACCGCCTGGGCCGAGGAGGCTGCTGGTCGCGGGAGCGTGGGAAGGCGGCGATGTCCTTTCCCAGACTCGCGCCCAGACGCCGGGGGAGCCGCTCGACTGCCTTCGCCCGGCCCGGCCCGGCCCGGCCAGGTTGCGCGGGAGGCCTCCGCCGTCCCCGCCCCGCACCCCGGAGTGCAAACTCCTTCCCAGGAGGGCAGCGGCAGGAGCCCGGGCCCCAGCGGCAAAACGGGGAGTCAGGGCCAGGCCAGGGCTACCGCCGCCGCCCCGAGCCTCGCGGGCCCCGTCACCCTGCCCCGCCGAGCTCGACCGAGAGCCCGAAAGCCCTTGATCGGTGCCGGGCCCCGGCAGCACCTGAAGAGCGGCAAGAGCCGGGGCCAAACCCTGCGCGGGCGGCGACGCTTGACCCCCAGGGCCGGGGAGAGGGGCGCGTTTTACCCATAGCATTTCCAGGTGCCAGCCATTTCCTCCGCGCGCCCCAGGGCGCTGGGCGCTCGCCTGCCTCCGCAGCGAGCTGGCTCGGGTTCCGGCGCGAGCTCCCGGGCCGCCGTCGCCGCCGCCACCAGCACTCTAGGCCGCCGCCTGCCTTCGCCGCCGCTCCGGCTCCCGTCGCCACCGCCGCCGCCGCGCGGCAGCCAGGATCCGCCAGCCCGCGCGCCCCGCAGGGGACAACACGGCCGCCGTGATGCTACAGCGGCTAGGTCTCCCGAGGTAAACTTAAGAGTTTTCGCTCCTCAGTCCAGGGGCAGCACCATGACACCACGGCAGCACCACACTGTCATTTCCGCCGCCGCAGAGGAAAAAAAAAAAGGCAATCCCTTCGAAAAGGGAGGTAGAATGGGGGCAAACAGGGCTGGGGCTGACACCCCAAGGAAGCGCTGGGAAGGGCCCCAGCAGAAGGGGAGCTCGGCCACCTTCCCCGGCTCACCTTCCGCCGCCCCCGCCACTCTCAGCTCCCCCAGCCCCTCCTCTGAAGGCGCGTTTACATGTCTTCTCCCCTGGCAGGAGTGACCGGAGAAACCTGAGCAAGCAAAGGCAGCCAGTGGGTGGGGTTCGGGTTACTACTGTACCTACCAGCTGATTCCAGCAGCCTTTTCTCCAGCGCCCTGTCATCTTGAAGGAAGACACACCGAAAGGGACCCGGGCGGGCGTGTGTGTGTGTGTGTGTGTGTGTGTGCGCGCGCGCGCGCGTGTGTGTGTGTGTGTGTGTGTGAGAGAGAGAGAGAGAGAGAGAGCAGAATATGTGTGAAATGCAGAAGGAAGACTATGGCCAAACTCTTCTCCCTCTCGCCATCCTCCAGTCCTACAAATCGCAGGTTAAAACAAGGAAAAGGCCGCTGCAACCAGCAACGAGAAAAGAGTGCCTGGGTTCACCGTACAGGTCTTCCCTATGAAGCTGCTGTATGCAAAGTTAACTACAGAGTAAAACAAAAATAGTGGAGGAGACACAAAAGGGCAGACAATTGAAGGAAACCCAACCCCTCTTTCTTTTTACAAAAGGAGAATGGCTGTGTTTTATTGGCCTTGGGCAAGAAGTAGTGAGGATGGATTAAAGCCATCAAAAGAAAAAAGAAAAAAAAGTAGGATTTCTTTTGCACCTTCAGATACTTGACCGGCAAAACAAGAGGGTCGTTACTTCAAGGACAATGGGGTCGATGTTAACTACCCAGGTAGTCAATGTCCCTAATAAGCTAATTGGTCCATTTGGAACCCAGGACGCTCCCTTTGGTCTGGAGTCAGCCGGTTTGCTGATCTGTCTTAGGCTCAGAGACCACGGCTCCACTCAAAAGGTGGATGGGAGGGGGAAAGAGGAGACTCTATTTCTAACACCGGGTAAAAGGGCAGAAGAAGGGAGGAAAAGTGAGAAAAATGGCAGCAAACACCCTCCCCACCACACATACACACACACACACACACACACACACACACACACACACACACACACACACACAAGCCTCTTATTACTATGCATGGGAACAAGTCCAGAATAATTAAGGTAGCTCTGGGTGTATCCTGTCAGGGAACCAGTAGTATTCAGTCAACACCCCTGTTAAACAATGTGCAAGAGTGCACTGAGGTGGAAATGAAGACAAAAATCACAACCAGGCTACCCTAATGAAAGTCCAGCCCCTAAGAGAAGTAAAAGTTAATGAGTCACACCCAAAGCAAGGCAACAAAAGCAAAAATAGGTAAATGAAACTATACAAAACTTTAAAACATCTGCACAGCAAAGGACACAATAAACAGAGTGAAAAAAAAACAATCTATGGAATGGGGGAAAATATTTGCAACCTGATAAGGTGTTAATATCCAGAATATACAAAGAGCTCCTACAGCTCAATATTAAAAACAAAAACAAATAACTCTATCAAAGAAAAAGGGTAAAGGACTATAATAGACATTTCCCCAAAGAAGACAAGTGACCAACAAGCAAAAGAAAAGATGTTCAACATCACCAAACATCAGGGAAGTGCAAATCAAAACCTCAATGAGGTGTCACCATTGATAGCTACTACAAAAAACCAGAAAATAATGTGTTAACAAGATTGTGGAGAAATTGGAACCCATGCACACTGTTGTACAATGGTACTGTCACTATGTAAGGGAATGTAAAATGGTACAGCCACTTTACAGTATGGTACAGTATATTTCAATACTGTAGAAATAAGGTAGCAAGATCCCTAAAAATTTAAAAATAGAATATCATAGATTAAGCAATCTAACTTCTGGATATATATCCAAGGGAATTGAAAGCAGGATCTCGAAGAAATATTAGCGCACTCATGTTCATAGCAGCATTATTCACAATGGTCAAGAAGTGGAAATAACTTTAATATCCATCAAGGGATGAATGGATAAAAAATGGAATGTTATTCAGTTTTTAAAAATAAGGAAATTCTGTCACGTGTTAGAACATGGATGAACCTTGAGTACATTATGCTAAGTGAAATAAGACAATCACAAAAAGACAAATACTCCATGATTCTACTTATATGGCTCCCTAAAATAGTCAAACTCATAGAAACAGAAAAGCAGAATGGTAGTTGTCAGAGGCTATGGGGAGGTGAAAAGAAAGAGTTGCTCAGTGGGTATAACGTTTTAATCATGCAGGATGGGAGGATGTTTTGGGGATCCATTGCACAATAATGCGTATGTTGTTGACAATATTGTACTGTGCACTTGGAAATTGTTGGAAGGGTAAGTTTTATGTAGTTTTTAGTTGCAAATGAATTAAGATTGGGGGGGTTGGTTTTTCTTTTTTTTTAGAGACAGGGTCTCCCTCTGTCATCCAGGTTGGAATGCAATGGAACAACCATAATCCACTGCAGCCTTGAACTTCTGAGCCTAAGCAATCCTCCGATTCTGCCTCCCGATTAGCTTTGACTACAGGTGTATGCCACCACTCCTGGAATTTTTTTTTTTATTTCTTATATAGAGATGGGGGTTACACTATGCTGACTAGGCTGGTTTAGAACTTCTGGCCTCAAACGATCTTCCCACATCAGTCTCCCAAATTGTTGGACTAACTGAGTCACCACTCCTGGCTGTTTTGAAAAAAGTTAATGAGTTAGAAGTCTGCTCATCCCAGCATAGCAGAGTGGACAAATAAGTTATACAGTCATTAAAATATTGTGAAATGGAAAAACAAGGTGCAGGGTTCTGTATGACTTGCTAATACTATTATAAAAAAATGAAGGAGATATCTGTCCTTGTATGCTTATATGTGTCTAGACTCTTCTGTAAAGATACCTAAAAAACTGATTATACTGGTTGCCTGGGGATCAGGCATAGGAGGGAGCATTTAACATTGTGTGTGCTTTTTTGTATTGTTTGAATTTTGTATAAGTTCATGTGTTATTTAAAAAAAAACAATTTTAGAAGAGTAAAGATCATAGAGACAGAAACCAAAATTGAGGGTTTTTGTTTTGTTTTTTAAATCAAGAGAAAGGGGAAATGAGAAGTTACTGTTTCAAGGATACAGAGTTTCTGTGTGGGATGATGAAAAAGTTCTGGAAGTAGTATTACACGTATAAAAAGAACCTGGGAGCACCTTGTGAACAGTGTGAGCTTGAAATTGAGGTGGGTGCTTGAGGGGATCTTTCAACTTATCTGTTTAAATAATGTACAATGATAATTTATTTTGCAATTTAAAAAATTAAGGTATATCTCCAAAAAGCAAGTTGAACCTTAATATTTGAGTCAGAAGTCAACAGATCACTAAGAATTCTTCTTTAGTCTCACTTGTATGATACCCACAGAGAACTGAAGAACTTTCTAAAATGTGAAGAATAACCACTTTTATCATGAACACACCCTAAGCTAGCTAGCTCTTGGCAAAATGGGCAGTAAACGAGATTTGCTTTTAATGGCCTTTATTGTCCTTTAGAAATCATCTCATCCTTCACTTTTTAGTAATCTCCCTTCCACCTGAGCTTCCAGTGCTTTCAACCTAGTCCCTGGCTCACCAGAGTTCTATATGGAGCTTTATAACCCCACCTTCCATCCTCAGGCAGCTGCCCATGTTCTGGACCTTTCCTTCCTCTCCTCAAAACTTAACTGCTTCTGGGTGTCTTTCACAAAGGATCTCACTAAGTGCTTAAGGAATTCAATCAACTAATTTGAGCTAAATGTAAATAGCTTCATTCTATTAGTAGATAATATTTTAATTTAACAGAGACCTTCAATGTATTAATCCAAAGGAATGACTAATAGCGTGTGTGGGTGGGGATGAGGGGGTGGGGAGATTTTGCTAATCACATCATATAAGCAGCTGCTTAGAAAATATCTCCATTTTTACTGGTTTTATGCAAATTACTCACTGTAAATTTATTAAAGTAAATGTTTTGTATCTGGCAGGAGATGCAAATTGGCTGGAAGCATGTGATGAAATTATTTGTTTATAACCATTTAATGGTTACCTTTGTATATAACATATGTTGATCTTCCTAACAAAATAAATCTAGCCCATGAAAAAAAGACAGCTGACAGATTCTACTTGAGGTGTTTTAATTTAATTAATCTGAGGCAGACTCACCACACCACAGGCCCACAGTGTAAAAGGGATAGCTGCTTTTTTTCCTGCTAAGAATGTAGAGGGATGGGAGAAACAGCTCCAGATACTTTCTACAGACAGAAACACAGAGCCTAGTCTGTTCCAGAAGGAAAAACTACAGAAGGGTGATTTTGTCATGCAAGAGAATCATTGCTTTGCAGAAAGAGACCTTCATACTGCTCTCAAAAGAAGCAGCTGGTTGTCTGAAATCCAGAGGTTGACCAAAGACTTTTTTAACCAGGGGGCTTTTAACAGGATGATGAGAAGAAAAGCACTTTGGCATGGACTCATCAATAAGACATTGTTCTAAAACTAGTTGTGAACAGGCCCTGTAGTCTGCTTAAGAGAGAGTGGTTCAAGATAAATATGTTCCCAGTACAGAGAAGGGCATGCCCCTGCTACATTTTATTCTCCTTTGGTCTATATTTTGCTATCGCTTCTATCAATGTTTTAAGTTATCTGAATTGTTGTGTTTGTTGCAATAAACATGTAGCTATATTACATTGGTAAATATTTTCCTGGAGTTTACTTGTGTCTTCGGGCCCAAGCCTAAACCTTACTGCTGGCCATGCTGTCCTGTTCAACAGCACCAGATCACTTAGAGTCTGCCTTTTGTGACCTCATATACTCCTGTTTTTTCAGCCATCTCACTGCCTGTTCTTTGGGTTCTATCGCTTCCTCCTTCTGCTCTTCTATGATATCCCTGAAGGTTGGCATGCCCCAGAGCTCAGCCCTTGACTCTCTTCTCCTCTAAAGTTAGGTAACATCATCTAGTCCCATGTTTTTAAATACAATCCATACACTGATGGATCCAAATTTTATCTTTTCTGCTCAAATCTCTCCCCTGGAATTCAGCCTTACATATCCAGCTGACTATTTTACATCTCTGCCTGGCTGTCCCACAGACACTACTAACTTAAAATGACCAAAAAAGAACTCTTAGTTTCTACTCCTATCCCATCTCAGTAAATGGCACCATCCAATGCATAAGCCAGCTACTAGGAAGTTGTCCTTGACACCTTCCTCTTCCTAACATCCAATATTCAGTCCATCGTCAATTCTTATTTTGGTCTCCCCAATTCTCCTTGCAGTCAGTACTGCAGCCAGAGTGATCTTTTAAAAATGGAAATCTCATCATTTTACCCTCATCCACTGCTTAAAACCCTTCAATCTCCCCTGACTACCATTAGAGTAAAATTCAAGTTACTTAACATGGTCTTGAAGACCTGGCATTGGCTTGCCCCTGCCTACCTCTCTGATCTCATTCTATTTCACTCTCACCCTTGCTCACTGCAATCGAAATACATTGGCCCTCTGACAGCCTTGGAACCCCACCATGATCCTGGCTTCCCCAGGAATTTTACATACTCTTTTCCTTCAGTTGGAGTGCTCTTCCTCTCACTCTTTACGTGACTGTCTAGTGCCTTCTCCCAGGTTATGTATTACCTTCTCAGAAAAGCCTTTTCTGACCACCCTATCTACAGTAACCGTTCCACATTATTCACTAATACAGCACCCCATTAATTTTCTTCAGAGTACTTATCACTAGCTAAAATTATCATGTGTTTATTATATGTGCCCATGTGAGCATGCATGCACACACACAGAGACACACAAACATGCATTCACACATGTGCACTCACACACATACACTCTAGAATTTACATTCCATGAGAACAAGAACCTTGCATGTCTCTATCACTAGTGTCTCTCCAACACCTAAAACAGTACCTGGCTCATAGTAGGTGCTAATATTTGCTGGATGAATAGCAATAAACAGTGGGAAGAGTATGGTCCAGAGATGACCTCTCCAATCCTGATAGAGATTTTCCCCATCTTCAATCTGCAATAAGAATATCACACACAGAGAGGACCTTTTGGCAGAACTAGTGCATTTATAGCAGGTTCATGCTGGGAGGCCAGACTCTCAGGGCCTCAATTGCCTATATGGCAGCAATTCTCAAATCGACTTGAGAAGCACTAGTGTCCCTCAAGATATTAACTGGTGTTCTGAAAAAAAAAAGGACTTGATCAAACATATAGGAAATACTGCAGACAATCTTCCTCTCAGAGACTTACACCACATATTGGCATATTAAGACTCTAAGAAGTCCTGCCAGAAATAAAACCTATTTTTACTTTGTTTAGCATTTCCCAAACATGTTTGATCATGGAATGTTTATGTTTTACTCACTTAATATCTCATAGGGCACTAGTGCCTCTCAAAATATAGTTTTGGAAGCAGTGGCATAGATATATAATATAAAAATAGAGGCTGGACTCGGTGGCTCAGCCTGTAATCCCAGCACTTTGGGAGGTCGAGGTGAGCGAATAGCCTGAGCCCATGGGTTCGAGAACAGCCTGGGCAACTTGGCGAGACCTCATCTCTACAATGAATCAAAAAATTAGCCAGGTGTGGTAGTGCGCACCCATAGTTCCGGCTACTTGGAAGGCTAAGGTGGAAGGATTGCCAGAGTCCAACTGGTCGACACTGGGGTGGCCACGAGTGTGCCACTGCACTCCAGCCTGGGTGACAGAGTGAGACTCCAACTCAAAAAAAAAAAAAAAAATAGAGATATATGTGCATATGTGTGTCTACATCATGGATATTAATCAGAGTTGACTTAATATTCATACCAATAAACTCCAACTCAAAGATATCTATGAGATGAAATGGACAAAAATTACAGTTTAAGATAAGGCAACGATTGGAGGTAGTGCATTCTGTTAATATCAACCTGTTAGGATACTGGCCTATAGTCAGTTAAGAGTGCTGCTCTAAATTAGTTCAAATGTCCTGGCCTGAATGAATTATCCCTAAGCTGTAAGTAAGATCGATGAGCCATTGTCAACAATTCTTGGGAAAATGTACAACTGGAAGAAGTATCAGTATCAAATCCCCAAAGACTAGAAATTAGCTGCTTTCAAAAAGGGAAAGGTGGATTCTATAAACTAAAGGCCAGTGGGCTTAATGTTGCCTCATTGATTCATACCACTCTTCTTCTTGCCCATGTCAGTACTTCTTTCTGTTCCTTGAACTCCATGCTCATCCTTGCCTAAACCTTTTGCATTTGCTGTTCCCTCTGCCCAGAGCAGGGATCAGGGAACTATTTCTGCAATAAGCCAATGGTAAATATTTTAGGTCCCATCTCTAATGTTGAATGCAAAAACAACCATAGGCAATACAATCTTATTTTTTAAAACAAGCTGTAGACCAGATTTGTCTCACAAGCCACAGTTGTTTCATCTGGAGTATACTTTGCCAGGATCCTTATATGACTAATATTTTTTGTTCAGAATTCAGCTCAAACATCACTGTCTTGGATTATACCACCCAATCTCAAATAATTATACATTTATTTGCTTTAAAATATTCCCATTTTAATGATTTCCACTGCACCTATTGCTGGTATTTTCTTTCTTTCTTTCTTTCTTTCTTTCTTTCTTTCTTTCTTTCTTTCTTTCTTTCTTTCTTTTTTTTTTTTTTTTTGAGTTGGAGTCTCACTCTGTCACCCAGACTGGAGTGCAGTGGCCGCTCCCGACCACCGCAGCCTCGACCTGCTGGGCTCCGGCGATTCTTCCACCTCAGCCTTCCAAGTAGCTGGAACTACAGGCATGTGCTACCACACCTGGCTAATTTTTTGATTTATTGTAGAGATGAGGTCTCGCCAAGTTGCCCAGGCGGGTCTCAAACCCGCGGGTCAGGCAATCCACTCACCTCAGCCTCCCAAAGGTGCGGGATTACAGGCTGAGCCACCAAGCCCGGCTAGATATTTTCTTCTTTGTTGATTTGTTCCCTCCCCCCTCACACACTAGAATAATAACTACATTTATTGAGTTCTTATTGTGTGCTTGATATTGTTCTAAGCACTTTGCAGATATTAATTATTTTCATCTTAATACTAACCTTTGACAATAATCCTTAATCTCCTCATTTTATAGATGAGGAAACGAAGGCTAAGAGATTAAGCAATTTATCCATGGTCACATAGTTTATCCCGTGGTGATTCCAAGATTTAGACCCAGGCTCATAAGCATTGGGCTATACTACATCTCAATTATTAATTCTACAAGAGCAGGAATCTTGTCTGTCTTATTTACTGATGATTCTAGAATAGGGCCTAGAACAATGCTTGGCACATAATAAGTGGACAATGAAAATATGTCAATTTAATAAAAATTCTGAGACTCAGATGATTAAAGGGTAATAGTAGTCACTAAGTATAGGTCAGAGTAACCTGATTTCCTTCTTTAATGAGGCAAATATATAGAACAAGGAAGTAGGAATAGACTTTTGCATTTCTTTGGATTTTAGTAAAGTATTAAACAAGATCTGGCCTGGTATGGTGGCTCACATCTGTAATCCTAGTGCTTTGGCAGGTCAAGATGGGAGGATTGCTTGAGACCAGGAGTTCAAGACCAGCCTGGGCTACATAGGGAGACCCCATTTCTAAAAAACATTTTTATTTATTTTTTATTTTAAAGAAGTGGGGTACAATTCAGGGTTAGGTATACAAATGTTCATTATGCAGGTACCCTTGTTGATTAGGTTTTTTTTTTTTTTAATTAGCCAAGGGTGGAAATGTGTGACTATAGTCCCAGCTACTTGGGAGCCTGAAACAGGAGGATTGCTTGAACATAGGAGTTCGAGGTTATATGATTGTGCCACTGCACTCTAGCCTAAGCAACAGAGGGAGACCTTGTCTCTATAATAATTCACTAATTAGTTAATTAATAACCAAGATTTTTCCTGAAACCCTTATTTTACTAAACATTTCTGTGTAAATTAAAAGAGCTGTTTCTTTCTTTTTTAGCTTCCATGACACCACACTTTTCTAATTCTCTGAACATCTTACTGTTCTTACCTTGTCCTTCATGTGATCTTCTTCCTTTGTCACCTTCTAAAATGTGACTGTTGACCAGGATTCCATCCTCAGTTCTTGGCTCTTTTTTCCATATTCTCTTAGGTAGTCCCATCTGTTCTCATTGTTTCCATTTTTATCTTCATCCTGATGACACCTCAGCCTGTATCTCCAGGCCAGAATTTTATTCCTGAAAAAATTCCACAGGCATCTCAAGTTTAACATACCTCAAACCGAATTCATTATCTCTTCCTCAAACTTATTCCTTATTTATGACACAATTGGAGATTTTTTTCTTATATTCTCAGTTTCAATTAATGCCATTACTCAGTTACTCCCACACTAAAAACCTGAAAATCATTTTTGTCTCCTCACCTTTCTCACTCCCCTCGTATCTAAACGTGGACTTAATCTTAAAGATTTTCCTTCTGAACTATTTATCAACTCATCACACACCAACTAGCTGTGACCAACTCTTGGTCGATCTTTCTACCTCCAGCTTTGATCCTATCCAATTCTTCACACAGTCACCATAATTTTGAAGTGAAAATAGGCAATGTTACATGATTGCCTACAGGATGGAGCCCAAGTTTTGTCAGGACCATACAAATCTCTTCATACTTGCCAGCTACTGTCTCACAGCTAATGTCTTGGCAATTCTAAACTTCATGCAATATTGGAATTCTTCATACAAGCACTTCTATGCCTTTGTTCATGCTGTACCCTCTGCCTCAATGACCATCCAAACCCTTACTGCTTAATTTTCCCTTTGCCTGGCTGACTTGTCATCCTCTCAGATTCAGCCCAGGCAACCTCTCCTCAAAGGCTACCCTTAACACACTTCATTCTGGACTTGGTTAGGTATCCCTCTTCTATCATTCAATGCATCTTTAACTTGTTTTTATCACAGCACTTGTCCTGCCATGTTTTTCTCATTTGTTTGCATGCCTGTGCCCCTCATTAGAATATGAGCTCCCTAAGGGCAGGCACTATGCATTATCCAATGTTATACCCATTATGCCATGGACAGTGCCTGGCACATAGTAAAAACTCAATTGATGCTTGATGAATTAGGTATTTTATGGCCACCAAACATTGAGTGCGAAGATGAGCATTATCTTATTGAATTGACTTATAATATCCTTAATTCTTTTTCACACAAATAATTACATAATTATTAAACATAATTTCTTAGGTGTATTATTAACACTGCACTTACATGGAGTGTGGAGAGTTCAAAGAACTGAAAGAAGTACTGAAATTGGTAAGAAGAAGAGTGGTATGAATCCTGCCTCAGGTCAACATTAGGCCCACTGGCCTTTAGTTTATAGAATCCACTTTTTCTTTTTTGAAATCTGCTAATTTCCAGTCTATAAGGGTCTGATACTGCTATTTTTTGTGTGGTAAGTACAATGATAGAGGTAAAACAAAAGAACCTAAGTAAGACACTTAACTTGGCCTGAAGTTAGGGGAATAGAGGGAAAGGAAGATACAGAAAATGTGTTCAAATGTAGATTTCAGTGATAGAAATAGAGTATGTGAATCCATGAAGGAAGTAGTGTGGATCCATTCTGCATGGCCAAACTACCCCCAAACAACATTTTCAATTGGTGGGGTAAGTTGGATTTTCAATAAATGCCAGAAAGAACAGGAAAGGTTTAGCTAGGATAAACCTGTAAGGGATTAGATAATTTTCTTCACATATTTGAAGGGCTGTGTTATGGGTTGAATTGTGTCCCCTCCCTCTACCAAAAAGATATGTTGGTGTCCTAACCCCAGAACCTCAGAATATGACCTTATTCGAGAATGGGGTCTTTGCAGATGTAATTAGTTGAAATAAGGTCATATTGACATAGGATGGGCCCTTAGACCAATATGACTAATGTCCTTATAAAAAGAGGGGAATTTGGACACAGACATAGAGGGAAGAGAGCTATGTAAAGATGGAGACAGAAAGCACGTTGCCACAAGCCAAGGAATCTCCCAAAACTGAAAGAAGCGAGGAAGGATTCTCCTCTAAGGCCTTCAGAGGGAACATAGTCCTGACAACACCTTGATACCAGACTTGATGTCTCCAGAACTATGAGATAATGAATTTCTGTTGTTTTAAGCCACCAAGTTTGTGATACTTTATGATGGTAGTCACAGAAAACTAACACAGGCTGCTGTGGTGCAGAGGGAGATTTGTTCTATGTAAGTTCCAATGGATGGGAAATATAGGGAGACAAGCAAAAAATGAACTAACATGAGAGTTAACAAGATCTTTGTCACTGGAGGTCCACAAATAGGTTGATTTATTTGTCAGAGACTGTAATGATAATAATAACACAACTACTACCCTTATCCTGATTTGAACAAGCCAACTTAAAAAAGATATCTATTAGCCAGGTATTGTGGGGTGCATCTGTAATCCCAGCTACTTGTGAGGCTGAAGTGGGAGGATCACTTGAGCCCAGGAGTTTGAGGCTGCAGTGAGCTATGATGACACCACTGTACTTCAGCCTGGACAATGGAGCAAGATCTCATCTCCTAAAAAAAGAGATATTTTTGACACAATTGGGGTTTTTTGAATGCAGATTGGGTTTTCATATATTAAAGATTTTATGTCATTTCTTTTTTTTTTAGTCAGGAGGAGTGTCTCACCCTCTCACCACAGTCTCAGCTTCCTGGGCTTAGGTGATCTTTCTGCTTCAGCCTCCCAAGTAGCTGTGATTACAGGCACATGCCACCACATCTGGCTTTAATTTTTTTGTAGACATGAGATCTTGCTTTGTTGCCCAGGCTGATCCCCAACTCCTGAGCTCAAGCAATCTTCTTACCTCGGCCTCACAAAATGCTAAGATTACAGGCATGAGCCACGATGTCTGGCCTCATGTTAATTTTCCAGGTGAAAATAATGGCATAATGGTTATAATAAGAGAAAGAGAGAGAGAGACCTTATACACTGAGGGACACACTGAAGTGTTCACAGAGGCAATTATATAAGTGTCTAGGATCTACTTTAAAATAATTCAGAGGAGGGAGAGATGGGTTCATGTACAGATAAAGCAATATTGGCTATGTATTGATAATTATTTAAGCTGGATAATGAACACATGGGGGTTCATTGATATTGCCCTCTTTATTTTGTGTTCAAGATTTTCTATAACCAAATTTTTTAAGTGACCTGCTACCATGTACTGAATACCTATGATATGCTAGGAACCATGCTAAATGCTCTTAAAACATTATCTCATTTAATTTAATCATAGCACATGCTAAATAAAGAGAGCTATTCCTGCATAGAAAATTATCGTTTTAGTGATATTTTCTTCAAATTATTCTGCATAATCAAAATGAAGAGAAAGTTCAATTTGTGTTGATTGTTAGAATTTTCAAACGAATGTATCTGTATGTCAATTTGTATACTTAAAGAAAATCTCCATCATAGCCCAATGAAGCACTACCATATTACTTTTAGAAATGGGGAAACTGAAGATGAGCCAAGTGTAGTAAGGACTGCACATCCACTAATTGACGGAAGTAGGATTTGTACCCAGGTTTCTCTGATTTCACTGCTGTGTGCTTTTAATGTCCTTGCTACTCAAAGTGTGGCCCAAGGACCAGCAGCATCATAACAGAGGAGAGTTTCCCAGAGTTGCAGAATCTCAGGCCCCTATCCAGACCTATTGAATGAAATTCCACATTAAAGTTTGAGAAAAATTGCATATGCTACACAGTTGTCCCTCGGGAGTCCATGAGGGGTTGGTTCCAGGACCATCTAGAGATAACAAAATCTATGGATGCTCAAGTCTCCAATATAAAATGGTTAAGTATTTGCATCTAAACTATGCACATCCTCCTATATACTTTAAATTATCTATTGATTACTTATGATACCTAATACAATGAAAATTCTATGTAAATAGTCATTATATTGTATTGCTTAGAGAACAATGACAAGAAAAAAGTCTGTAAATGTTCAGTATAGATGCAATTTGAAAAAAATATATTTGATCTGTGAATCAAAAATTGTGAATCCACTAATTATGCAACCCACAAATACAGAGGGTTGACTATACTGCCATGTAGGGTATTTAAACCCTGCCAGGATGACTGGACTGTGTCAAGGCTTCTAAAAAATCAGTGTTCATCTGAACTTACTGAGGAAATTTTTAGAAATACTGATCTTAGATTGCACTGTATTATATCTCTGAGGTGGGGTCTGAGAATCTATATTTATAGGTTCCCTCTGATGAGTTATCAGGGTTCAGAACCACTGAAACATGAGACCTATAAAGATCTTTCTCAATGCTTATAGTCTCTAATTCCTGACAAATTTGCAGCAGAGGATGAAGAATTCAGTTATGTGCTACTATAGAATATTACTTACCTGTTCACTAAAGATAATCATTTAGAAGGGACTTCAACTTTCTCTCTAAGGAAATATAAGCTTATTAAAGGAGTGAAAAATGGAGTGTAGATACATACAATGAGAGGATTAGAAAATACAATACACCAAAATATAAGACAATTAATATATCAATATTATATTTTATTTCAAATAATTTTCAATGTATACATATGTAATTTTAAAAGATACAAGCCTGTGACTACAAAGCAATTTGATTGGTTTTCATGGATGCCTTTACATAAATCAAACTTATTAAAGTTTAATTTTTAAATATATACTGAGTCCCTGTCCTCAAGGAGCCCAAAATCTAGTAGGAGAAAGATAAATAAACAGACAATGAAAACAAAATGTGATAAAGTACTGAGGTCTGATCAGTAAAAGTTGCAACAGAGCATGTAGGATGGAGTTTTAATAAGTTATGGAATGGCAGGAGTCAGAGAAAGATGAGTCTTAAAAGCAAGGAGATGTTATCCAGGGGAAGAAGAGCATTTCAGAAAGATAGCACAGCATGTGCAACAACACAGAGACCAAGGAGAATGTAATAGCTTCAATGAACTGGTAATAGTATAGACATATAGACTGAATGTGGAGCGGATTGAAGAAAATGGGTTGGTGAAGAAGTCAGAGGAGAGATCACAAAGGCTCTATATGACATTCCAAAGAGTATGGACATTATCCAGAAACTATGAATAGAACTATGGCATTTCAAGGAGTATGGACATCATTCAGAATCTTTGAATGGTTTTAAACAGGAGAATGACGTGTTGAAATTTGTATTTTAGAAAAATCACTCAGATAACTAGGAGAAGGATGGTTTCAAAGAGGATGAGACTGAAGCAAAAGAGCTGTTGAGAAATGATTGCCATATGTTAAGTAAGAGATAAGAAAGAGAACATATATTTGAAAGAGATTAAAAAAGTTAAATAAACTGGCCGGGCACGGTGGCTCACGCCTATAATCCCAGCACTTTGGGAGGCTGAAGTGAAAGGATTGCCTGAACCCACGGGTTCGAGACCAGCCTGGGCAACTTGGTGAGACCTCATCTCTACAATAAATCAAAACATTAGCTGGGTATGGTGGCGCATGCCCTATAGTTCTGGCTACTTGGAAGGCTGAGGCAGAAGCATCACCTGAGTCGAGCAGGTTGAGGCTGTGGTGGCCATGAGCGTGCCACTGTACTTCAGCCTAGGCAACAGAGTGAGACTCCAACTCAAAAAATAAAATAAAAATAAAAAGTTGAATAAACCTTTGTGATAAAATAAATGGGGGAAAATTGAAGAGCCAGGTTTCTGGGAATGGTGGTGCCACTGGCTAGGGCAGGAAATACAGATAGAGGAGCACACTTCCAGTGGAAATGGGGATGGGGACATGTGGAGGGAGGATAATGAGGTCAGTTTTGGACATGTTGTTTGAGTAGCCTATAGAACAACTAGGGGGGATTGTTGAGTAGACAAATAGACATGACAATGAGATAAGAACTGAAGACATAGATGTGGATACCATGAGTAAGTACATTGGAATTATGAGAGCAGATGAGCTCACCTAGGAAAAGGCTGCAGAACAAAGTAAGAGGAGGGCTGAAGACAGAGCCTTGGGGAAGATCAACATTTAAAAAGTGACAGAGGGAGAGAAGCCCCGGAAAGAGGTAAAGAAGGAGCAACCAGAGAGGTAGACAAAGCAGAACAGTGCAGTATCATGGAGCTAAGTGTATTTGTTTCCTATTGCTGCTGTATCAATTTACCACAAATTTAGTGGTTTAAAACAACACATTTATTTTTTTATACCTCTGAAGATCAGGAATCTAAAAATCAATCTCACTGGGCTAATATAAAGATATCAACAGGGCTGAGTCCTTTGGAGGCTCCAGGGAATGATCCATTTCCTTGCCTTTGCCAGCTTCTAGAGACTGCCTACATTCTTTGGCTCATGGCTCCTTCCTCCATCTTCAGAGCCAGCAACATAGTGTTGTCACATCTCCTTCACTATCTCTGATTTTGTCATCATATCTCCTTCTCTGTTCTTCTGCCTCCCTCATATAAAGCCCATGTGACTACATTGGGCCCACCCAAATTATCCAGGATAATTTCCTCACCTCAACATCCTTAACTCAATTATAGCTGCAAAGTCCCTTCTCCCATATAAAGCAATGTATTCCCAAGTTTCAGGGATTAGAACGTGGTCATCTTTGAAGCATCACTATTCTACCTACTACACTAAGAAATGAAGAGTATCAAGAAGGAGGAGTTACAACAGAATCAAACACAGAGAAGGTCAAGGAAGATCAGAACCAAAGAGTAGCTTTTGGATTTAGCAATTACAAAAAATTGTGACTTTGGGACCAGGTGTGGTAGCTCATGCCTGTAATCCTAGCACTTTGGGAGGCCAAGGTAGAAGGATTGCTTGAGCCTAGGAGTTTGAGACTGGCCTAGGCAACATAGAGAGAACTTGTCCCTACAAAAAATAAAAATAACTATAATTAGCTGGGTGTAGTGGCACATGCCTGTACTCCTAGCTACTTGGGAGGCCAAGGAGGAAGGATCATTTGAGCTCAGGAGGTTGAGGCTGTGATGAGCTGTGATCATGCCACTGTACTGTAGCCTGGGTTACAGAGTGATACCCTGATTCAAAAAATAAATAAATATATAATTTTTTAAAAACTGTGTCCTTGGAAAGAATAACTGTGGTGAATTGGTAGCACTTAAACCAGAGTATAGTAGGTTAAGAAGTGAATATGGGCCGAGCTCAGTGGCTCAGCCTGTAATCCCAGCACTTTGGGAGGCTGAGATGAGTGGATTTCCTGAGTCCACAAATTCAAGACCAGCCCAGGCAACTTGACGAGACCTCGTCTTCACAATAAATCAAAAGTTAGCCAGACGTGGTAGCACATGCCTGTAGTTCCAGCTACTTGGAAGGCTGAGGTGGAGGGATCACTGGAGCCCAGCAGGTTGACGCTGGAGTGGCACCTTGAGTGTGGCACTGCACTCCAGCCTGGGCAACAGAGTGAGACTCCAACTCAAAAAAAAAAAAGAAAGAAAAGAAAAAGTGAGTATGATGTATTGTGGATAATGGGAGTCATTATAAACTCTGTTGGTGAAGAGTCAAAATATAGAAAAGGAGACTAGAATGACCATGTGATGTTGAGCTGGAATTGGAGAATCAGCGCGAACTCATTGGGTGTGTATTTTTGCATATACATATATGTGTGTGTATGCGTATGAATGTGTATGTAGACAGACAGACAGATAGATAGATAGATAGATAGATAGATAGATAGATAGATAGATAGATAGATAGATAGATAGATGGTTTCATTGTGCTGTCCACTGAGAGGTTCTACAAGCAACAAGCAAAATAAGCATTCATATCTTGGGTCTTAACTGCCATTCTCCACTAAAAGGAATAGGACTCATTGAAGATATGGCTGATTCTGGGACTGGGGCAAAGAAAGTACAAGATGAGCCTGAATATCTGGTTTGTGCGAGAAAGTAACAAGGTACTCAGAGAGTGACGGAGGCGTGTCAAATGCACACAAAAGCAAGCATGACTGGCCAAATCTGGGAAATGTATGCATTAAAATAAGAATCATAATAAAAGATGTTAACTTTTTGAATAACATAGGAATCTTATGAGTCCACACTGATAGAAGTAAACAAATGAGAGAGAAAGGAAAACTCATTTTTACAGTAATAATAAATATAGGAGAAGTAATGGAATTAGAAAATCACCAATTTCTTCCCATCATAGTAATAAATGAAACAGGCAAGAATTATCAGTGGATGCTAAACTAGTGGATGAAAGTTAGAGGAGTAATGAGATATTTATATAGCCTCTAAGTATCTTGCTACTAGATATGTACTAGCACAGGAGCAAAAAATACCAAGATTACAGTGGAGAAACCTAGCAAGCAGAATCTTAACCAAGTGATTAAAATCAATATGACCAGTAATGGAACAAATCAACATCATGTTCCTGCTGAGGACATAGCACTTCTATGATATTCCTTCCAAAACTGCATAAACTGAATCTAATCACAAGGAAAATTCAAATACACCCAAATTAAAGGACAGTCTACAAAATAGCTGGCCTGTACAATTTTGAAGATCAAAATTGTCAATATCATGAAATACAAGGACTATATAACTACTCCAGATTCAAGGAGACATGAAAACTGAGTGCAACTTTTTGAGATTTTCTTCTGCTATAAAGGGCATTATTGAAGCAATAAATTCAATAAAACCTGAATTAGGCTTGTAGATTAGTTAATACTGTATTAATGATAATTTCCTGATTTTGATCATTGTACTTAGGGTATGTAAGAGATTGTCCTTATTCTTAGGAAATACACTCTGAAATATTTAAGGGTAAGAGGCATCATGTCTACGATTTACTCTCAGATGCGTGCGTGCGTGTGTGTGTGTGTGTGTGTGTGTGTGTGTGTGTGTGTGTATGTGTACTCATATGGATGGAGAAAGGGAGAGGGAAGGAGAGAGGGAGAGAGAGAACGGGTTAGACAGAGGGAGGGAGGGAAGCAGAGAGGGAGGGAGAAAGAAGGATGAAGCAAATGTGATAAAATGTTAACATTTGCGGAATCTGGGTGAAGGGTAAATGGAATTTTTTCTTCTACTCTTCTTGAAGCTTTTCTGTAAGTCTGGAATTATGTCAAAATAAAAAATTACAAGAGAAAAGAAGAAGTGATTATGAAGTGAAAAAGTAGAGACAGCAACTTCTTTTCAACCAGTTTTACTGTACTTTTCAACTTATTTCAGCAAGTTTGACTGAAGACAAGTCCAGTGATGGTAGTTGTTGCAGCTGCTGCTGTTGTACAGATGGGACAGACTTATGCCTGTTTATAACCTCAGAGGAAACATCAAGTGGTAACAGGGTAAAGAGAGAGAGGGGATATTGTTGGCATGGTGCACGTTGGTGGAGTGTTAGCATTAGACAGGCAAATGGATGGATTTACCACTTAGGAATAAAGTCTAGAAATGTGCATATGTAGGTAAGTTTGTATGTATGGAGTTAGTGAGAAAGATTTCTTTCTTGGTGTCCTATTTGTGGTGTAAGAGGTGAAGTCATCTACAAAGTGTAAGAAGAGAGATGAAGTACCTAATTTGAAAAGTAGTATATAGGCAAGATAGCTGATATGAAGGATGGGAGAGGGAGTTGAAGAAATGCTGAGTTACCTAGTATTATTGTGGGTTCAGCTGAGGTTCAAGGGAATTAAAATCCAAATGCAAAAACTGGCTTGTTTGCAAATGAGTAAACAAACCGGCTGACTCATGTTTTGTAGATGGCTATACCACAGTTAGTACTTCAGCATGCATATGGATGAACCACCAGAGTCTCAGTTCCTTGATCTATTCACCTCCCACAATCTTATTGCTCAACTCCAACTCAACCAAGTACTCCCATGGTAACACCCTGGACATTATTATCACAAAAAGTATATTACCTCTGCAGTTTTTATTTAAAATGCCCCACCCCTCTATCATCCACCCATACTGCCAACACACACACACACACACACACACACACACACACACACAGCCTCTCAAATCTATTGCCCATTTCTCTTGCTTTCCGTCGTCTCCCTCTTGGTTTTACTACTTAGCCAGTTCTGAATCCATGTTTCATCCCTGAAAATACAATCAACTCCCTTGCCCATTTCTTGTTTTACTCTACTGGCAAAATTCCAGTGCTGGATGAACTGTCACCTGCCTTTTTGGAGCCTGCACCCAAGTTGCTGAGGTTATCACAAAACTGAGCTGATTGGTTTCAGTTTAAGTTCATGAACTTAAACATGTCCCTTAAAGTCTCTTAAAGTTCAAGAGTTCCTCTATCATTCTCTGTATCTCATTTCTTTTTTTCCCCTCAAGGAAACTGCTGCTTCAGTTATCTTCATTCTCTTCTGCAACGGCAATCTCTCCCTCTCCTTTGGATCATTTCCATCGGAGTTCAAGCAGGTTGTAGCACTGTTGATGTTCAAAAATAATCACTCTCCCTTGACCAATATATTTCCACGTCTAACTTCTACTCCATTTATCTCTTTCCCTATATAACCAACTTCTCATATATAGAGTTGTCTACATATGCTGCCTCCACTTCCTGCCATCCTATTCAATCTTCAACCCATTTCAATTACACCTTCATCCCTACCATTTCGCCAAAATTGCTGTTGTCACGAATGGCCTACATGTTGACAAATCTAATTTGCAGTTATCTGTCCTCATTTAATCACACTCTCAGCAGCATTCAACACTTTTGACCACTCCATTTTAAAAATGCACTTCCCTTTTGTCTTTCTTGACACCACCATCCCATGGTTTTCCTCCTAACTTCTTAGTCACTCCTCATTCTCCTTTGCTACCTGTTCTTCCTCTACCTTACATTTAAATATTGGTATTCTTCAGTGATCTGCCCTATACCCTCTTCTCTTTTCACCCTACATTCTCTCATTTGGTGATCTCATCCATTCCTATGGATTTATATGCCATTTTTACCACTCCAAAAAGAAACTTCTTCATATTCTTTAGTGGTTATTCTCTTTCACTGCCACACCTGGTTCCTGGCAGCTATTAATCTGCTTTCTCTATGGATTTACCTACTCTAGAGGTAAGTGGAATAATATAACCTATGGTCCTTTTTGACTGGCTTCTTTCACTTGTCATAATGTTTTCAAGGTTCATCCATTGTGTAGTATATATCAGTATTTCTGTTGCTGTTGTACAGATGAAATGCTGAATAATATTCCATTGTATGGCTATACCAAATTCCCTCAAATGTAGATGGGCATTTGAATTATCTCTACTTTTTGGCTATTATGAATTATGGTGCTATGAACATTCAGATTTTGATGGATATATGTTTTCATTTCTCCTGGGCATATACCTGGGAGTAGAATTGCTGGGTCATACGGTCCTTCATGTTTAACATTTTGAGGACCTACCAGGCTGTTTCCAAAGTGGTTGCACCACTTTACATTCCCGTCAGCAGTGTAACAGAATTCCAGTTTCTCTACATCTTCATCAACACTTGTTATTATCTGAATTTCTGGTTTCAGCTACCCTATGTGTATGAAATAGAATCTCATTGTGATTTTGTTTTGCAAAATTGTTTTCCTGATGGCTATTGATATTGCACATTTTTTAATGTGCTTGTTGGACATGTGCATCTCTTCTCTGGAGAAATGTCTATTCAGATCCTTTTGCCCGTTTTTTAAAATTTTATTTTATTAAATATATTTTTTATTTTAAAATTGTGAGGTACAGTTAAGGGTTAGGTATACAAATATGCATCTTTCAGGCACCCTTGTTGGTAAAGGGTGTCCCCCCCCCGTCCCCAGACAGATATTGACTACCATTAATCCCAACACCCTTGCCCTCCCTGTCCTCCCCCATAGATTCCCACCACTGTTGATCCTTTTCTTATATTATTACGATAGATGTTCAAGGTCCACTTATGAGTGAGAACATGTGATACTCAGATCTTTGTTGCTGTGAAAGATCATTCAGTATGCAGAACTAACCCAAACTGCCCATTTTTAAAATTGGGTTGTCTTTTCATTGTTGAGTTGTAAGAGGTATTCTGGGTACAAGTTCCTTATCAGATATATGACTTGCAACAATTTTCCCCCACTCTGTGGGTTGTTTTTCTACTTTCTTGATGGTGTCATTTGAAGCACAAATGCTTTTAATTTTGATGTTATCCAAGTTATCTATTTTTCTTTGGTTGGTTGTGTTTTTGGTGGCATAACTAAGAAACCATTGCCTAATCCAAGTCTTGAAGATTTATACCTATATTTTCTTCCAAGTGTTTTTATATTTAGGTCTTTGATACATTTTGAGTTCATTTTAGTATATGGTAAGGTATGCATCCAACTTCATTGTTTCCCATGTATATATCACAATTGTCCATCATGTGTACATGCAGTTTTACATCATTTATTTAAAAGGCTATTCTTTCCCCCACCAATGGTCTTGACATGCTTGTCAACAACCAATTGACTGTAAACGTGAGAGTTAACTCTAGACTGTCACTATCTCATTGATTTACATATCTACTCTTATGCAAGTACTTTGCTGCTTTGTATATTGTAGCTTTGTAGTGCAATTTTGAAATTAGGAAGTGTAAGCCCTCCAACTTGGTTCTTCTCATTCAAGATTTTTTTGGCTATGTTGACTAGTGCATTTCCATATGAATGTTAGAATCAGTTTGTCATTTTTTTCCCAGTAGTTTGAAAAAAAATATTTAAGAGCTTGTCAATTTCTACCCCCCAAAAAACAGATATAATTTTTGATAGGAATTGCTTTGACTCTATAGATAAATTTGAGGGAATTGCCTTATTAAAATATTAAGCCTTCCAATCCATGAATATGGGATATCTTTCCATTTATTTGTGTCTTTTAAAATTTCTTTCAACAATGTTTTGTAGCTTTAGAGTATAAGTTTGGCACTTTTTGCTAAACCATTTTCTAAGTATTTTATTTTTTTTGATGCTATTGTAAATGGAATTGCTTTCTTAATTTATGATGCTATTGTAAATGGAATTGCTTTCTTAATTTAATTTTGCATTTTTGTTAGTGCATAGAGATACAGTTTATTGTTGTATATTGATCTTGTATGCTACAATTTTGCTGAACTATTAGCTTTAATAGTTTTTTTTTGTGTGTGTGGACTCCATATAATTTTCTATATGCAAGATCATGCCACCTGTAAATAAAGATAATTTTATTTATTCTTTTCTAATCAGGGTCCCTTTTATGTTATTTTCATGCCTGTCTTAAGTAGAGCCTCCAGTACAATGCTAATAGAAATGTCTTGCTCCTGATCTTAGGGGAAAGCTTTCAGTCTTTCACCATTGATGATGTTAGCTGTGTGGTTTCCATAGATGCTCTTCATCAGGGCGAGGAAATTCTGTTCTAGTTTGTTGTGCGTTTTTATCATGAAAGGGGTATTGAATTTTTTTCAAATGCTTTTTCTGGGTCTATTGAGATAATTGTGTGGTTTTTATCCTTTATTCTATTGATGTAATAAGCATGGTTTTGAAGAACATATTGTAAGAACTACTAGAGGAGTCTTCTAGCCACATTGTAAGAAAGTTCCTTTACTTAACCAAAAGTATGCTTCACACATTTTTTTTTTTTTGAGATAAGGTCTTGCTCTGTCTCCCAGGCTGGAGTGCAGTGGCAGCATCATAGCTCACTGTAGCCTCAAACTCCTGGGCTCAAGCTATCATCTCAGTCTTCCAAGTAGCTGGGATTACAAGTGCATGCCATCACATTCAGCTAATTTTTTTCTTTTCTTTCTTTTTTGTTTTGATAGAGACGAGGTTTCGCTATGTTGCTCAGGCTGATCTCGAACTCCTCAAGCAATTTTCCCGCTTTGGTCTTCCAAAGTGCTGGGATTGCAGGTGCGAGCCACCGCTCTCAGCTTTCACATGGCACTATTAAAAGCTTTTTCTGAACCTAGGAAAAGACATTCTTGGGAGCAATCCAAGTTGGCAGTCACTAGGAGGAGTGATTGAGAGAGACTCCAATGTACCCCTCTGGAAACACCTTGTGATTATATAACACATTTTAGTCCTATGACTATAAAAATATTTTTTTTCTGTTTTAGGGAAGTTGCAAAGGAGAGATAATAAAAAATTAATAAACTTGATTGCTATATGCAGAGTAAGTTAAATTAGCCAGAAACACATGTCAAGTGTTCTTCCTTCTCCCAGAAAGTAAAGATAACTACGGCTGAGTGGCTTTAGATTGTGGGATCTGAGTGATCCTGGAAATCAAAGCAGGAAGGAGAGCACGTATGAGAAGTTTGCTCGAGGGAGCAAGAGCTCAGATATGATGTAGTCAGTGGAATGGTTCCCTGAGAAAAAGGTATAATAACTCAAAGAGAGGTTTCTACCTAGTAGACTGAGTGAAGGAAAGGGAAAGAGACAACACAGTACTCTGATTAAGAACCCTAGCTTTGACACACACTCCCCTGGTTTCAGTCCCAACTCTGCTTCTTGCTAGTTGGTGATCTTGAGCAAATTACTTTACCTCTTCGATCCTCAGTGTCCTCACCTGTATAATGAGCACAGAGTTGTTTAGAGTAAATGAAACTGTGTTTTAAAGCCTCTGCCAAAATGCCTAGCACTTAATAGTCACCCCATAATAGTGGACATTTTCTTTCTTCTCTGAGAGGAAAAGAATGCTACTGACCAGAAAGGATGATCTCAAGTCATAAGGTCATGGAGTCAGGAGTAAGACGGTGATTTTATCCAAGTTTCCAGAGGAAAGTTCATGAATCCTGAAGATATATGTTTGGGTTCATGAGGGACTAATTTAATTCCTTTACTAAGGATGAAACTAGGGGGGAAACTTATAAGTTTTGGTATTAGAGTGCTTTCAACTGCATGCTAACAACAATTCCTGCCACAAGCTGGCTGAAACAGTAAAATATACTGTATTATCTAATCTAACAGGACATCCAGACATGGTGTTTGATGCAAGGTTAGTTGATTCAGCAGTTGGATAATCTCATGAGGGACACAGGTTCTTTGGTCCCTTTTTCCACCATCTAAAGTGTCCTATTCATCTTAGAGCTGGTTTCTATTGTGGTTTTTAAAAAGTTGTTTGTGGTAATTGCTATATGCATGCTTATCCACATCCAATGGGAAGGAGAGATATAGTCTCTCCTACAAGGATAAACTAAAAGTCCTTTATTTCTGTCTTGCTGGGATCCCCATTTGTCATTGTCCGCCCTTGAACTTATTAATAACTTTCACCACAGAATTGTCAAACTCTGATTGGCTTAAGCCTAAGTTCCAAAATCAATCACCAGCAAGAGGAAGGGGAGAACCATAACTGATTTATACTAATCAGTCCCATATAAATTTAGCAATCAATCCAAAATGCCCAATATCCAGCTAATAGGGGTTGCAGAGACAGCAGAAGAAATGGAGGTGAAAAAATTACAAATAAGTAATACAAGATAATTTCCCAAAAAAGGACACAAATCCCTAGATTGAAAGTGTCCCTGAAAACCCATCATAGTAAATGAAGACAAAACAAAAAACTCACAACTGAAGAAACATTATTGTGAACTTTTAGGACATCAATCAAAGACTAAAAACTCTGACAAAGTAAAAACAGGGACAAAAACCTGACAAGCATTATATGCTACAGGACAATGGAGCACTGACTCCACAGTCCTGAAGAAAATAATTTTCAACCTAGAATTTTTTTTTAATCAGAGTCTCACTGTGTTGCCCAGGCTGGAGTACAGTGGCACGCTCATGGTCACCCCAGCGTCAACCCATGGGGCTAGGGCAACCCTTCTGCCTCAACCTTCCAAGTAGCTGGAACTACAGGCGCGCGCTACCATGCCTGGCTAATATTTTGATATATTGTAGAGACAAGGTCTCATCAAGTTACCCAGGCTGGTCTCGAACCCCTGGGCTCAGGCAATCCTCTCGCCTTGGCCTCCCAAAGTGCTGGGATTACAGGCTTGAGCCACCACGCCTGGTCTCAACCCAGAATTCTATACCAATCCAAACTATCAAGAAAGTGTTGAGGAGAATAAAGATGACAGAAAATCTATTTACCACATATCTTGTCTTAGAAAGTTCCTTGATGGATGTGTTCCAGAAAAACAAGGGAGTAAACCACAAAAGAGATAAACACAACATCGATGAAACAGTCAATCCGACCTAGGAAGAAAAAGCCCTGGATGGCAACAATTTTCTAGATCAGTCGTTCTCAACCAGTGGTGATTCTGCCTCCTCATTGGCCCGGCAGAAACATTTGGCAATGTCTGGAAATATTTTTGATTGTCACAAGTTGGAGCGTGTGTGTTTATGTGCACACATGCTATTACATTTAATGAGTATATGAGGCCAATGATCCTAATAAACATCCTATAATGCACAGGACAGCCCCCTACAACAAAAAATTATCTGGCTCAGAATGCCAATAGGATTGAGGTTGAGAAAACCTGTTCTAGAGAGTAGCAAATCCAGGTTGGAACAAGCAGACAGACAGATCATGGGGGGGAAAGGAGGAAAATTTCCATAGAAGACCTGGTTTTTATGAAGAATTTGAAGGAAATTGATGGGTACAATAAAGGCAAATACTATAAGAAATAGAGAATGGTAAACAAAAATTCCAGAAAAATTTTGGATGGCATGATGGCTCGTGCCTGTCATCTCAGTGCTTTGGGAGGCCAAGGCAAGAAGATTACTTGAGGCCAGGAGTTTGAGACCAGCTTGGGCAACACAGCAAGACCTTGTCTCTACAAAATGCAAAAACTAAATAAATAAATAAATAGCGGGTTTAGTGGTGCATGAGACCCTGTCGAAGGAAGGAAGGAAGGAAGGAAGGAAGGAAGGAAGGAAGGAAGGAAGGAAGGAAGGAAGGAGAAAAGTACAGAGGCTCCTTGATTTATGATGGGGTTGCATTCTGATAAATTCATCGTAATTGAAAATATCGTAAGTTGAAAATGTATAATACACCTAACATACTAAACATCATAGCGTAGCTTTGCCTGCCTTAAATATAATCAGGACACTTACATTAGCCTACAGTTAAGAAAAATCATCTAACCCAAGGCCTATTTTATAATAAAGTGTCAACTATCTTATGTAATGGACTGAATACTGTACTGAAAGTGAGAAACAGAATGGTTGCATGAGTACTCAAAGTATGGTTTCTACTGAATGCATATAACTTTTGCACTATTGTAAATTCAAAAACTTGTAAGCCGAACCAACGTAACTCAGGAACTACCCATAAAGTATAGTGATGTAAACAATATTGAGAGACTGGAAAGTAGAGAAGAGCAAATGGGGGCGTCAGCAAGCTAAATCCTCATATATGAAAGCAGGAAGTCAACAGATAATGTTTAACATGAAAATGAGCAGTCATGTTATTTAGAGATATGAAGGAAACTGCCAAGAAACAAACAAGCAAGCAAAAACTATTAAAAATAATTCAGAAGTATTGCCAATGTAACAAGCCTGGGGTAGGAAGGGATGAGGCAGAAGAATTTTTTGCTTTTATTACAAATTCTTCCAGACTTCTTTATGGTTTAAAATAATGTGCTTATTTTGTTTTTCCTTGCAACTTTTTATTATCTTGTCATTTACCTTTCTTATTTTAAAGATGTGGGGTACAATTCAGGATTAGGTATACAAGTGGTCATTGTACAGGTAAAGTTTGGACCTCCCTTTGGCCTTCACTTCACCTGATTTGATGTTATGTGCTCCCTCCCTCCTCTGATAGTTTCTGGCTACTGCCAATCCCCTTCTTATAGTATTATGGTAAATGTTCAGGATCCGCTTATCAGTGAGAACATGTGGTACTAAGTTCTTTGTGTTTTTTGTTTTAGTTCTTTGTTTCTGTGATAGATCACTGCATATTATAGACTCTAAATCCACCCAAGTTGCTGCGAAGTCCACAGTTTTGTCCTTCTCTATGGCTGTGCAATATTCCATCGTGTGTATGTACCACATTTTTTTTTTTTTTTGAATTGGAGTCTCACTCTGTCACCCAGACTGGAGTGCAGTGGCCGCTCCCGGCCACCGCAGCCTCAACCTGCTGGGCTCTGGCGATCCTTCCGCCTCAGCCTTCCAAGTAGCTAGAACTACAGGTGCATGCTACCACACCCGGCTAATTTTTGATTTATTGTAGAGATGAGGTCTCGCCAAGTTGCCCAGGCGGGTCTCGAACCCGCGGGCTCAGGCAATCCACTCACCTCAGCCTCCCAAAGGCGCGGGGATTACAGGCTGAGCCACCGAGCCCGGCTTCACATTTTTTTTATCCAGTCCAGTTTCGATGGGTGGCACCATTGGTTCCATGTTTTTGCTATTGTGAATAGTGCTGCAATAAATAGGCATGCTCAGGTATCTTTTGTGTAGAACGATTTAAGTTTCTCCGGGTATATTCCCAGAAGTGGGATTGCTGGGTTATATGGAAGGCTACCAAAAAATGAAATACCTCAGCATCTTTCTAACCAGAGAAGTGAAAGATCTTTACAACGAAAACTGCAAAACACTGCTCAAAGAAATAAAAAAAGACACAAACAAATGGAAAAATATTCCATGCTCATGAATTGGAAGAATTAACATCATTAAGATGTCCATCCTACCCAAGGCAACCTACAGATTCAATGCAATATCCATTAAATAACCAACATCACTCTTCTTAGACCTGGCAATGACAATACAGAAATTCATATGGAAACAAAAAAGACCATGGATAGTCAAAACAATCCTTAGCAAAAGAAACAAAGCGGGAGATATTTTTTAAGTGTACATTTATTGACCTTTATTTTATGCACACTCTTAAAAGTGCTAGATTCAGGCTCCAGGAATATGGTCATAGAATCCAACTAAAGTTGTACTTTGGTTGACTCACATCTTATATACCTAATTCATTCCTGTAGAACACTTCACTTCTGACCACCTAATGGTGAAACTGGTAATCTGACAAATAGCTTTAAAATTCAGACAAGAACAAAAGCATTTTTTTTTTTTGCTCGTGCTATTTAACAAGTTTTCAAATAAAAAAATACATCAAAACAGTTTCTGCTCAGCAAACAAAGTAATCACAATTTGTTAGGAAATAGGTTATTTGCAGACTTGGTGTTGTTCTTTAATAGACTTTTTGAGGGTTAGAAATTTGAGTTTTTCTCTAGTGGCTTGTTTTCCTGAGTCTGTTTTCCAAAGCCCCCCTGCCAGCATCATAGCCTTCATGAAACTCATCTCTTACCTGGCCTCCAGATTGGCCGGCCATACCGTAAACCCTCTCTAAAATCTAGATCCCAATCTGTGCAGATAATACTATCATCTAGGTAGGTCCCATTTAGAAACCGCATGCCATTTTCAGCATCAGTTCTGTTATAGTATTCTACAAAACAGAAGCCATATGCTGTTTTCTTTATTTTATCCAGGCCCGTAAATATATTCCTGACATCACCACATCTACCAAAGAGCTCATGTATTTGCTCTTCAGTTGTATAAAATGAAAGATTCCCTATATACAATGTAGAGCTCTCTTTCAGTAATTTTTCATGCTCATCACTGAAGTGATAGTCCCGATACATGCTCAGCTTCAAAGCAGAGTCTTTATGCAGACTTTTCAGGTCATTGGACATGGTGCAAAGTGGAGAGCGTGCAGACAGCAGTTTTCATTGTAGCTTGGAGGCAGTGACACCACCACTGAAACCCTAAGTTGGGTTAAGGAAAAAAAAAAAGAGGGAAGTCACAAGGAGAGAAACGGAAATACAAGTGTGTGAATATTTAAGAGATATGTGTCCAAATGCAAGAACACCTCAGCTCTCGACCACGAAGAATATGTCAATACAAACTGAAAACAGTTCCAGGCCCAAGAATATGGTCATAAAATCCAACTTTTCATGTCTTCCTGAAAGGAAAGTTGTGCTGTCTTTGGTTGATTTAGATCTTACATACCAAATATATTATCAAAGAACACTTTTAATAACAGTCTGCTCTTGGAAACTATGGCATAAAACAGTTAAAGGAAACAAATTATAATGAAGAATGAGCACTACCCTTTCTAATCAAGAACTAGGCATCAGATAAATCACATATATAATCAGTGTCAAAGCACAAATACAGTTGGGATGTGCTCTTTCATAATTTGCTATTCAAATTGATAATATGAAATCAATATATTGTACTGTTAGGCTACACAAAGGGTCCCTATATACTATCAAGTATACAAATAACTCTACAAAATGAAAACTCTCTGGTACCATACATTTGACCTAAATTAAGATTAGATTTTATTAGCAATATTTCCACTTGCTCAAAAGGTAATAGTAATTACCTTTCTAGAGAATTTTAACTAATGCCTCTCCTTTACTAAAATTTCCAACAGCACTCAGAGGCATTAAAAATGGTTTAATTGGTTTTAGCTACCCTTTTCAACAATAAGCATTAGTTCCCGTTTTTCTAGGAAGTAACATTTTAACCTGCACGCCTCAGTAATCCAGATGCAGGTGGTTCAAGGACCACACGTTGGGAAACTCTGCTGAGGAAGTGCATTCCCTTAACAAACATTTAACAAGCACTCTACTTTCCAGACACTACGCTAGGTGTTATAAATACAACAACAAAAAAACACAGTGAACGTATAGTTTTCAGAACTCATTGTATTCCTAGCACCGACAGGAACAATCACTTGCACAAATAGTAGACATGCAATAAATATTTGTTAATGAACAGATGAAGGAATAAATCAGCTCATAATTGAGTGATGAAGACAGGCAAGTAAACAAGGAGATACAATATGGTATGGTCAATACTATTTTAGAAATACTCATGGAGGAACAGGAAAAGGGAAATAACATTTGACATTTATTGGGGATCTACTTTGTGACAGGTACTGTGGATACTTTCAACTACATCACACAGGAGGAGAAGCAGTTACAGGACAGGGTGAGGGAGATCTGGAATGAGCACAGGCTTGGGAGCTCTGTTTTTATAACTGGAGCATCCCAGACATTATTCATTTCTTCACTCATTTATTTTTACTTTTATTTTAGATTCAGGGGGTACACATGCATATTTATTATCTTCATTAATTTCTTCATTCATTCAATAAGCATTTATGAAGCACTGTGCTAGATTCTGGGAAAACAACAAGAAG
This sequence comes from Cephalopachus bancanus, assembly GCA_027257055.1. Lineage (NCBI taxonomy): Eukaryota > Metazoa > Chordata > Mammalia > Primates > Tarsiidae > Cephalopachus > Cephalopachus bancanus. Next base: position 306,503 of record JAPVLO010000878.1, read on the forward strand.
TAAGACATAGCCCTCAAGGAGCTCAAAATCTGGAGAGACAGACAGCTTAAAAGGTAAATTACAGCACAATGTGATTATTCTAATCACAGGAGTGTGTAGTAGGCTCAGAGGCAGCACAGAGAAGGGAGTACAAAACTATAGCCTGAGGACTGCAGAGGCGGCTTCTGGAGGAGTGGCTACAGGCACTAATTCTCACGTATCAAGGAGGGTATGTGTATGTGTGTGTGTTGCGGGGGCAGGAGGGGTAGGAGTTTAGGAAATGAACCAGGCAGAGGAAACATGTGCAAAGGCAGACCACAGTCAAGAAAAATAAAAGCCTAGAAAACTGAAAGCCTAAGTAAAACCAGGTGCAAAAACAGAAGTTGCAAACAACAGTGCAAAGCAATGAAAGTGGGAGACCCTACCTATTTAGATATCATTTGGAGGCCAATAGGAAGCCCACTGCCCCCAAAATCATCTTCCTGACAGCTAGTCAATGAAGTCTGAAACTATGCCACTGGAAACTCATTTCTTTAAGTCAGTGACAAATTGCCCCGTTAAAAAACAAATATCCCTCCTAGATTTCATTTCCCTTTGTTGATCTGGTTACTAGAATGGCAGATCAGAGAATGTGATAGCTATAGCGGATTTCATTTTATCCAGGCATTGGACAAAGTTTCCCATAATTTTCTTGTAGATGAGATGGCAAAATATAAGCTGGATGCTTGAGCTGTTTGTTGAGATGAGTCTGTAACTAGCTAAACAACCATAGCCGAAGAAATGAACGAATGGTTTGGTGTCAGACTGGAAGGGAGATTCTAGTAGAGAGCCAAAAGAACCTCTTCTCAGCCATGTCTTGTTTAAGTTTGACTCATGGATAATTTTGGCTCACTGCAAACAAGAGCTTTTAAAACAATCACAGCAGTCCAAAGACAGAATGGGTTGCTTTGGGGGAAGCGATGAGCATTAGGCACTGGGGGTTCAAGTCAGCCTTGAAGAGTCCATTATCTAGTAGTCAAGCAGTGGAGAGGCCTTTTTTGATCGGTGAATCAAGCATCAATCAGTTATGAGCCAAGCATGAATTCTGAAGTTCAAGGACCTTGGTTCAAAGTTCAGCTTCACCATTTACTAGAAATGTGTCACTGGGCAAGGCACTTAATCATATTGATTTCAATTTTTTCATCTGAAACCTGGGGACCAAAATACTTATCTTGCAGCCAATGCTGTGGCAATGTCATATGTGTAAGCACCTAGCACAGTGCTTGACACAGTGTAGCTGTTTAATAAGCAGTAGGCATTGTACCAATACTCTGATTGAGTGACTCGGAATACAAATCCGTATCAAATCTACTGATGACACATAGATAAGAGAGACTTTGAAATGATCTGAACAGTCTTGGATGATGCTGAGCCCAAACTGACAAGGAGATTGAGGGATAATACAAGAATAAATGTAAAGTATTACTTTTAGGCTCAACACATGGCAAAAGCACAGGGTGGGGGAGATCTGGAAAGAGCATAGGCTTGAAAACTCTGTTTTATCACTGAGGCATCCCACACTTATGCATTTCTTCATTAATTCAGTAAATATTTATGTAGTACTGTGTTTGATTCTGGGAAAAGAACAAGAAATAAGATGCAGTCCCTTCCCTCAAGTAGCTCACAATTTGGAAAGATAGCATCAAAGATAAATTGCAACACAACATGACTATTCTAACCACAGGAGCACATAGTAGGCCCAGAAGTAGCACAGAGAAAGGGGTACAAAATGGCACAGAAGGAGGAAGAGAGAGAGATAACTTTCTAAAGGACCTGATCCCTGAGCCTGTTTCACTGTATTTATATTTTTGAAAAACCAATTCAGATTTATGGTACAAAGTACAAAATGTACAAAAAGATAGGTAAAGTAAGTCTTCCTCCCACTTCTGTGCCTCAGCCACCCAATTCTCCACAAAGGTAAATCACTATCACTAGTTTCTTGTGTATCTATCCAGACATACTCTAAGTCCAATTTTGAAAGCCAAATAAGGATTTGCCTGTAAAACAGGGGGTCATTCTAGGCAGAGAGAACAATGTGTACAAAGGCATGGAGACATGGTGGGGTGTTCAGTCTGATGTTATTTGGACAAAGAAAATAAGGAAGGGATGATAGGAGATAAGATTGGAAAGGGAGGGCAGGGCCAGGTTGGGAAGGGCCTTGGAAGCCATGTGGAACAGCTTGGACTGTAACAATAAGCAGTGGAAAACCATGTTAGGGCTTGAAGCAGAGAAGTGGTGTAATCTGATACGCATATGAGAAAACTCATTCTATCACCATTGCGAAGGATGAATTAAAGGGGAGTAGGCCAAGAGGCAGGGAGACCAGTTCAAAAGCTATCCGAATAGTTGAACAAAAAAAGATGATGGAGCACCAGGATGAATAATATGCTGTAGTAACATAAAAGAAAGATGTATCAAATTGATAATTAAAAGGCAGACTTATCAGGTCTCAGTGACAGGTTGAATGAGGGATTTAGGATGACTCCCAAGTTTCAGGCTTGAACAGTTGTGTAGGTAGAGGTCTGATTCAGCAAAATGGCAGTAGTGGAGTGGATGGAGGAAGAGTGGATTTGAATAAGGAAGATGAATTTGGTACATACTGAATTTGGTTTTGAGGTACCTGTGGGATTTGCCATGTTCTACATATCTAGTATTAAGTATACAGGTCTGGAGTTCACAAGAGAAGTCTGGGACTACAGATATAGATTTAGGGGTCAACAGAATGGTAGAAAACCATGGGGTTGGCTGAGATGATCTAGGGGAGATGTATGGAATGAGAAAAAAATCCCAGGAAAAACTGGCATTTAAAGGGTGGCAGAGGAAGCATCCGCAAAGGAGTAATCAGAAAGGAATGAGGAATGTCAGGAGAGGAGCAACATCACCAAAGCCAAGGAGTAGGCACTTTCAAGAGAGGCATGATGACAGAAGTAGGGTGAGAGTGATCGGTTATGTTACCTACAAAGAGAGGTCCAGTAAAATAGAGACTTAAAATTGTTCATTGGATTTGGCATTAGAATGTCATTGGTAGGCTGGGCGTGGTGGCTCAAGCCTTTAATCCCAGCACTTTGGGAGGCCAAGGCAAGAGGATTGCCTGAACTCAGGAGTTCAAGACCAGCTTGGGCAACTTGGTGAGACCTCATCTCTACAATAAATCAAAAAAAACAAGCCGGTTGTGGTAGTGCGCACCTGTAGTTCCAGCTACTTGGAAGGCTGAGGCGGAAGGATCACCTGAGCCCAGCAGGTTGAGGCTGCCAGTGGCCGTGAGTGTGCCACTGCACTCCAGACTGTGTGACAGAGAGAGACTCCGACTCAAAAAAAAAAAAAAAACTCCAAAAAGAATGTCTTAACAAGAGTAGTAACAGCATTGTTGTGGGGCAGAGTTTTGAATAGGAGGTGAGAAAATGGAGCAAGTGTCTACATTTTAGAAAAGTTTCCATAACAGTAGAAGAAGAGAAATAGGGTAAATGCCAGTTGGGAATAGAGTTGAAGGAAGGTGTTTTGTTTTGTTTTTAAGGAGTGAAAGTTGAGCATATCGAAATGCTATTAGGAAGTAGCCAGTAAAAAGAGAAGTAGTCAAAGATACCAATGAAAGGGAGATAACTAATGAAGAAAGATCCCCAAGGAGTGAAAGAAAATGAGCTCCAAAACACAGACATATGAATTAGCCTTGAACTGGAGATGCTATGCCTATTCCTGTAAGACCAAAGGGGAAAACAAAACAAAAAAATTTAAAAAACGTTAGGACATGTAGGGACACAACTGTGTGGCAGGGTGGGGTGAAGGCAAGAAAATGAGTGTTCGCATCTGATGACCTAGATTTGCATAATGGAGTAAGAAGTGAGGTCATCTGCCAAGAATAAAGTGGATGGCTGGTGAAGTGGAGGAAAATATGACTGAAAGGATGAAGTTTATAGATGGGTTATCTACAAGGACATTAAAATCACTCAGGATGGTGGTCAGAGTTGGGGTGGAGAGGAAGACTATAAGCGAGGTGCTGAAGTCCTCAATAATTGAGAGAACTGGAGCACAGTAGACGACAGCAGGAAGATTGGAAGAGGGTGGCTGTACCATCTCCTGGTCCCATGGGGTTATAGAGAACAGAGAACCTCTGCCATTGAACAATTGGAGAGGTTGCTTAGTAGATGTTAAGCACCTGACTCAAAGAAGGTGCTCAATAAATGTGAGTTGCCCTTTTCTGTAATTCTAATTATTTATATTATATCAAGATGTCATCATTTGAGACTCTTTATTTTCCATTTTTTCTTTTTAAATTTTGGATTCAGAGAGTATAAGTGCATGTTTGTTACATGGACATATTTCTCTTTTTTAAGTTAGTATGATCATAAAATTACATCATAAGATCATAGGAAATGACAATTCTAATGTACTCAATATTGGTCAAACCACACATGGAGCAGTATGGGCATTCCTAGGTGCCTTATTATTTATTTATCTATTTTATTTTTTGGAATCAGGGTCTCACTCTGTCACCCAGGCTGGATTGCAGTGGTGTGATCGTGGCTCACTGTAGTCTCCAACTCCTAGGTTCAAGCGACCCTCCTGCTTCAGTCTTCCAAAGTGCTCAGATTACAGGCATAAACCACCATGCCTGGCTGGTGCCTTATTTTAAAATGAACATTTACAAACCATAGTGCATCTAGAGAAGAGTCAAGAAATCACTGTGGACTGATTAGGAATTAAGCATATTTAATCTAGCAAAGAGATGGTTAAAACAGGATATGACAGATGTCATGAAATATTTGAAGGGCTATTTCTACCCATATTGTAGAAGTAAGATAATGAATAAAAGTTACAAAGAGAAGATTGCAATTATTTTTAGCACTGTTTTTAATTCATCCAGTGATTAAATGTGACCTTACCTAGTCTATTCATATGGAAACTGGATAAACACTTACCCGCTAAAGGTGTTAGAAAGACCACCCTCCAAGGTTAACCTCCACAAAGGTTAAAGAGAAGATGGAAAAGCAATCCAGTTGTCAGGGCCCACAGATCATCAAATTGATTTGTAGATGCTGTAATAGACTATTTCCTACCTAAAAAAAAAAATAGAGCTTGGCTGGAGTGGAAGGCTCTCCCTAACTATTGCTATTGGGGAAAAGTTAGTCAGAGAATCTAAAAATAGAAGAAAAACTTGAAGAATGGCTCAAAATTATCATAGTCAAAATCCTAAGGGGAAGGAGGAGAGAAGATGGCAAGATAAAGCAAATAATCTTCCAGGAAACAAATTTTACTGGGTTTCTGGAAGGACTCTGCAAAATACTTTTTCAATGGCTGCCTTAAACTAACGTTTGGTATTGTTTCAACTATGTGGAAGGAATAAGGATTTGGACTCTTTTTAAAAAGCCAAGCAGCTTCCTGCTCCAGATGAAGGCAGTAGCTCTGAGAAAGGAAATTAGAAAGAGCTGGGATAGTAGTGTTACTACATGCCTTACCTTTATAAGACTGCTCCTAGTGGGAGAAAGAGAGCTAAGAGCGTCTGTTGAGTCTTGGAACCAAAGATCTAGCTTGTGCCAAGAGAAACTTATGCCTGATTAAGACTGCTTAGAGCTCAGAGTGGTAAAAGGTGCTCATATGTATTTAACACCTGGATTTAAATGAGCAGTTAAACATAAATATGTCATGGGGATGAAGGATGAGAAATTACTTAATGGGCACAAAGTACACTATTTGGGTGATGGCTATAGTAAAATCCCAGACTTCACCACTACACAATATATCCATGTAACAAAACTGCACTTGTACCCCTTAAATTCATATTAAATAAATAAATAAACATAAGCTGGAACAGACTGGCAGATACAAAGCAGACAATGGCCTGAGACAGTCTGTAAGAGAAGAAAGGATAAATAACTATTTTGTGTAGAAGCTGATCTCAATTAAATTAGGAGCCAGATATCAATGGATGCTTGAATTGTTTTTGTTTATCATTTGCACTATATATGGACTTGCTATTCAAGTGTTGTGCATGGACCAGCAGGAGCAGCACACCTGGGAGCTTCTTAGAAATGCAGATCTCAAGCCGGGCTCGGTGGCTCAGCCTGTAATCCCGCGCCTTTGGGAGGCTGAGGTGAGTGGATTGCCTGAGCCCGCGGGTTCGAGACCCGCCTGGGCAGCGAGACCTCATCTCTACAATAAATCAAAAAATCAGCCGGGCATGGTAGCGCATGCCTGTAATTCTGGCTACTCAGAAGGCTGAGGCGGAAGGATCGCCGGAGCCCAGCAGGTCGAGGCTGTGGTGGCCGGGAGCGGCCACTGCACTCCAGTCTGGGCGACCGAGTGAGACTCCAACTCAAAAAAAAAAAAAAAAAAAAGAAATGCAGATCTCAGGGCCCTCCCCAGACCTGCTAAATAACAATCTGTATTTTAATAGATTTGGGTGATTTGCATGCACGTACAGTTTGAGAAGCACTAATGTATGTGGTTTCTTAGTTGAACTTTTGCCTAGCAAAACTCTCTCTCTCTTCCTCCTTCCTTCTCTCCTTCCTTCCACCTCTCTTGGTTTCTCAATCTTCATTTCCTTGTGAGCTGGCAGGCAACTCTGACCATGGCTGATAGCACTAAAAATAATGCTCCTTGATATACCCAAATAAAGAAAAGAGTGGTCAGGTACATATTAAAGCACATGTTTGAGTAGTGGGAAACTGTTGACTTGGTCTCAAATTGTGCTGTCTGCATGACTTTTGTCAAGCTCATTGACCTTTTTGAGTGTTCTCATCTGTAAAATAAGGGTCATTATATTATTCACTTCATGGCACTGTTGTGAGGATGAAATGAGGGGAAGGTATGCAAACTGCCTAGTACAGTACCTGACACACAAGAGGTACTCAGTATCTGGTAGTAATTATTATTGAAAGTTTCGGTTTTGAAGTGAAATTAGAAATACTAAAGAGCTATATGAGGACTCTCTGCAGCCTTTCAAAAATCCCCATGTCTTTCTTGAGAACCTTCAGAAAGTCCAGTGTACCTCAACCTCCTTGACTCCAGTGCCAGCAGCCAAGCGAAATTATTTTATTCCATTGGGTTGTCTTCCTGTTTTTGCTGTATTACCAAGATTTCCTACTTTTTCATTACAAATGACCCACACTTCCAGTATATTAAAGTTAAATAGAAAATCCTTTGTGAACTGGCCTGGAAATGTAATTCCATTTATAACTTTTTTTTCTCCTATGGAAAACCACATGTCACCTTCCAAAAATTTACTTCAGAATAAACTTTGAGAACTCAGCCTGTGAGTTGGAGGCTGCCTGTAGGTCAACATATGCAGTGATCACAAAGGGTTAGATAAACCAAGTCCAGAGTTACAGAGGTGGCTGAAAGGCAATTGAGAATGCTACAAAGGGTAAAAAGCAGGACAGATAGATCAGAGTGCACACTATCAAGATTTAGAAAGCTAATACAAGAAGGAAGACATACCTCTGGAAGGGTATTATAAAAAAACAACGCAAACCATTTTTCTACTCTATTAGGTCAAGGACCCTTAATCAGTAGCTTGGAATCTGCAAACAATATCAAGGCCTTACAAGCTAACTCTCCAAGATGTTGCTTTCCCCCTGTCCTGCTCTCTGCAGTTTGCCTAGATTCTCAGTTCAGAGATGAAGACAGTAAGGAGCATCCCATCCCATACTATTCACTCCCATAACCTGACAGTCAGCCCCTAGGTTCAGTCAACCTCCCTCTACCCTTAACTTCCCTCTTCCCAGAGAGATCAAGGCATCAGGAAAGTACAATACATTTCTCCCTTACAAAAAGAAAGAGTAAAATAAGATGACTGGAAAACATGGTCCCCAGGATGAAGAAAGACAGGAAGCTAGTAACAAAGAACAATGAAAAAGCAAAGGACTTTGGTGCCCTCTCACTGAAGTTATTAACAAGAAGATAGGTTGTATTTGGGAAAACCCTGGGTTAACATGGTAGCAAGCTAGCCTGTCTGATACCCACCATTTTTAAATGTCCATTAAAATATCCATGAAGCTCTGCAAAAATACTAAAACTTGCATTAGCTAGGACAACTAAGGGGGAAGTGACCACCATTTGCTAGCAGGGAAGAAATTTCCACTAGTTGTGGGGAGACGGAATTAGATTGAGGAGCATACTTATGACCTACATACACTCTATCCTGTGATCCACAATTGCAAAAGTGTCCAAGAAGGACAGGAAAAGCTTTTGATTCACTTCTACCAACTGTCTTCAGTTTAATAATACAGGAGGCTGCGCTAATCCGAAAACCAGAGTGTTGTCCTTTACTATCAAAAAACATGTTCAGAGGCAACCGGGATTCTGCCCTACTTCTTCCACCATCAGCTTCTATATTTTCCATATGCTTTTAGGAGTCTACAACTTGAGTACACCACATGGCTGGTGATGGTGGTAGTGGTGGTTGGGGCCAGAGATTGTTATCAGAAAAAGTTCCAGACATAAGCATGCTTAGAGTCATCATATCTGAAATAATGTAACAGGTCAAACAGCAGAGTTGGCCAACCCAAAGGTCAATGAAGATTCCATCTCAGTGCACTAAAACCTAGAAATAACGAGAGCAGTGACAACACCACCACTATCAAATCCTACCATTTGCTGTGCAATTATTATATGCCAGGCACTATATTAAATACTTTACATGCCATGCATTATCTCAATTATTCCTCATAGCAAAAGGTCAGGTAACAATAATAACATCTACCATTTACTGAGCTCTTACTATATGCTAATAACTAAGTGTTATACATCCACCATCTCATTAGATAAATGCCTGCTAGACGCTAGAAAATGGGATTGGATAAACACCTTGGCCTTCCCAATTCATTCAAGGCTCAGTTCAAGCCATCATCTCTTCCAGGGAGCCTTTCTTAACCCTTTCAATCTATATTTCACAACCCCTATCATATATATTGATTGTCTCTTTACTTGCCTGTGCTCCCACCCACCCCCCACATACACACCAGATTGTGAGCTCCAGAAGAAAACACTATAGATATTAAGATGCAATAATGTATGACCTTTATGAAACAGCTCTATAAAGAGAGAGGTTAGCCGGGCTCTGTGGCTCAGCCTGTAATCCCCCACCTTTGGGAGGCTGAGGTGAGTGGATTGCCTGAACCTGCGGGTTCGAGACCCACCTGGGCAGTGAGACCTCATCTCTACAATAAATCAAAAAATCAACCGGGCGTGGTAGCGCGCGCCTGTAATTCCGGCTACTCGGAAGGCTGAGGTGGAAGGATCGCCGGAGCCCAGCAGGTCGAGGCTGCAGTGGCCGGGAGAGGCCATTGCACTCCAGTTTGGGTAACAGAGTGAGACTCCAACTCAAAAAAAAAAAAAAGAGAGAGAGAGAGGTTAATGGATATGTTCATTAACTTGGTTGTAATAATAATTTCACAGTGCATATGTATATCAAAACATCACATTTTATACCTTAACTGTATATAATTCTTACTGCCAATTACACCAAAATAAAGCTGAGGGAAAATTTTGAAAAGAGAAGAGAAAGAGAGAGAAGACATTTGCTGACTCCTGCCCTAGGAAGATTCTGTAGGGATATGGGCTCTGAATCCATAGGAACCCAGATGTCCCAAGTCTCCAGGTGTGTGGGCTGCTTCCTTAGGCAGCTGACTCTGACATCTCCCATCCACACCCCTGCAGTCTCTATCATAAAAGGGATGCATAGTCCCAGACACCCATCCTGCACTTAATAAAAGGTGGATGTTATATCATCTCCTGGACAATCCTCAGGAGTTGGGGTTGAGGATTAGGATTACATGACCTGAGTATATTGACCTACTGGTAGAGTTTCAGCCAGGGGTCTTTGTCACCAAAGGGGTCATTTCTGCACTATCAATAGAGAAGGAAAAGTGGGCTGAAAGTTGAGGCACCATGATGTCAACTAGTTACCTGGGTAGTAGTCAATATTTTATGAACTCTTAAGTTTGTACCTTGAATGTGCACATTTTAAAATGGTATTTTAGACGTTTCTTATTTTCAAAGGACTCAATTACCAGAATATGCACTTTTTTTTTTAGTCAGAGTCTCACTCTGTTGCCTAGGCTGGAGTGCAGTGGCATGCTCACAGCCACCCCACTGTCGACCCACTGGGCTCTGGTGGTCCCTCTGCCTCAGCCTTCCAAGTAGCTGGAACTACAGGCACGCTACCACGTCCAGCTAATTTTTTTGTATATTGTAGAGACGAGATCTCACCATGTTGCCCAGGCTGGTCTCAAACCCCTGGACTCAAGCACTCCTCCCTCCTTGGCCTCCCAAAGTGCTGGGATTATAGATGTGAACCACCATGCCTGGCCAGAGATAGACTTTCTAATCTATCATTTGCCAAAAACGTTTGCTTTATTTATATAAATTAAATATTTGTTATCATAAAAAATAATACAGGACTGGGTGCAGATCTCTTCTCTACAAAAATTTTTTTTTTAATTTGCCACGCATGGTGGCAAGCACTTATGTTCCCAGCTACTCAGAAAGTAGAGGTGGAAGGATCACCTAAGCCCAGGAGGTCAAGGCTGTAGTGACCTATGATCGTGCCACTACATTCCAGCTTGGATGACAGAGTAAGATCCCTGACACCACTCCCCAAAGAAAGAGTCTCTCTTCTTTGCTCCTTTCTTCTAATATCTAATTCCACTCCCTCTCTAGGGGTAAACCATTGTCAACAACTTAGAATTTTTCCATAGGGGAATCTTTTTTAATTTAAGTGACAGAAAAAAAAATGTGTGTGTTTTGAATAGAGCAAATCTCAGTTGTAACAGAATAATGAAAACCTAACTATAGCAAATAAATCAATGTTTAAAGAAGATCTAGGCTTAGGGGCATACGCATGTTTCTTACAGCACTATTCACAATAACAAAAACATGGAACCAACTGTGCTGCCCATTGAAACTGGACTGGATTTTAAAAAGTGGCACATATTATGCAGTCATAAAGAAGAACAAAATTATGAACTTTGCAGCAACTTGGATGGATCTAGAGTCTATAATACTCAGTGATTTATCACAGAAACAAAGAACTGAGAACCATACGTTCTCACTCACAAGTGGACCCTGGACATTTACCATAGTACTATAAGAAAGGGATTGGCAGCAGCTGGAAACTGCCAAGGGAGGGAGGCAGGGCACATAATATTAATAAGTGTAACTGATCTCAAACCAGCCAAAATGGGGAACGATGATAGGTCCAAACTTTACCTGTACAATGACAACTTGTATACCTAATCCTGAATTGTACCCCACACCTTTAAAATAAAATAAATTTTTAAAATATAAATAAATAAATGAAGATCTAGGCTTGCTGACTGTATTGGGGCTGACCTCTTTGAGAGGGTGTGATTCTTGGGAATTTTCTTTACTGAGAACAGAAGAAAGAGGCGGAAAAGAAAAAAAAAGATTTAGAAAAACTAGAGATTCCTGAGGGCAGAAGCCTTATATTATTACTATTACAACTACTACTACTACTTCTACTTTTAAAAATATTGTAATAGTAACCATTTATTGAGCTCCATGAGTAGAGTAGAGAAAGCGGTTCACACATTACACACCCTTTTATATATATATATATATATATATATATATATATACCTCTCATTCATACACATATTCAAACACCCCCCCATACACACACACACACACACACACACACACACACACCACACACACACACACACACAAAATAGCTGCAAAGTTCCAAATAGAAATATGAGAGGGGGTCAGGCGCGGTGGCTCAAGCATGTAATCCCAGCACTTTGGGAGGCCAAGGTAAGGGGATTGCCTGAGCCCACAGGTTGGAGAACAGCCTGGGCAACTTGGCAAGATCTCATTTCTACAATAAATCAAAAAAGTAGCCGGCATGGTAGCGTGCACCTGTAGTTTTGACACTTGGAAGGCTGAGGTGGAAGGATGGTCGGAGCCCAGAAGGTCGATGCTGGGGTGGCCGTGAGCGTGCCACTGCACTCCAGTCTGGGCAACAGAGTAAGACTCCAACTCAAAAAGAAAAGAAAAGAAAAGAAAAATATTTACTATCTCATGGTGAATTATCACATTAAAACACCAACTAGGCCAGCGTGGTGGCTCAAGCATGTAATCCCAGTGCTTTGGGAGGCCGAGGTGAGGGGATTGCCTGAGCCCACGGGTTCGAGACCAGCCTGGGCAACTTGGCAAGACCTTATCTCTACAATAAATCAAGAAAAGTTAGCCGGGCATGGTGGCATGTGCCTGTGGTTCCCACTACTTGGAAGGCTGAGGCAGAAGGATCGCCTGAGCCCAGCAGATCGACGCTGGGGTGGCTGCGAGTATGCCACTGCACTCTAGCCTGGGCAATGGAGTGAGATTCCAACAAGAAAGAGAAAGAGAGAAAGAGAGAGAGGGGGAGGGGGAGGGGGGAAGAGAGAGGGGGTAGGGGGGAGGGGGGGAAGAGAGAGAGAGAGAGAGAGAGAGACAGAGGGGACTCAAAAAACCAGAATTTACAAAAAATTGTATATGTGTTATTACATGTTTAAACTTCAGTCACCTTCAATGTACCCATTGAGATGCTTTTCCCACTGTTCAAAACAATTTTTGAACTCGTCAATTTTGATGCCTTTTAGTGCCTCTGCCATTTTTTGTTTCACCTCTTCCATATCCACAAAATGTTTCCCTTTGAGGACTTTTTTCATCCAGGGAAACAACAACAACAAAATAGTCACTTGGGGTGAGATTGGGTGAATAGGAAGGGTAGGGCATAGAGGTCATGCCATTTTGGGTAAAAAACTGCTGAACACTCAGCGCAGTGTGGGCAGATGCATTGTCCTGGTGGAAGAACCAATCACCTGTTTGTCAAAATTTGGGATGTTTCTTCCATAAATAGTGACACAACCTTCTCAAAACTTCCAGGCAATACTTAACCCTGAATTGTACCACACATCTTTAAAATAAAAATTTAAAAAAAAATCCAGATAAAAACTTTGGTTGACCATTTAGTCCAGAGAAACAAATTCTGAGTGTTTCTACAAGAGGCTCATCCTCCAAAAGATAATTCCAGGTTTTGGGATTCTATATATATATATTCACCCAGACTCAAATATCCTACATATATACAATCTTACACTTATTAACTCTACCCTATTTAAACCAGTTCCTAGTTAACATTCTTTTAAAGCTGCATATGTCCATACTCTATTTTTTTGTATATAAAAACTGAAACTAAGAAGGACTAGCCACTGACATCATCTGTCCAGCTCCCTATCTGCAGAGATGTCTATACTATTTGAGACTTCTAATTGTCTATTGTCTTCTTGATGGTCCCCAAAGACAACTTTAAAATTTCCCCTAGCTGCTCTTCTAAATATTTTATTTACCCTTAGTCAATCAGCAAATATTTATTGAATATCAAGCATTGCACTAAGGAAACTTGTGAAAACAACCTAAGTATCCATCCATCAGCGAGTAAATGGACAAAGAAACTGTGGTATACATATACAATGAAATATTATTCGACCTTAAAAAAAGAAGGAAATCCTGTCATTTGTGATAACATGGATGAACCTGGATGACATTTTGCTAAGTGAAATAAGTCAGACATAGAAAAAAAAATACCACATGACCTCACTTATACTCGGAATCTAAAAAAAAAAAAAATTCATAAAAGCAGAGAATAGAATGGTGGTTACCAGAAGCCAGGTGGGAGTGCATGGGGAGATGCTGGTCAAAGGGTACAAAGCATCACTTATGCAGGATGAATAAGTTCTAGAGGTCTAATGTAAAATATGAGGACTACAGTTAACAATACTGTATTGTACATTTGAAATTTGCTAGTAGGGTAAATCCTAAGTGTTCTCAACACACACACACACACACACACACACACACACACACACACACACACACACACACAGCTAACTATGTAAAGAGATGGATATGTTAATTAGCTTGACTGTAGTCTATGTGTATGCATATCAAAACATCACACTGTATGCCTTAAATATATGCAAATTCAATAAAAAATTAAAACAAACCCCAAAAGTTTGCAGTTGGGAAACTTAAAGCTCCCAAACTTGACTATCTCTAAGAATCACCTGGGGACTTTTAAAATATATAGATCCCTGGTCCCCACTCCAAGTCTATTGACTCTGAATCACTGTGGTTGAGGCCTGTTATTAGCTGAATTGTGAACTGTGCTCCCCTCAAATTTATATGTTGAAGTCCTAACCTTCAGTATCTCAGAAGGTAACTATATTCAGAGATGGTCTTTAAAGAGATAATTCAGTTAAAATTAGGGTGGGCCCTACTGAATATAACTGGTGTCCTTATAAGAAAAGAAAATTTGGACACAGACACATAGACAGAGAAGACCATAAAGACACAAAGAGAAGACAACCATCTACAAGACAAGGAGAGAGGCCTTAGAAGAAACCAATTCTGCCAACATCTTGATCTCAGAATTCTAGCCTCCGGAATTATGAGAAAATAAATTTCTGTTGTTTAAGCCACTCAGTATGTGATACTTTGGGT